>CM017904.1:22829144-22892221 GCA_008369825.1 Triplophysa tibetana | reverse complement strand
TTATTAATAATTAGAATTCAGAAGTTAGACATAATATTGCATATAAGAATTTATTTTCTGTTTAATATTTGACCTGTGGTTCTCTCTCCTTTATCTCAAATGTGTGCTTTCACTATGCATGTGTGCGAGTGTGTTTGTGTGCGTCTATGTCAATGTGTGTAAGTATGTATGGATATGTGTGTGTGGAGCATTTGTATCTTTTGTTGTTTTCGCCTTTTCTTGTTTTTTACAGGTATCTACCTTTAGTTGTTTTACTTGTATTCAATGTGTCTCATGTACAGCTGCTTTGTAACAATGAAAATTGTAAAAAGCGCTATAAAAATAAATTTGAGTTGAGTTGAGTTGAGTTGAGTAAATAATTGTGATTATGAATATTGTGTTATACACATATGAAATATTGTAAATAATTCAATGCCAATGTCTAGTTGATGGTTCAACATAGTTGGTGGTGGTGTTGCACACAATAAAAAATGTGCCTTAAAGGGACAGTTCACCCAAAATAAAAATCATGTCATTGTTCCTATCATTCAGTACTAGTCAATGGTGACCAAGAACTGTTTGGTTGCAAGCATTCTTCCAAATACATTTCTCTGTGTTCAACAGAGCAATACAATGTATACTGATTTGTGTTAACTTGAGTGTGCTTACATAAATTAATTTCAGAATTTAGTTTTCGTTTTTGGGTGAACTGTTCCTTTAAGAGCCATAATTGTTACAGGCTTTCTTCCTCTCTACATTCATATTTAGGGCGATTCATAAAAAAAATGAGAAAAAAATGAAAACAAAAAAAAATTGACTGACAGCACTATTAATCAATATTGGCATTATTAACCTTTGTAATATTACTTATTTAATTTAATCATATATCGCCATCTTTTTGCCGCGATAATTGTGTAGTGAGGATACACTTTATTTTTATTTAGACATTCTACTGACTTTAAGTAACTTTGCAACTTCATGTCAACTAAATGACAGAGTGTTAATAATGGTTATTAATAAGACTCGGACTTGTAACCCATTGACGGTTCGAGCTTCAGTACCAGCAGGGATTGTAGGTAGGGGGAGTGAACGATCAGTGCTCTCCTCCACCTTCAATATCACGGCTGAGGTGAGACTCTCGAGCAAGGCATCGTTCCCCAAAACTGCTCCCCGGGCGCATTAGCAATGGCTGCTCACTGCTGTATGTGTCTGTTCACGATGTGTGTGTGTGTTATTTACTGCTGTGTGTGTGCACTTGGATGGGTTAAATGCAGAGCACAAATTCCGAGTATGGAAGACCATACTTGTCCTCACTTCACATCACTTTTTAGGTTAGGTATAGGGAAATGAAGGGCTTCACAGGCTGGCACTGGCATACTAAGAAACTTAGGGTTAGGGGAATCACATATACAGGCAAACTCAGGTGTGCTTAAAACGTTACCGCTTGGATGGATAAACTAGTTTAAATATCAAAACACTTCAAAAGGAAACATGCCTCAATTTAAACACTTCAACACTATCCGTGTCATCTAGGATTAGGGTTGAGTATAGGGATGGGAAAATAAATTGACATGTAACTGCAAAGTTTTTAAGGGACTGCCATAACAAAGTATTAGCATTTATTAAAGAGAAACACTTTACTGACTGGAAGTTGACAAGAAAATGTCAAAGAAAATATCTCAAGTGTTCCATATTGTGACAGCCCTAGTCTAGAGGTTTGATAGTCCATATAAACTGTAAATTAACAGTTTCCTTATCATTTTTTTACCAGTCATTTATCTTGTGTGAACACATAATACACCCTATAATATACCTTCTGTTCAGAGTAAAGGCAGACAGCAGGGAGATTGCATTAAATCCCATACATAACCGGATATCAGCTGAATGTTCTCTGGGGATCTGTTGAGAGAGTGCTGCAGAGTTTCAGGGTGTGGGAAGGATATTGAAAACATTCGCCCCACTGTGGCGATGAATGGCTCAACTTTCATCATAATAAACAATTTCACATGCAAAGCTGCTGATAAATGTTTTGGGTAAAAGCGTTGAAAAATGGATGACGTGTCAGACCCTGGGAGGTGTAATTCTTCACGGATATTAGCATTAGGATGTTTGTGCCTGAATCAGTGGAACATCAGCTGTGCGGCGTGATTGATAGCTTGGCATTCGGCATTAATCCTGCGTTCCGTGTTTAAACCTCTACACTGGTGTCCTGTTGCTTTTTAGTTTAATAGAAAGAGCAAACAACGTAATACAATAGCAGTTGTTGCTGTGGACTCCTCATCGTTTTGTATGGTCGTGTAGTTCTCAAAACAATTATTTCAGCACATTCTTCGAGAAAAAATACATCTATGAAATAATAAAATAGCCCCATTTATAAAGCCTGAACCAGTTTACAAACTGAGTGTATACAGGTTGGCAGAGTAAGACAAGTTTTCTACTGTAAAATTGTCATGTATTGCAGTTTGGTATAAAATGATGCCAGGCCGGGACTCTAGACACACTTTGCTCCCCTAAGCCGTGTTGATTTCCCGCCTGTTCCATCCACTACGGTAACATAAACGTGGATCCAGGATCAGCCTCCCACGCTCGCACACTTCTCCAACCTACGGTAGGAGGAAACGGTACGCTGTTCTGGGACCAGCAGACAGGTGAGTGCCGAACTGAAGCGAAAGCAGGGTTCAGAGGTGTGAAATAGAGATGGGCTTCTCTCACTGGGCTGAAATTGGCTCTCGCTGCGTACAGCCCAATCCCACGGTCCACTCATCTATCTCATCTCCCCTTCTTTTGTTTCGCTGTCTTCGTCCTTATTTGTGTGCGGACTAGAGATCAAGGCTATTTCCCAGCAGTCATCTTGTTTTGCCTCCTTTAGATTTGGTTCCGTGTCCTCTTAAACTGTGAGCCAAAGCAACCACAAAACTCAAGCTTAACTCGATGCTTCGCTTTACAGTGGCAAAGATAAATGGATCGCAAGGAGAGGAGGAATCTGTCTAACACTGTTAATTGAGGAGATTTGTTTAGTTGCAGAAAAAACACTTCCCCCTGTAGATGTCAGATGAGGCGAATGAGAAAGCAGATGAAAATAACGCTCTCATGGGTTATCAGTAGATGTGTTGGCTGTGGAGGCGCTCTGGTACGCTCGGTTATCCTGAGCGGTAATCACATTTAGTAGATTGACCTGAGGTGGAACGCGGAACTCAGGAGAACGTTCCTGAACTCAGCGCCGGGGCATCTGTCACTTTTTCTGAGTGATGTGCCATTGGCTGCCGCATAGTTGGAAGAGATATATTGGGCTTTGAGCGGGGAAGGAAGTCTGATTTTATAAAACACTAGAAGATATTTATCCGGTGCTGCTTCCACTCGCAAACCCGCATACCAGAGCATTTCCTGTGCACATCTATATTAACTAGGCATATTTGCATCATATGGCAGTTTTATTAAGTCCATGAAATAAAAAACGCTAATGTGTTTGCGCTTGTCTGACAGAGTCTTTTTATTCAACACACTCTAATGACATCTTATGACAATAACATGCTAATTTGTTCACTCATGTTATGGCCTCATAAAAGCCATTTGTGTATAATCCGTGGCCATTTTGGCACTGGAAGGGATATTGAATCATTTTTCTGTGCTGAGTTCATTTATTTAAACCTGCAGTTTATTTACAGCTAATTTTAGTGTCATTTCAATTAATTGTCTTGTATAGTTTTTTAACATCTTGTATCGGATGAACATAAAACAGGTATATTGCATGCCGAAATAGCAACTTTTTCTCAAATGTGTGCCATTTTTAAACCTAAAATTCAGTCTTATTGACTTTTTCTCTGTTTTCCTGTGCTCGTATTGATCGAGACTAAACCTCATGATATTCCCAGAAAATTCACAGCATGAAACTCACTTTTCCTTTAAATGATAAAAGTTCATCTCTCACATTTCCCACTCGCTGTGGGCAAAGAGAGAAAAGAACATGCTCGATAAAACCTCAGCCACCACACATAATTTTTAACAGATATGCATGAAGCTACATACACATATTTCATGAAAAGTCTGTGTTTTTAACCCACACGTGTATACACATATGTGCACACAAAATTTATCCAACACAATCTCATCACAAACACAATTTTCAAGGCTACTTTTCACAAATTTGCGCAATCTCTAATCTGTACGATAGTCTGATTTGCTTTTACACCATGCAGTGATAGTTAGGTTTAGGGGTGGGG
The DNA here is from genome assembly GCA_008369825.1 of Triplophysa tibetana. Classification (NCBI taxonomy): domain Eukaryota; kingdom Metazoa; phylum Chordata; class Actinopteri; order Cypriniformes; family Nemacheilidae; genus Triplophysa; species Triplophysa tibetana. The sequence continues at coordinate 22,888,022 of CM017904.1, read as the reverse complement.
TTAGGGGTTAGTGGAGGGGCTTCAGTGTTAAACATTCTGCTAATCATACTTTTTTGTATGATTAACGGCGTACAAATTCATGCGAACTGGTAAAATAGTTTCTAATTACCATGAGATTATGCTTCATCTGTCACACATATGCAAATATCTGTGTATGTACAGTTAATATACAGTACACTATGAATGAAGTATTCGTATTCTCATTTGCATTAACATGCACATGCAAAAAAAACTAATATTGAGAGTTTTCTTAAATTACTTGAGACATCCAGGGGAGCTCATTTTTCAATATAGGAAATAAAAACAATTACAGTATGTACCAAATTTCCATACATTATACATAAAGTTGATGTATTACAGCTCGTTGGCCTTGAAATAATCTTTAAGTTCAGTTTGAGATATTGTCTAGAGGAGATACATGACATTACTGGAGTCTTTTCCTCAGGTAAACCATCTCTTTGATAAAAGTTTTTATTTGCCCATTTATCTCTGTTCTGTTAGGAGAAACAATGAGACATTAAAGAGGTCTCATTTGTGAATTTTCTTTCCTACGGGTCTCCCTCCCTCTCATGCACGCTCGAGCGTACACGTTTAACTCGGCCTCCCTCGCACAAACACATGGGCTCTTATGAGGATGAATCTACTGCCATTCTTTTCAGTAGATTCAGTAGAGTGCAGTGAAATTAGATAGTTGCCCCCCCGAGGACAAGAGTTTCTTTCAGCGTCTAAGAGTTTGTGTGGGAGTTTTGAGAGTTTTATGTTAGTGACTGAAAGTCTCTTTTTTTAATATCCTTGAAGGAAGAATGAAATTGGGGGGAATGAGAGGAAATAAAGCATGCAGAATGGTTTGATGCTGAGCATGGATTACATTTATATATTTGATGCTCAAACCTATCTCTCTTTTTCTGTCTAGCCTTGAGGTCAGACTTTTATCTGGTATGTTGACCTCTTCATGCTCTGGGATTCTGGGATGTGTTTTCTCCTTTCAGTAATCATTTCCTCCAAGGCAGATAGAATTATAACATCCCAGTGGAGCATTTTAGACATTGTTACAACACTCTACTGCTGGTGAAATGTTTATGTAGAAAGAGAGACTGCTTTTTGAGCTCTATATGGGGAAATAATGAAAAAACAGCCATACACAAAATATATATGTACATAATATGATGCTCTAAAACAACATGTTAAACTTGAAATGATATGTGTTAAAAGGAACACAAGTTAAAAGTACACGTTGTGTCATAAAGAGGGGAACAAAAAAAACTTTGTGAGAGATTAGACAATGTTGTTCAAAATAATTTAACCTACAGTACCCTCTTTTCACATATCGCTTTTCACACTGCGCTTAACCCCGGGTTATCTTCATTCTAAATCCCGCTTTAAACAAACGTTACACACATGTAATTTTGTTATCCCCACATTTTACCCGGGGTTATGAAACCCTGCAGGGTTAATCCTCTATTGCGGTGCCAAATGTGTGCAGTGTGAAATGAAGCGGGACAGAATGATATGACCAGACACTTCGCAACGGACACCCAAGCAAAAGCTGAACAGCCCTTACCTCATTTCACAAGCTGTGCACAGTCACAGAAGCTCTGTGCACTGTTTAAACAATCCTTTGACTTTTTATTTGAGTTATTTGAAACGAGGGGGCAGACACAGGACAAGAATGCATTGGATGTCAAAACAAAGCAATGCCATGTTCCTCCTCTCCACATTAAACACGTGGGTCTGTCATGATTCTGCCACAAGACTGGAAAATCATGACAAGAAGTGGCACATATTTTTTATCAATTTCTGTGTAATATTAAACTGCTCCTCTTAAATGATTTGCAGAATCCTGGTTACAGGGTGTTATTAGTTTTGAGCGGTTGTTATTTGAAAATTTTATTTGAAAATAACAACCCTTGGCATGTTGCGACTGCCCAACCAGAATCAAGCATTCAAAAGAGTCTGGTAATAAGGTTATTTAAAGAACCTTTGACTAAATGGTTCTCTGTGGAACCAAAAATGTTTCTTCTATTGTATCACTGTGAAAAACCTTTATTAGCTGTTGAGTTTACCCTGCTATGGATTAGAAACTGCTAAAAAGTAAACATATTGAGTGTATGTAAATCTTTTTTAATATACATACAGTATACTGGTGTACGTTTTTTCAAAGGAACAGCCAAGATGAACAATTAATAAAAAATCTGTTAATACTGTTAAATTTGCAGTGCCAAGTGGTCCAGTGGACTGTGCTCCGATATTATGTGCAGCAGCCCTTCCTGCGACCCGAGTTCAATTCTGGATCCTGGTCCTTTCCCGGCTTCAAATTCCCTCTCTCTCATCCCATAATTTCCTGTCTCACTCAACACGGTCCTATCCATTCAAAGAAAAAAAATACTGTCAATATGTTCAATTCCAGCCTTGAAGGTTAAAGCTTTTGAACAGAACTAATGAACTCTTTAAGATCTATTTATGAAAGCCAATGGTGTATTTCACTTCTAATTACAGTCTGTATATGAATGTGTCAAACACGCATGACCTGTTGCCAGCTGATTGACTAAGTGTTCATTTTTTTTTTCTGTACTGGAGATTTAAAATTCAGTGTGTGTGTGTGTGTGCGTGCATGTGTGTCCCATGGGTCTGCAGGTCAATTTATAAACGCTGTTCTCTTTACCAAAATAGAATCATGTTTAAATCTATATTTTACTAGATCATCTTTTCGACATTTCCATAAATTTAACTGATTTAAGTCAGTAATTATTCAATGTTTAGCTATTTTATTTTATCTTATTTGAAAAAGAAAAAAATCACTAAATCAATTTTGTTTTATTGGTCCAGCCTCTGTGACTTTAAATCACTCTCTGGATTATGGCGTGATGATGATAGTAATGATCCTCCATAAATATCACACATTTAAAACCGCTTGCACACATTGAAATGAGCTGTACTTGATGTCACTTTTCACAGTCTTTTTTCATCATTTGGAGAGAGAGATTGTGAGAGGTGAAGCTGAGGTTATATCTATGGCTAATTTAACAGCAAATTTCTTAAAGTGGAACGTTAAATTGCGGATAGGACACGGCTGCTGATCCTCGGTGCCAAATGAGAAAAAATCACTTTTCTAAGCGTCACATTATGAAGCAGCGCTGGTGTGGAGGACTTAAAATGTTTTTCCAGCTATTGCGGTTATTTAGCTCCCGTTGGAATCGACGAATTCAGAGTGACATGATTCATCTGAATAATAAATCTCTCATTTGCTGTAAAGTAATGAGACTCTGACAGGAGAAAAGAACTTCCTATTAGACTTATGAGACAGACTCAGGGTGAGAACACTTATTTGAGTGGCCCTGGGGGGTTTCGGAGCCTGAATGGTCAATCGCTGGACTTTTTGTTGGATATTTTTTGTAATGATCTCTAAATTGTATAGTTGACATCATTTGTACTTGTTCCTTAAAAAGTAAAACGCATCCAATTAAAATGTAGAGCCATGCATCCGCTTTATAATTTCCAAAACATAACCGTCTGTACAGTGTTACTTCTGAATTATTTTTTAATTTAGAATGTGAAAGCACAATTTCTCCTAAATAATTTAAAAAAGTGTTAAAAGAGGACAAAAATAATACATTTTTAGGAACAACAAGACCCTGTTAGGTTTTAAGTCGTCCCTCATCCTGGAAGAAAGTGCTGCACCAAGAAAATAATTAGCAGCTTTAGAAAGTCAACAAGCTTAACAAGAGCCTCTGCGGTTGAGTTCTACCATCCCACGGTTGTTTTCCTAAAGCAGAAACAGGATTATTTAGTAACATTATTAGTATGAGGGACTCTAGCATGACTGAAGATAAAACATAATGGATTTTTCTTTCAATTGTATTGTTCAGAGGTTGCTTTTTCAAAGCAAAGTAGACCTAGGCTCGGTTTCACAGACAAGGCTTAAGGCTAGCCCCTGACTAAAATGTTTTAACTGAATATAACTTGCCCATAAATATGTTTAAATGTATTGTTTTGTCTCAAGATGCACACCAGTAATGTATTCTTAAGGTATTTTTATAAAATCGACAGAAATATCAACTAAGGCATAGTCCTGGGTTAAGTTAAGCCGGTGACTGCGAAACTGGCCCCTAATGTTCTAAGTTCTAATATTTTACTGAAGCGTCAACTATAGCTCAGATGTTTCTCCTTAAAATCCTTTCTTGGAAGAAAACACTGACTTTCGTATTTTGACAAATGTTAAAAGGTAAAAAGTGTTTCAGAAATTCATGGGCTTGATCGATGTTTCGTCTGGGTGAAGATCTGAGTGTGCGAGACAGATCGATGCAGGTGTGGATAATGTAACTGTAATTAATATAAAGCTTTGTGTGATTGCATAAGTGCATTGCCTGTTTAAGTGACTACATTGATTATTCAGACTATGAACGATAAAGACGAGTTAATAATCCTCTTAATTCCAATAGGGGAAACACAAAAGCTACAAGATACCATAAACCAGGGAAAGGCTTAGTAATTAAAAAACACAGGTTAGTAATGGTCCCTTTTTTAACTCAGTTGACTTGTAAAAACGAAACTTTTCAGTGAGCTCAAGAAAACAGAAACCATACAGGCCTAGGACAAACATGGGGATTATTCCTTGTTGCCGAGGAAATATACATCATTATCTATGATATCTAATAGCTTTTTGTAAAGAGGCCTACACTATGCAAGTGGAAACTACATATGCTTCCAATAATTCATCTTGTAGTAAAGATGGGAGGTGCCTTCTAATAGTCTAAGAGAAAATTTCAGAGTGAGAGTCATCAAAACTTTCTTCACTAAATGTAAGCTTTCCTGTAGCTATGTAAAATGTATAGGATAAAGCAATGTAAGTCGCTTTGGATAAAAGCGTCTGCCAAAATGTAAATGTAAATTCAACTAAACTGTTAGCACTAGGTCTTTTAATTGCAATTTGGGTTCTCATTCTGACACACTAATGTACTCAAGATATGTTTATTTCTACTTTTCTGTTATGGTAAGGTGTGAGGTTTAGAAAAACACCGGCAACTCTTTGCCATCTCAAACTGAGTAGCGGTTCCCTTGAGAAATGACATCCTCAGGGATGTTGAAATGCTGCGTGAAACCTGCCTTTAAACTTTTCAGAGAATTTTTAAGCCACCCTATGTAAGCATGGGAAAGCTGCTTCAAATTGGAGGCAGTAAATTATGCTGCTTCATAGGATTCCTCTTTTTTGATTAAATTTGAGGCAGCATCATGTGACTACTTTGTGGTTAAGGTAATCCTAAAGTGTCAGCAGAAAAAAATACATATACAATATGTAGCTCAAAGACTTGAGGGAAATGCTGTTTATCGATAAAAGTAGTTCTATATTTAATACCGAAAAGAGTCAGAAGGAAATGGTCACTGTAAGTTAATGTAAGATGACTTATGAAACTCCAAACCGAAAAATTATTGGTTTGTGCAATAAAATCATAGAAGCCTATAACGTTGTTATCTGCACTCTTAAAACAAGGTGCTGTATAAAAGTTTCTTCACTGTGATGTCATTTAGGAACCATTTTCATTAATCCCATTAATTTTCTTTCTTTTTAATAATAAAGAACATTTTTCTACTACTTTTCTGAAACAGGAAGGTTCTTAGATGTTTCAGATTCTGCATGGAAGCATTCACACAAAAATGATTCTCCCATGGCATCATGAAGCACCTTTATTAAGAAGTTTTCAACATATATAACTAAGCTCATTTAAAATTCACGGTTAAATTGTTCAAATTGCTGTTTAATGGTTTGTTCTGTGTTCATAATACTAAAATGTAATACTATACAAACAAATAAAAGTTATAATAAAAGGAATATTTCAGGAAAGGTTGCAATAAAGACACAATTATGGATAATTTACAAAGATTCAATGAAATTCATATACTGACATTTATTGCAATAAAACACCTCAAACCAATTAAACCCACAAAAAAATTACTATTAAAGTTCACCCAAAAATAAAAATTCTGTCATTATTTACTCATTTATGACACAAAAAAATATATTTTGAAAAATGTTAATAACCGAACAACGACGGTACTCATTCACTTGCAATAGTTTTGTGCCCGTACCATTGAACTGAATGGGTGCCGTTCGGTTACCAGCTTTCTTCAAGATATCTTCTTTTGTGTTCTGCAGAAGAAAGAAAGTCAGGGCGAGTAAATGATGACAGAATTTTTTTTGGGGGGTGAACTATCCCTTTAAGTAGTTTTTACTTCACAACCATGATGCTCCTAAATCAGAAAAGCTGCAGGTATGTAATGGGTGTGTCTTAAGAGTGTGTCATCCAATAATGAGCCCATTGATTTAATTGACCTGCATTAGTGGATGTTACTGGATTTAGGGTTTTATGATTAATTAGAGAGAAAATCACCTTGTGAAGCTAAAAAAAGAGAGGGAGAGAGCGAGGTAAACGAGACATTTAATGGACTTGGGACAGGATTATTGATTAACCACCCAGCAGCTAAATTAATTTTTCCAATCTAACATTAATTAACAGACATTCCCCAGTGAGAGCAGCGTGTAAGTCGAGTGGGCGAAACGTTCAACAGAACAGTGGATTTCACATCCACAGTGATTAGATAAGGTTGTGCGATTCTAGTCTTCTCACCCTGCTTCAAAGCCAAGAGATTATAGATGAGTGTAAATGATGTCAGTGTATTTCGACTGCACTGCCACTTTCATTTTATGGTTGAATATGCAGAAGTTACTGTATCACAATGTGCAGAAAGGAAAGTATCGATTATGAAAAGTATGTCCCTGTTAAAGGGGAACTCTGACTAAATGAAAATTCTGTCATGAATTAGCTTCTCACCCTCAAGTTTCACTACACTAAAAAAAGTGAGACTTTGGATCAACTTAAAAAAATACTTTTACTTTGGAAAACTTAAACAAATTACGTCAACTTGTTAAAAGCAATTTTATTAGTTTCTCTCAAATGATATTTATGCCTTGGTTCAAATCAAAATGTATAGATTTCAACAAACCACCATTATTATGATCAGTGTTTGCTTTAGTTAGGCTCTTGACTCTTATATTTTATATGTTTTAATCGTCTGTTGTGACAGTGTCGCAATACATTTGTTGAGGCAATAAAACTAAGATCCATTGGGATGAAGTTATTGGTGACTGAAATCATTGCGTGGTAATTTTAATTATTGCTCAGCAATGTGTTATTCATGTGTGAATGTTGTGTTATCCTACTTTGTGAGATTAAAACAGTGGTACTAAAACACAGTATGAACTAATAGAAAACACTCAGAAATCTGTTAAATTGCTGAATCAATTTGACATCAAGATCGGTGCATGAATCTCAACAATGGTGACTATCAACAAAAGAAAGCTTCATGCGGCAATGCATGCTGGGTAACATCTAAGTTCAAAACTCATTCATCACTCCCAGCATGCATTGGATTTGATCTGTTTATCTGAATTAGTTTGATAATTGTCACCATTGTTGAGGTTTATATGATGACTGTTGATGTGTAAGTGTGTCAAGAAAATTGTCTGTTTATTTTATCACAGTTTGTTTGCATTTGTCAACAGGACATTTGAATCAGTCACAAAAGAACAGTTTCCACATAATTTAGTGTCACTTATCATCTTTATCAAAACTTGAAAGACATCACAAAAACTTAACTTTAAAGCATCTCTTCTTTTCTTATTTATGCACGGGCGTTCTTAATGAAACACTATTGTAAACATTTCAAGAGATGAGACATTAAATTTAAACAAAGTCAGGGATCAAGAGCCCAACTAAAGCAAACACTGATCACATTAATGGTGGTTTGATGAAATGTTTACATTTTGATTTGAACCAAGTCATAAATATCATTTGAGAGAAATAAATTATAAATAAATTATATAACAATATCCTTCAAAAAAATTCCCACGGCAATGTAATATTTGTTTGTGTAGTTCTATACCATGTTGTTGACTCCCATCTATAGTTATCTAATCCTTCTTACTACACACACACACACCGTTTGTCTATTACCATGCCAGCTTTTCTTTGACTTGTGTTGAGAAACATTATGTAGGAATACAAACGTAGACCGGTTAAATGTAGACCGTTTTATCTGCCACGGGAATTCACTTCCACCATTATAACGGCAGCTTATATTCCACCGGATGCTGATGCCAAGCTTGCTATGAAAGAACTTCATGCAGCCATCAGTAAACAACAGACTGCTCACCCGGAGGCTGCATTTATTGTTGCGGGAGATTTTAATCACTCTAACTTAAAGACAGTGCTCCCTAAATTTCACCAGCATGTTTCCTGCCACACAAGAGGAAACAAAACTTTGGATCATGTCTACACAAACATGGCTGAAGCTTACGCCGCGACACCCCTCCCCCACCTGGGTCAATCTGATCACCTTTCTTTGTTCCTCACCCCCAAGTACTCACCTCTCATTAATCGTGTGAAGCCATCAGTGAAGACCATCAAGGTGTGGCCTGCGGGGGCAGACTTCACACTCCAGGAAAGGTTTCTACACACAGACTGGAGTATGTTTGCTTCTCAGGCCACCAGTGACTCTCACATGGACATAGACAGCTACACCTCTTCTGTATTGGACTACATCAATACCACCATTGATAGTGTCACAACTCAGAAGCAGATCACCATATACCCTAATCAGAAGCCATGGATGAACAAGGAAGTGCGCCTCCTGTTGAAAGCACGCAACACCGCCTTCAGATCAGGTGATGAACAGGCCTATAGTACTTCCAGGGCAAATCTGAAGAGGGGCATCAGAAAGGCCAAGCACTGCTACAAGTTGAAGCTAGAGGAGCATTTTATCAACTCTGACCCTCGACGCATGTGGCAGGGCATCCAGGCCATTAGTGACTACAAACCCAACCACTCCATCCCCATAGCCACAGATGCTGCCTTTCTGAACGAGCTTAATGACTTTTATGCACGCTTTGAGAGAGACAATAAGGAACCCGCCACCAGGCTCACACCTTCTACTGACCACCCAATCATCACACTAAACTCCACAGATGTTTACACTGCACTATGCCGGATAAACGCACGTAAGGCTGCTGGCCCTGATGGCATCCCTGGTCGCGTACTCCGGGCATGTGCGGAGCAGCTCGCTGGGGTCTTCACGGATATCTTCAACCTGTCCCTCGCCCAAGCAGTTGTTCCAGCATGTTTCAAATCCACCTCCATTGTTCCAATTCCAAAACATTCCAGCCCGACATGTCTGAATGACTACCGCCCTGTAGCACTCACACCCATTGTTATGAAGTGCTTCGAGCGGCTGGTCTTGTCACACCTAAAAGACTCTCTACCATCCACACTGGACCCATACCAATTTGCCTACCGCAGCAATAGGAGCGTAGATGATGCAGTGTCAATGGCGCTGCACTCCGTGCTCACACATCTGGATAATAAGGACACTTATGCACGCATGCTGTTTGTAGACTTTAGCTCTGCATTCAATACCGTCATCCCTTCCAAGCTAATCAGCAAACTTGGAAACCTAGGCATTAACAACTCAACCTGCAACTGGATTATGGATTTCCTGACGAACAGGCCTCAGCTTGTTAGGTTAGGCCACATCTGCTCAACCACCATCACCCTCAACACTGGTGTACCACAGGGCTGCGTACTGAGCCCCTTTCTCTACTCCCTTTTCACACTCGACTGCAGGCCTGTGAATGGATCTAACTCCTTCATCAAGTTCGCAGACGATACAACAGTGATTGGTCTCATCAGCAACAACGATGAGACTGCTTACAGGGAGGAGGTACGGCACCTGGCCATATGGTGCTCAGACAACAACCTGCTCCTTAACACCTCCAAGACAAAGGAGATCATCGTGGACTTCAGGAAGGCGAAAGGAGGCACACACAACCCCATCCACATTAACGGGATGGCTGTTGAACGTGTTTCCAGTTTTAAGTTCCTGGGGACCCATATTTCGGAGGACCTGTCCTGGACCACCAACACCTCATGCCTGGTCAAGAAGGCTCACCAGCGTCTCTTCTTTCTGAGGACACTGAAGAAGAACCAACTGTCTTCAACTATCCTGGTGAACTTCTATCGCTGCACGATAGAGAGCATCCTGACCAACTGTGTCACAGTCTGGTACGGGAACTGTTCTGTTGCTGAGCGCAAGGCACTGCAGCGGGTGGTGAAAACAGCCCAGCGCATCACAGGGACTACACTCCCTTCCATTGAGGACATCCAGGGGAAACGCTGTCTGCGTCGAGCTCGCAGCATTCTCAAGGACTCCTCTCACCCCGCTCATAGACTGTTTACTCTCCTGCCTTCCGGTAGGCGCTACAGGTGCCTCCGGACAAGAACCAGCAGACTAGGAAACAGCTTTTTTCCCAGAGCTGTTTCATTATTGAACTCTGCTCCCCACTGATTCCACTAACCCTCATAACTTTAACGCTGCTACTACATTGTTTACATTGCATAACAGGGCTGCATCCATGACTGAACTGTACACACCAGTACTTCATGTTATCTGCTCTACCGGACTGTTTACACACACATAGCATCATTTCCACTCTATACTGCTCACTTGCACACCAGGAATATTACACTGAATGCTCATTTGCACTAATAAACTACTTCCATAACTGAATTAACTCATCTACTGCACTGTAACTCATCTATTGCATTTATTGCATAACTAACTGCATCCACTCATCTATTGCACTGTAACTTCAATAACTGCATTAACTCATCTACTGCACTGTAACCTTAATAACCGCATTAACGCATATACTGCACTGTAACTTCAATAACTGCACTAACTCATCTAATACACTGTAACTGTATTATCTGCATCTACTCATGTATTGCACTATAACTTCAACAACTGCATTAACTCATGTACTGCACTGTATCTTTAATAACCGCATTAACTCATCTACTGCACTGTAACTTTAATAGCTAATGTCTGTAATTAATGCACACTCAAGTCACTTGCACTATTGTATTGTCTATATTGTTATCTGTTCATAACCACCTGTACATTAATGTTCACAGTATATAGCCTTCTGTATATATTGTTCATAGTACATACCGACTGTCATATTTTTCGTACAACATTTGTATAGTATTTCCCTAAAATTGTATTCTGTATTTATTCACACTGTATATCTGCACTTGCTAATTGCACTTCTGGTTAGACCTAAACTACATTTCGTTACACTGTACTTGTATATGTGTAATGACAATAAAGTTGAATCTAATCTAATCTAATCTAATCTAAAAACACATGTGTCCACATTTGCAACAGTGTTTCTCTCATGGCAAGAGTTTGTTAAAAAATTCTGTCATTATTTACTCAACCTAATGTCATTTCAAACCTGTATTACTTTCTTTCTTCTGTGTATTAAATGTTTTAATGTTTTTAACGTTTTAACGTTTTTAACGTTTAAATGTTTTTAACATTTGTAATGTTTTTAGGGATTTTATGTTTAACGGTTTTAACGTTTTTAACGTTTTTAACGTGTTTAACGTTTTTAACGTTTTTAAAGTTTTTAATTTGTTTTAGTTTTCCAAAGTAAAAGGATCCAGAGTCTCACTTTTTTCAGTCTACAGTTCTGGGGCGCCATTGATTAGATTAGATTCAACTTTATTGTCATTACACATATACAAGTACAGTGTAACGAAATGTAGTTTAGGTCTAACCAGAAGTGCAATTAGCAAGTGCAGATATACAGTGTGAATAAATACAGAATACAATTTTAGGGAAATACTATACAAATGTTGTATGAAAATATGACAGTCGGTATGTACTATGAACAATATATACAGAAGGCTATATACTGTGAACATTAATGTACAGGTGGTTATGAACAGATAACAATATAGACAATACAATAGTGCAAGTGACTTGAGTGTGCATAAATTATAGACATTAGCTATTAAAGTTACAGTGCAGTAGATGAGTTAATGCGGTTATTAAAGATACAGTGCAGTACATGAGTTAATGCAGTTGTTGAAGTTATAGTGCAATACATGAGTAGATGCAGATAATACAGTTACAGTGTATTAGATGAGTTAGTGCAGTTATTGAAGTTACAGTGCAGTATATGCGTTAATGCGGTTATTAAGGTTACAGTGCAGTAGATGAGTTAATGCAGTTATTGAAGTTACAGTGCAATAGATGAGTGGATGCAGTTAGTTATGCAATAAATGCAATAGATGAGTTACAGTGCAGTAGATGAGTTAATTCAGTTATGGAAGTAGTTTATTAGTGCAAATGAGCATTCAGTGTAATATTCCTGGTGTGCAAGTGAGCAGTATAGAGTGCAAATGATGCTATGTGTGTGTAAACAGTCCGGTAGAGCAGATAACATGAAGTACTGGTGTGTACAGTTCAGTCATGGATGCAGCCCTGTTATGCAATGTAAACAATGTAGTAGCAGCATTAAAGTTAAAGTTATGAGGGTAGTGGAATCAGTGGGGAGCAGAGTTCAATAATGAAACAGCTCTGGGAAAAAAGCTGTTTCCTAGTCTGCTGGTTCTTGTCCGGAGGCACCTGAAGCGCCTACCGGAAGGCAGGAGAGTAAACAGTCTATGAGCGGGGTGAGAGGAGTCCTTGAGAATGCTGCGAGCTCGACGCAGACAGCGTTTCCTCTGGATGTCCTCAATGGAAGGGAGTGTAGTCCCTGTGATGCGCTGGGCTGTTTTCACCACCCGCTGCAGTGCCTTGAGCTCAGCAACAGAACAGTTCCCGTACCAGACTGTGACACAGTTGGTCAGGATGCTCTCTATCGTGCAGCGATAGAAGTTCACCAGGATAGTTGAAGACAGTTGGTTCTTCTTCAGTGTCCTCAGAAAGAAGAGACGCTGGTGAGCCTTCTTGACCAGGCATGAGGTGTTGGTGGTCCAGGACAGGTCCTCCGAAATATGGGTCCCCAGGAACTTAAAACTGGAAACACGTTCAACAGCCATCCCGTTAATGTGGATGGGGTCGTGTGTGCCTCCTTTCGCCTTCCTGAAGTCCACGATGATCTCCTTTGTCTTGGAGGTGTTAAGGAGCAGGTTGTTGTCTGAGCACCATGTGGCCAGGTGCTGTACCTCCTCCCTGTAAGCAGTCTCATCGTTGTTGCTGATGAGACCAATCACTGTTGTATCGTCTGCGAACTTGATGAAGGAGTTAGTTCCATTCACAGGCCTGCAGTCGAGTGTGAAAAGGGAGTAGAGAAAGGGGCTCAGTACGCAGCCCTGTGGTACACCAGTGTTGAGGGTGATGGTGGTGGAGCAGATGTGGCCTAACCTAACAAGCTGAGGCCTGTTCGTCAGGAAATCCATAATCCAGTTGCAGGTTGAGTTGTTAATGCCTAGGTTTCCAAGTTTGATGATTAGCTTGGAAGGGATGACGGTATTGAATGCAGAGCTGAAGTCTACAAACAGCATGCGTGCATAAGTGTCCTTATTATCCAGATGTGTGAGCACGGAGTGCAGCGCCATGGACACTGCATCATCTACGCTCCTATTGCTGCGGTAGGCAAATTGGTATGGGTCCAGTGTGGATGGTAGAGAGTCTTTTAGGTGTGACAAGACCAGCCGCTCGAAGCACTTCATAACAATGGGTGTGAGTGCTACAAGGCGGTAGTCGTTCAGGCATGTCGGGCTGGAATGTTTTGGAATGGGAACAATGGAGGTGGATTTGAAACATGCTGGAACAACTGCTTGGGCGAGGGACAGGTTGAAGATATCCGTGAAGACCCCAGCGAGCTGCTCCGCACATGCCCGGAGTACGCGACCAGGGATGCCATCAGGGCCAGCAGCCTTGCGTGCGTTTATCCGGCTTAGTGCAGTGTAAACATCTGTGGAGTTTAGTGTGATGATAGGGTGGTCTGTTAAAGGTGTGAGCCTGGTGGCGAGTTCCTTATTGTCTCTCTCAAAGCGTGCATAAAAGTCATTAAGCTCGTTCAGAAAGGCAGCATCTGTGGCTATGGGGATGGAGTGGTTGGGTTTGTAGTCACTAATGGCCTGGATGCCCTGCCACATGCGTCGAGGGTCAGAATTGGTAAAATGCTCCTCTAGCTTCAACTTGTAGCAGTGCTTGGCCTTTCTGATGCCCCTCTTCAGATTTGCCCTGGAAGTACTATAGGCCTGTTCATCACCTGATCTGAATGCGGTGTTGCGTGCTTTCAACAGGAGGCGCACTTCCTTGTTCATCCATGGCTTCTGATTAGGGTATATGGTGATCTGCTTCTGAGTTGTGACACTATCAGTGGTGGTATTGATGTAGTCCAATACAGAGGAGGTATAGCTGTGTATGTCCGTGTGAGAGCCACTGGTTGCCTGAGAAGCAAACATACTCCAGTCTGTGTGTAGAAACCTTTCCTGGAGTGTGAAGTCTGCCCCCGCAGGCCACACCTTGATGGTCTTCACTGATGGCTTCACACGATTAATGAGAGGTGAGTACTTGGGGGTGAGGAACAAAGAAAGGTGATCAGATTGACCCAGGTGGGGGAGGGGTGTCGCGGCGTAAGCTTCAGCCATGTTTGTGTAGACATGATCCAAAGTTTTGTTTCCTCTTGTGTGGCAGGAAACATGCTGGTGAAATTTAGGGAGCACTGTCTTTAAGTTAGAGTGATTAAAATCTCCCGCAACAATAAATGCAGCCTCCGGGTGAGCAGTCTGTTGTTTACTGATGGCTGCATGAAGTTCTTTCATAGCAAGCTTGGCATCAGCATCCGGTGGAATATAAGCTGCCGTTATAATGGTGGAAGTGAATTCCCGTGGCAGATAAAACGGTCTACATTTAACCATGAGAAACTCAAGGTTAGTCGAGCAGTGTCTCCCGACAATAACAGAGTTCGTGCACCAAGCTTTATTGACATAAATGCACAGTCCACCTCCTCTTGTCTTACCGGATTCCTCTGCCGTTCTATCCGCCCGGTGTGTGTTGTAACCCGCTAACTCAATAGCGTTGTCCGGTATGCCGCTGTGTAGCCATGTTTCCGTGAAGATTATGACATTGGAGTTTAAAAGTCTTTTGTTGTTGATGATGCGGAGTCGAATCTCATCCATTTTGTTCACTAATGATCGTACATTAGCAAGGAAAATGCTGGGTAAAGAGAGCCGATGTGGTGTTAGCTTTAGCTTAGCTCTTAGCCCTCCGCGCGTTCCCCGCCTTTGTTTACGATCTCGACGCCGCCGACGAGCACTTCCGCCCGGCCGTGTGGGGTGCGTAGCATCGGGTGTTTTGATGATCTCAGGGACGAGTTGAATGTTGCTGATATAACTTCCGGGAATGCGCAAACCGATATCCAAAAGCTCCTGCCGGGTGTACGATGTTAAGGCACAACTGTTCTGTACGAACAGGCCCGAGATGAGCAAGAAAAACACTATATAATTGCTAAAACTGGAGAGACGCTGAGCCTCGCGATGTTCACGCGCCGCCATCTTGGTCAATTATCAAGATGACTACCATACTAGGAAAATTTATAATGGTATTCAGTGGTTCCCCAGAACTGTTTGCTTTCCTACATACTTCAAAAGATCTTCTTTTGTGTACCATAGAAAAAAAGTTCACAGTCATTATTCCTCAATGGCTCCCCAGAATTGATAGTTGCCAACATTTTTCCAAATATCTTGTGTTCAACAGAAACAGATTTGGAAAAACTTGAGGGAAAGTAATTCATGATAAAATTTTCATTTTTTTGTGAATTTTCTCTTTAAAATACTTTATAAGTAAGGGTTAGTGGAGTATAATAGTGACGTGCCCTCATTGACAATAGACATGAATTGCAATCGTTTACTTCATTTCTTTAAAAAAGAAGGAAATGAACTAAGGCTGTCAGTGCAAAAAAACCCACAAGATCAATTATTTTAACCTTTAGACAGTCACGCTATTTATAACTGTTAATTTCTCCTTCATGTTTCAAAGCCCAACTGACAATGCTGTTAAAAAAAGAGCAAAATGAAGAGGAACAATAAAAGCACACTTAACACGCGAGCACAAGACACGCTACAGTATTGCGATGTCATCGAGAGTTCATCTCTGTCGTCGCGGCCCAGTTACGCCCCGCACTGTGTTCATCAATAGCCTTTAATTAGTGAGAGTGATTAGAATACGTCCGAGCGAGAAAGAGGGTGAAGCTACTAATTTATCACGCTAGCATACAGATCAATCACTGCGAGAGTGATTAGTGTTCCTGTCTTCGTTCATTATTCTGTGGCGAATTCCTCATTAATCGATCACGGCCCCCCTAAAAAACCCTCTACAAAGGAGGTCAGATCTAACGCCTGGAGCTCGACCCGTAGAAGAGGAGGAATGGAGAGAGAAAGAGAAGAAAATGAGATAATCAGTGTGTCTTTTGTGTTTGAAATGAGATGTAACGTTCGGCTGCAGTAAGCAGGATATTGAGTGGTGTGTGTGTCTGATTCAGCCTGTGATTCATCTCTGATTCGGTTGCAGTGATCGGTGTGTCTATGGAGCATCAGTGTTGACTAAAACTGATTCATTTTATTTGAAATGAGCTTTAAATGTCACCAGATATGAAATAGAGTTTGTGAGGCGCGTGCTTTAACACTTAGACGAACACAAACATCAACAAATAAATAGTCTGGGCGCCTGGATGTGGCTCTGTCAGGCTGGATGTGTAGCCGGAAACAGACGATAGTGAGTCTTAGAACAGGTGAAATCTAACATAATGTACCTTAATAAAGGAGAATGGTTTCTGATCTGTAGCAGCCGATCTCTGTCTTGCTAGCGACTTTTGTCCATACACACAAAGCTGTTCTCTTTTACTCTGTGTCTCCACATCTTCAGAATGCTGCTCTTCAACTGCAAAATAGAATTCTGGGTAGGTGAGAAATGCAGGTCTGATTGGATATTGATCCAGCTTGGTACATCATTGTGTGACAGCAAACAGCAAATACACTGTAGCCCGACTCTCTCCACACATGAACGCACATATACACAGTCCTAGCTACATATACGTGACATGTGACATGAGATGCAGCATCATTCTGAAACCAAGACCTTAAACGAGACAGAAATCCCAACCCAAAAAATAAAAACAATCATTTTAATCCATTCATCCATGTTTGGGGTTGGTTTAATAATTAAAAATTGAGCGGACAGGCTTCTCAGGCTGGTAGAACTTTCTATAGAAGAGAGATCTTTGTGTTTAAAATTGTTTTATTTCGTTATTTTTTAAGTGAGGTTATTTTGACGGAGATCTGTCCATAGTCTCTCAATAGTGCTGCTATGAGCACTATGCTTTTGTTATGTTGATAGCACCTCTCTCTGCTTATCATCAAGTGATATTTACTTTAAACTCATTTAGATTTGTTTTATTTTTTAAGGAGATAAAAACAGTTTCTTGACTAAACATGCGTTAGCATAATAGCTCAACGTGTCTGGAGAATGTGTTATAACTGCGAGGCCACAGCTTTTGGATTCAGAGGGATCACTAAGTATTGTTTGTGTCTGCTGATAGCATATATTTGTATGCACTGTTTGGGTTGTTTTAGCACCTGAAGGAATTATGCAAATGTGATATCTACGCAAACATGGCAAAAATGATATCTGCTGAATGGTGTATTTCTTTGATCTTCCCTGACTGTGTTGGGAAAAACACTGCGCCAATAGTTAGTGTGGTTAACAAATGACTAAACTGTTTTATGACACAAAAGCTTTCACTGATTTTGTCAGAGTGGTTGCTAAATTCAGTCATGACACAGATATCAAGCATGACAGATTTGTCTCCTTAAAGGTCCAATGTGTCATTTTTTGGAGGACCCCCCGTTGTAAAAAACAGCATATGCTGAGTACGGTATGTTTTGATGCTGGTTTCTCCAGCTTAAACCAGCTAAGGACCAGCACATGACCAGTTCAAACCACCACATGGTTAAACCAGCACCAACCAGCATCAAAACATACCAAACCAGCATATGCTGTTTTTTTTAAACAGGGTCCCCTTGCCCTCGCCATGTTGTTTATACAGTAGCCCTAAGGGGACAATACGTTATCTCCTTCAGCAAAGAAGCGAAAACATAATGACATCTTAGTCCTATGTCAGCCGCCGTAGTGCTTTGAAAAGGAGGCGTGGAGTGAGCCGTTTGTCACAATTCGCAACCTAACCACTAGACGCCGCTACATTTTTTACACTGAACCTTTAAGGTTCATGAAAATTAAAGCAGCATTATTACTGACTGAAAACCTTTTGTGAAAATGTATAATTAATTGCAGTTTTAGGATATTTCAAAAGCATTCATTAAAACAATAAAATTCTGACATAAGGAGCCAGGGATGGCCCAGGCTGGGTCAGAAGGGAGATTCGCACTGGCCGTCACTTCATTAAGTAAATAAGAAGATCAAAGCAATAGAAGTGCTTTTTATAGTGAAAGAAGCTTTTATGCTAATCTAATAACCCTCCTAGGATGCCTGTTGCCCCCAGAGATGGGAGTATGGAGATGCGTTTCCATAGCAATTGCAAGGCATTTACATGCAGACATTTGTTGCCTTGGTATTCTCCTCAACTCACAGCCTGGAGCAAGTTTGGTCCCAAACTTGCTGTGAATCAACACATAATATAAACTATCCCAATCATTAGAACTGAGCTCCTGCCAGCAGTCCTCTCTCTCTTGGTTCTCATAAGTGTGTGTGTATGTGTGTGGGTAAACTGTGCTCAGAGGAAGATCTTTGTCCTGATCTGTGCTGTTATTAAGAGAACATTGATCTCGGCCCGCGCCGCCGCTTCCTGCTGACATTATCCTGACTAGAAAAACGTCTTATAAATTGAACAAATTAAGCCTTACTTAAAATCTAATAATGCCAATAGGTAAGGGTTAAGTTTAGAGTTAAGGGATAAATATGATTATACATCTTTTTACATTATACATCAAACATATGATCTGGTAAACAATGGAACTGTAAGATGTTGTCATCAAGTGAACATGAAATGCGTGTGTGTGTTTGTGTGTGTGTGTGTGTGTGTGTGTGTGTGTGAGTGTGTGTGTGTGTGTGTGTGTGTGTGTGTGTGTGTGTGTGTGTGTGTGTGTGTGTGTGCGTGCATGCATACATGCGATCATGTGTGTTAGTTAGGGTTCAGATGTCAATTGGGACTTTGGGGCATCTACACTCTAAAAACTGTCGTGTTAAGACAACACATTTTGTGTTATTTCTGGAACTTTTAACACAACTTGTGTTGTCCCTTTCATTAATTTCGCAGTGTAATCAACACACCCTTTAATGTGTCAAATGAAAGCTAGTAAGGCACTTTACAACATCTTCTGTAATAGAAGGTCCTGCAATCTGGAGGAAATCTTTTTCAAATGGTTATCAGAACTAGTTTTTGCTTAAGTTAACAACTTTAGTTCAATAAAAGAAAGCAAGCAAAATACAGTAAACTAAGAAAGAACAGTTCAGCATATTCTACTTTAGTTATTTTTAGAGATCATTAATGCTCAATAGAGAGCTTCGAAGTGGTACAGTCACCAAGAGAATGATTTATTCTTTACCAATCTGCAGAAATACTAAAAAACATTTCCGTAACTTTCATTGTCATTCAGTTTAATTTATTTGATTAAACCATAAAAGATATCAGATCTCATAGTCTGTATCTAAAGTGTATTGTATTTCTCAAGTGTATATATTAGTGATTATTACTTGCCGTATTATAATTTAAAGATAATTGGTCAATCCCACTTCAAATTAGTGTAATTCTGTGTGTCGCTTCAGATGAATGGTTCAAAAAATGGATCACAAGTGAGCAAAGATGGCAAATTTTAAATGATGTTGCGTTCTGCAGTGGCCAAGCAACTGCCATTAAGATGAATTGGCAACTGCCAGACAGTTTTCAGTCTAGGTCTTGTCTCATTTTGTTTCTTCCTCTGCCTCTATTCTTGTCCAGCTCTATGTATCTTTCTCTCATGGGCGATGAAAATTACTTTGCTAATCTACTGCCATAAATTACTTTCCTGATCTAATTAATATTTCACGGGTGAGATCAGTCTGACATTGCACCTTTATCAAACATTAATTATTTAATTGGCTGTTAAGGAGAGATGAATGGGGAGTAATTAGCCAGCAGACTTGAGAGACCCCCTATAGAGTGATCTAAGTAGCCCTTACTAACCTGCATGAGCTAATAAGCCCGCGTTAACCCCCGTTTGCCAACAAGGTCTCAGTTTTCACAATCAGACGAAAGATTCCCTTTTTGATGAATGTCACACAGTATACAGTGTAAGCTAGAAATAGCAAGATAGCTTTAAAGGCCAGCTTCAACGTTTTATTTACTGGTGAGACAACGTCACAAAACAAACTAAATAAAAATAATAACGCGTATTTTACTTTAACAACTTATTGTTATAACCTAGTGATTTTAGAAGCTTCTTGAGCAGGGTACGTAAAGTTATAAGTTGACAAACAGATATGTAAACATTTATTCAAATGTTACGTATTAAAGCTATGAAGTGTTTTTTTATGGTCCTAAAACTTCCACAGAACATCCAAGTGAGCATGTAAAGAGACGTTTAGCCAGTATAATTAAAAAGAATTATGTTCATTAAACATAATAACATAATAAAAGTGTTGCCTACCTTTATACTGGCTTTAATACTGAACGTTATAAAATAGTGTTATTTAAAATTATGTTTCTCAATATATATATGTAATTTTACACACATTAGAGCAAGCCTATCACACTGGTAGATTTTTTATCCAAATCGATGTGCTAACTGTAGTGTTGCTACCATGTGTAAACCATTGCAAATGGTAACACGATAATTAAACCTGCCTATTTAGGCATCTTACTTGTTTTCAAACCAGAACATTTTGTTTTTACATTTTGGCATTTAGTGTTGTTTAAGAGACTTTAGCTTTAAGAAATCTCTCTTATCCACATTCACCTATATAAATGTGAGAGAAAGTGTCCGGAGTGTCCATAAATGCCCTCTGAACAATTGAGTTGTATTTGTTTAAAAAAGTAATTTGTATCTTCAAAATCTCTTCTGTTGTGTTGTGATGCAGAATTGGGGTTGTCTTGCTGTCATGCTAACTCACTAAAGGAGAAACAGATTGCGAACAGTTTAGAAGCAGACGTTTACTCAGTCAGTCACAAAGGAGTTTTAAAAAACACACACACACCCCAACACGTCTATTTTGGTACTGAGCTGCTATAAAAGAATCTTCATCTAATGTAGTCAGTCTGTTAGTGCATCTCTTTGAATGTAAAACACTGTCTTTCTGTCTGTCTATCTGTCCATGAGCTTCCAAATGATGTCTCAAAGTCGTTTTTAATTTACGGTTAACACAGCCTATTACATACAAAGAACACAAATTGCTCACTGTTAAAATATGATTTAACCATTGACGCTCTTTGTAAGAATGGGGTAGTCAATGAATTATACATGCTCATTCAAGCATTTTGATTGGTTGGATTAAACAACAAGCTCCGCCTTCCATTTGTCTCCGATCATTCATTTTCAGAGACCAAAATGGATGGAAGAGAGGCTGTCTCTCCGATGAGTTGTGGTTAATATTGCAGACCTCTGAGGGCACAGATAGCACTTTAAACAACGACCTGATATCCGAGATCTCACCCTCCACACACACTGATGATGTGAAGACAGGTCACAGGACACTTTCAGACACAGACTAAAGACAAAAATGGAGACTTAGTAAGGAGGGATTGAAGGGCAGTGATGAAAAGAGATCCAATGAGATGACCGTTAGGATACAGGTGGGATTCTCTTCTGTGTGACACATAAACAAGTCAATTAAACAGTCATATACTGGAATTGCACATTAATAATTTAATAAATCTATTTTAATTTAATAATCAATTTATTTCTTTTGTTTTGTCAATATGCTTGCTCTTGATATAGCTATACATCAAAAATATATATTTATTTTTATTATTATAAAAAATTGCAGTCTTTTCTGTAATTTGACGTGAAAAAAATCTGTAAAAAAACAGCAAAATTAAAAAAATGTACACATGAAAAATCTGTTGAAAAATTATTTTATATTTAGTTTTTTAACTTGTAGAAAATTGAGAGAAAACTGAAATACAGATTATGAAAATCACCGCTTTTCACTAGTCTGGACATAACTTTTTACAACATGTGTGTATTGTCTGTTTGTGTTGGTGTTTCAACGCATTGCTCCTGTAACAATGAACGTCAATAGCAACAATGTACGTTTCCCCCTGCCACACGCAGCCTTAATCAGATTACAATGGTGAATTATGGAGATTCATGTAGACACAGGGCAGCTGAGCAGAACATCCCTGCTGAGAGTTTCTCTTAAATAAAATGTCATTCATTATTATTCATTATCTCAGAAATATGTTTTTGAGTCACGAGGAGCCATTTTATCAGCGTCAGACAGAAACCCTCTCGCATGCTTTTATTATTTTTTTATTCAATTACACACACACACTCTCTCCCTTTCAAAGGTCAATTTACCTGTCTCTTTTTAGTCCTGTGATCTCCTCTCCTTCTCTCTGTTCCACACACAGACACACACAGGGTTAATTTCCTACTCTCACCTGTCTGTCTCTGTGGGGCTGCAATAATGCCCTTGTCCACTTATCTTAATTACGTGTCAGTGAGCGTATCTGTATGACAGTGAAGAGTGTGTTTGTAAGTCTGTGTGTGTGTGCGCTTTGTGAAATGTGTGTTGCATTTATTGAATTTGGGACCTTTAATCTCCTCATCAGGATGGACTGAGAGTCGAATATGTGGAAGAAAAGATCGTTCTGTTCCAACACACACACACACACGTTTTTTCTATCACAATGGGGACTATTTATTGACATCTTCTGTTTCTCTAATTATACTAATATTATTTTCCCTTATTCCTACCCCTGAAGTTTAGCAATCCCAACATCGTCAAACAATAAAAACAAATGTAAAATATATACTGTATGTTCTCCATCAAACTTATACTGGTTTAGCCCTCCTGTCAATTTTTTTAAACTCATTGCAGCCCTTGATCTTAAAAGTTTGCCCATCCCTGCCCTAAATGTTAGGCCTACTTCATTTTTACATAATTGTGTTTTATTGTTTTAAAACTAATCTATTCGTACAGCACATTTTTGTGGTACTGAAATATTGCATGATGTTGTTAAACTCATGATGTCATAAACTCATGATCAAAGCCAACTTGTCCTATAGGCATATATAACAAATCTGTTATTATGTGGCGTATCTGTATTTGCCCCCATCTGGAAGATGTAGCCTTGAGACACCAAATCCACTGTTATTCCAAAAGTAGTAAACAGGAAATAGATTGAACTACACAGCAGTGTTAGAGAAAAATATTAAATGGATGATTATTAGTGCAATGAGGAAAATCTTAGTGCGTTCTCTTTCAAAATTGCAACAATGCTAGATAGAGACAAGAGACAAGATTGGCCATAAATGATCAGTATATTTTATGCTAAATCCTTATTGATCTCATAGTCTGAGAGACTATAAAGGATGATGAATTATTGCTTTTAGCATCTATCTCTCAGTACTCTCTTAACTGATCCTTATAATCTTGTCTAATCTAATCTATTCTAATCTAATCCACCATCAGATCTAAAGTCAAAACTCTGACCTGACTCTGCCAGAAGACTTGATCAGTGTTTTTATGTTGTGGTGGTGAAAAAGCGATAACTGATGATTATTACGAACAGTCAAACTTAAAGCTCAAAATTAAATTTGATATTGATTTTTAGGATAATAGTAATGTTTAACACATTTAATTATAGTTCACCTTTAAAATGAAAATTCTGTCATCATTTACGCACACGCTTGTAATTGAAAACCTACATGACTTTCTTTCTTCTGCATAACACAGAAGAAGATATCTGGAAGAATGTTGTTAACAGCCAGTTTTTATCTCAGAATTGCGAGCTTGAGAAACAAATTCTGTATTGTTTTAAAGTTATAAAGTCAGAATTGCATGAACTAAACTTACTTTACAAAAGTCAAAATTGCGAGATTGAGTTTTTCATGCAATTCTGATTTCATTACTTAGAACTGCAATCTTGCAATTCTGAAAAAACAATTGTTTTTTTATTTTTATTTAGTGATGGATACATGTTTCTATGAAACACAATGCATTGAGAGAAGGGGGTGAAAATGTTAAACAGGATGATGTGTAAAGATTTTTTATTTTGTTTATAGATAAAAAAAAATTCATTTTGTTCTGCCCTTCACATTAGGCATGTATAACCATGTTACCAAGAAGACAAAATAAGAACATTTTGCCTCCAATTCAAACAACGTTACACACCCCAGCTCTAAATGTATAATACATTGATTTTTTTCTAACATTGTGTGCTTTTTTGCTTTAAGATATATTGTGGAAAACTAATGTTGCTTAAAATAAAATGCAGGGGAAAACCAAGTCCACTCCTTGATGATCCTTTTGTGTTACGTACATTACCTTATCAGTATTCCAAACTATTCCAAAGTATTTAGATTAAGTTACAGAACTTGTGTAAGCTAACAAAATACGTTACAAATTACTTTTTAAACCATGTATTTTGTAGTCTGTTGTGAAATACATTTTAAAAGTAACGTTCTCAGCCCTGCGTTTAAATTAGTCTCAGTGGTAAGAGCATTGCGTTAACAACGAAAGGTTGTGGGTTCAATCCCAGGGGATAGCAAATACCTATGTAAAATGTATAGGATAAAGCAATGTAAGTCGCTTTGGATAAAAGCGTCTGCCAAATGCATAAATCTAAATGTAATCCCTGTACAGGAAGCTGCCCCATATGTGTTCGTATGTGGATAGGCTTTCACTGTACTTTCTTTCCTGATCAAAGAAGACACAAGTGTTTGTAAAAAAGATCTCAAAAAGATTTTATTAGGAAAATGTTGTGTTGTGTTGTGTTGCTTGTCCTTACGGGCTGACCCCGAATGTATTTACACAAATGTCTTACCAGCCTCAATGACTTACTTTGACCGCTAGAGGGGGCTGCTATTCTACAAAACTGGTTTGACTGTCATTCTGGATTAAATCAATCAGGTATCGAAATGATCCTGATGACCAATGTTTTTGTTTAATTACATTACGCTTTCGTCAGATTTTAGTATACAGATTTTTGCACAAAATTATTCAAATAAATCTGATGGCGCATGATAAGCAAACAAATTTGATCAAAACACAAAAATTGTAAATGATACCTCCCATGCTTGATATCAAATTAAAGAGAGAGAATGTGTTTTTTGTCACTGTTGTTTAGTAAGAATATGAATCATCCTCTCTCTGTGTTGCACCTGGAGTGAACACCTGACGCTGACTAATGAGTGTGAATCATTCAGAAAGAAACAGCAGCTACAGACATTTCATGTTTTAATATTCTGTAGGGGAAAATGCACGAGGGTTTTGGCATCTGTTTACTGGCTGTCATTCTTCTCCTGGTGAGAGAACCACATGAATATATTTTATTTAAATGCTTGAAGCAAGTAAACATGTTATTACAAGCAGTCTCTCAAAGAAATCTTTCACGAAATAGTTTATGGCGACCGTTTACACTGGCGAGTTTATGGCGAGTTGTTCAATCACAAAGTTATTTCAACAGTCGAATTGATATTGGTTATATATTTAAATATCGAGTTTACTCACAATCTTGTCTGCAATCATATCTCTGCCTGCGTAACTCTTAATCTCCACTAGATGTCGCCATTGTAGCATAAACCTGATCGGTGTAGTTCAGGCGATCCTGTGCTGTGTCTTCAAAACAGCTTTGGCAATAGTGCATTCTTATTGTTTTGGAAACTCTGATTCATGCCAACCTGCTCACTGTCATCTGTCATCCCCCTTCCATATTTAGTTCCACTCAGTTATTTAGAATTGGCCTAGAGAGCACAATGAAGATAAATGCATTTATAGGATTTTCTAAAAGGAACCTCATGTCATTTCAAACCTGTATGACTTTCTTTCTTCTGCAGATCACAAAAGAGGATATTTTGAAGAACTTTGGTAACCAAAAAATATTATCCCCGATGACTTTTAAGAATTTCATCATTCTGGTCTAAATGTTTATCTCAAGCCAGTTCCCCGGGCAGGGTCCCAGCATATCGTTTTAGTGAAAAAGAGATAGACACGATGACTTGTGCTCTGTCTGGTTGTGCTTGTCATCATGCTGGACACATATAGAAGCTCTGCTATAATTAGCTTTTTAGCATCTCTCAAAATGTTTCACACACTTTTTTCTATCATGACTCCAGTCTGTTGGGATTGAACTTCATTCGACCCAGTGAAAGAGGTCATACACATCAACATTCAAATTCATAATGGACACGCGACTTGTGTATATACATATAAACATTAGGCCTATTTACACGTATATATAGATGTTAATCGAATTGATTAGAGGTAACCTATAACAATTCTGAGTACAACAGTCTTGATGGAGCTAAATCCTTGCTCATTTAGATGTACCATCTGAAAGTAGGCTGTCAACCTTAAAATTGGTTATGTTCTCTCATAGCATGTCTACATATTTTGACACAGAATTTTTGTAATATTCGTAATGAAAAGCATGACATTTATATCTAAGAAATTGAAAACCCCTACTTTCTCCCCAAGTCAAAGAGGACTACACACATAGTCACACATACACACACACTAAAAAACACTGAAGGTCAAACTCAGGAACTAAGCTCTCTATTTTCCTTCACTTGCTTTCTGAATAAAGAACACCCCCTACACTTCCTTTTGAACCCCCTGAAATCAAATCCAGATGGTCCCACGCCCACCACCTTTGTACCAATCACATGAGAGGTGGGCGGAGAATGCTATAGGGTGACCGGGTGCATGTGGAGATGAAACAGCTCCTCTGTGCTGTAAATGTGGCACACATGACAGTTATAACAAACATACACACCTATGCACACATGAGAGAGGTTAGCAATATGGTGATCTCACATTTGCAGCGTTAAGGAAAGCTAGCTGGCATAACTTGGTTCTGTTTAAGAAAGTGGTATCGGATCAGTAAATGGATTCAAGTACTGGCCGATACTAGAAATTTATGTGGTAGCATGTCTACATGTACTAGAGTTGAAGCCAGGGAAGGATAAACAAAAATAATAAAGAAGATAAAGATATTTTATTAGGAGTAGGTACTTCACTTTTAAGGGATAGGTCACCCAAAAAATAGAATATTCAGTCATCCCCCTCTTGTCATTTCAAACCGGAATGACTTTCTTTCTTCTGCAGAACACAAAAGAAGATTTTTTTTCAACCAATCAATGGCGGAACCCATTAACTTGCATTGATTCTGTGTCCAGACAATATAAGTGAATGGGTACCACTGTACTGACATTATTCAAAATATCTTTTGTGCTCTTGTGTTCTGTAGAAGAAAGAAACTCATACATGTATGAAATGACAAGAGGGTGAGTAAATGATGTTAGAAGGTTTGGGTGAACTATCGCTTTAAACATACCTTTTACTAAATTTACCATTTAACATTTATGAAATATATTTTCAATATATATTTATTTCAAGTATATCAAATATTAAAATAAATGTACAGTACAGGTTGCTAAACTTAAAAAAATCAAGTAATCAAACTAAATTAAGTAATCAAAATTAAGAAAAAAGCTGTTGATTGTCTTGGAAGTATACACTTAGAATAAAATATAATAGCTCTGAAAGCTGTGAAACAAACTGAGGTTTCTTTAGACATAAAGTACACAATGAATTGCAGAGACACTCATTGCATATCACTCATGAAATGTTTACACCCATAAAACCTGTTATTTAATCATCATTATTTGTGATCCGTGTTTGAAAGCATGTGGTCACAGTTGTTTGAAAGTCATGAAGGACAAAGCACACATAACTGATTTGGCGGAAAGTGTGAGCGGAATGAATTAGGCATTGAATGTGTGTATGCGTGTTCGTATGTGTAATACTGCATTCTGTTCTATCTAGAGAGGTACATTGTGATCACATGCTTCTCGCTCTACATGCCTCCCCGTAGTAACAGAAAAAAGAGCACAGTCTCTCTCTATATAGTATGAGGAGTCAAGTTCAAAGTTTATTTGTCACATACAAAACCATACATAGAGGATATGCAGTGAAATGCTTTTTCGACTGTCCGAGTAGAATAGAAAAAAGAGATAGGAAAGGACTCAAATGTGAGACAGAGAGGTGATAGAGTGATCGTGCTTTACATGAAAAGTCCAGCATGTCTCTGGCTATCGTCATGGCGATGGATGAATGTCTGTCTGTTGCTGTAAATTCTTGACTTACATACTAAGTGTAAAGCACATAATGGTGTTGCTGAAATGAAGTTCAAGAAAACAAGAAAAAATGAAAGAGATAATTTTTTTAGATTTATGACCATGCCCATGGCAATTGCTTAAGAGACCCACAACGACATTTTTATTTATGATTCCCCTCCTCTTAGACCAATGAGTAGCTTTACTGTTAAAGGGTAATGTTGTTCATTTTAAATCATATTATCCTGAAAAAATATTGCTCCATCCTCATCTTAGCGCTCAAATAAATATTTGGTTTGTGTGCAGTCTTCTGTTGATCATAATGGTCAGAGAAACAGGAGCAGATGCAGGCAGCTTCCCTCGTGATGGGAGCCGTGGGGAATGTTTTCAGAGACTTCAGAAGGAATAAACAGGCCTGCGGGCCAGTTTGCTTTTGTTGTTGGGTGTGGGTTAAAGTCTCAAACTCTGAACTCTTCAAACAGAGACAGGTCATTCTACATATGCAGAGGTCGAGAATCAGTACAACAATAGAGTATGTTGGTTCTGTAGTGTAGGAATAATACAGCTTTAGGGTTAATAAACTCTCGACTTGATTGACTCGACACTGATCCACCTGCATTTGCTGTATGACTTTTATGTGCATCCAATTTCTTTAGTAAATGATTTGCATCTGTGTACTAACACTGCCCTATATTTATATCTCTTTTTGTGAATGTCTTGAAACATTCCTTTTTAAATCAGTCCATACAGACAAAATTAACAAGTACTGTTTTCAAAGCAAATTTAACACTTTTAACAACTTTCTTCACTTTGTTGGCACATCTAAGCTTTGACGCTTATTGTTTTCTATCACAATAAATGTGTTTACTTTCTAGCCATATTTGTAACATTTGTTTTGCAAATTAATGTTAGTATAAATGCTGACAGACAAATATCATGGGCCGATGGGTACACAACTTTTCTGAGCTTTTAATGATGATGCTGATGGAAGTATCTTGTCTGTTCATAACCACTGAACCATATGATCAAATCAGGATATATGCCAACATTCTTTAAAATACATTTAAGAATAATGGGTTTACATAATAATATTGCATGCAATAATGTAAACCTAAGCATTAAAGTATTGTTGAAGAGTAATTATTTCACATTTGAATTGAAGGTGAAATCCATGGATCCTTATGCAATGTTTTCAGACAAATATTATGAAAAGCACATGAGCTGAGATCTAAGAGATTCCACCTAAACTCAGCAAAAAAAGAAACGTCCTCTGACTTTCAACTGTTTTTACTTTCAGTAAGCTTAATATGTGTAAATATTTGTATGAACACTAAAAGAGTCA
Organism: Triplophysa tibetana; assembly: GCA_008369825.1. Classification (NCBI taxonomy): domain Eukaryota; kingdom Metazoa; phylum Chordata; class Actinopteri; order Cypriniformes; family Nemacheilidae; genus Triplophysa; species Triplophysa tibetana. The sequence goes on along the minus strand of CM017904.1, from coordinate 22,858,496 downwards.
ACACCATAAGACAAACTAAAAATGTTTCACAGACATGTGACTAACAGAAATAGAATAATGTGTCCCTGAATGAAGGTAGGCTCAAAATCAAAAGTACCAGTCAGTATCTGGTGTGGCCACAAGCTGCTTGAAGTACTGCAGTGCATCTCCTCCTCATGGACGGGACCAGATTTGTCAGTTCTTGCTGTGAGATGTTACCCCACTCTTCCACCAAGGCACTTGCAAGTTCCTGGACATTTCTGGGGGGAATGGCCCTAGCCCTCACCCTGCGATCCAACAGGTCCCAGACGTGCTCAATGGGATAGAGATCCGGGCTCTTCGCTGGCCATGGCAGAACACTGACATTGCTGTCATGCAGAAACTCACGCACAGAACGAGCAGTATGGCTGGTGGCATTGTCCTGCTGGAGGATCATGTCCGGATGAGCATGCATAAAGGGTACCACATGAGGGAGGAGGATGTCTTCCATGTACCGCAAGGCATTGAGATTGCCTGCAATGACAACAAGCTCAGTCCGATGGTGATGTGATATACCGCCCCAGACCATGACGGACCTCCCACCTCCAAATCGATCCCGCTCCAGGGTACAGGCCTCGGTGTAACGCTCATTCCTTTGACGATAAACACGAATCCGTCCATCACCCCTGGTGAGACAAAACCTGTGAAGAGCACTTTTTGCCACTCCTGTCTGGTCCAGCGAAGGTGGGTTTGTGCCCATAGGCGGCGTTGTTGCTGGTGATGTCTGGTAAGGACCTGCCTTACAACAGGCCTACAAGCCCTCAGTCCAGCCTCTCTCAGCCTATTGCGGACAGTCTGAGCACTGATGGAGGGATTGTGTGTTCCTGGTGTGACTCGGGCAGTTGTTGTGGCCATACTGTACCTGTCACGAAGGTGTGATATTCGGATGTACCGATCCCGTGCAGGTGTTGTTACACGTGGTCTTCCACTGCGAAGATGATAAGCTGTCCTTCCTGTCTCCCTGTAGCGCCGTCTTAGGCGTCTCACAGTGCGGACATGGCAATTTATTGCCCTAGCCACATCAGCAGTCCTCATGCCTCCCTGCAGCATGCCTAATGCACGTTCACGCAGATGAGCAGGGACCCTGGGCATCTTTCTTTGGGTGTTTTTCACAGTCAGTAGACAAGTCTCTTTAGTGCCCTGCGTTTTTAGAACTGTGACCTTAAATGCCTACTCTCTGTAAGCTGTTAAGGTCTTAACGACCATTCCACAGGTGCATGTTAATTAATTGATTATGGTTAATTGAACATGCATGGAAAACATTGTTTAAACCCTTTACATTGATGATCTGTAAAGTTATTTGGATTTTTACAACATTATTGTTGAAATACACAGTCCTGAAAAAGGGACGTTTCTTTTTTTGCTGAGTTTATATTGATAACCGCTCTGTTTAAAGCTGGAATGCCTATGTGGGGTGTCATAGAGTTTGAACGTTTTTACATCACTCCTGTAAATAACAGATTCATTCAAATGAAATGCAAATAAACACATCATTATAAAAAATAATCATAATTTAAGCAGTAAAATATGTATACAAATATTAATGACGTATATAAATAATAAATAAAATAAAATAAAAAAAATCTGTGCATGTCTGAAACCAACAAATGTCATGGATTGGATTTCTTAAAATAATATAACATGTTTTAAACCATTTTTACAAGATTTTTTCCTTGTATAATCTCAGACATCCTTTTTTGCAATTGACCCGTAAACACTTAGTGAATGGGAAAGGCAATTATGTAGAAATCACCCATCTCTGTTAACTGCAGGTCCTATTTATAAATACATATTATTATTATAGACAGGGGCGGAGATGGGATTTGGGGATTTATGGGACAGCTATTCATTCAAGGAATCCAGTGCCCTCTCTTTAATGTTCAACATGTATCACACCAAACAATACATTGGTTGGGAAGCGCAGGTTTTACTATTGTAACAATTTTATTTTTAAATGACGAGTAGCGAATGTTGCGACAGGCAGGACTCACTTACAGCATTATCATATATTTAATAGTAATATTAATCGATGGCTTTCAGGTTTCAGCAGTTGTGAGAGAACTTGAACTGTAATAACTAAAACTGCATGTAGCATATGGTGCTGATGCAATTTTATGAAAGAAAAGGACATATTTTTTGTTCAATTTTGAAAATTAAATGTTTCATTAAATACACTTGAAATGTAATGACTTGAATGTTGCATTGATAATGACAATGCAATTTAATGTACAATAAACAAATAAATAAATATAAAGATACAATTTCTCTGACTTCTAGATTTAAACAAATAAATTTACATTTACAATTATGTGGTCTAATTTAAACGATAACGATATCAGGATAACCAACGCAATCTATTTTCTTGTGCAATATTTATTGACAATATGAACAAACAAATCCACGCAAAACTGCAACGTAAACTGTTACCGACTGCCGTAAAACTGAACTCGGCCACTGACGCCATTATATGATTGGTTGAGGGCGCCTCACGTGATGGCGTAATGGTTAGCCATTACGCATTTTCCTATGGCAAGTATTACAGACCCTTCCATCTCCTTATATAAGAGTATCTCTGGCTGACAGCTCCTCATTGGAACCCGGGGGCGGGGTCAGGAGTCGTAGCAGGCTAGCAGCAGCACCATCGCTTGTGTTTATTGACAATAGAACAGTGTGGAGTGAGAATGTGGGTACAAAGTAATGGTGACCGGTAGATTATTATTGTGCGATGCCCTGTGGTATTATATTAGAAAGGTTGGACCTATCTTTCTGAGCATGCGGCACAACTCCTTGTCCAGGCCCTTGTAATCTCAAGGTTGGACTACTGCAATGCTCTCCTTGCTGGTCTTCCTGCAACGGCTATCAAACCGCTCCAGCTAGTTCAGAACGCAGCAGCACGCCTCATCTTGCATCAGCCCAAAAGGGCTCATGTGACACCCCTTTCATCTCTCTCCACAGGGTACCGGTTAAAGCCTGTATCAGATTTAAGTCACTAATGCTTGCCTACAGGACTATCACTGGATCTGTACCATCATACTTTCACACCCTCCTACACCCCATCAAGAACCCTGCATTCAGCGAACCAGCAGCGTCTTGTATTGCCTTCTCAAATGGCTGTAAATCGCTTTCCCGCTCATTCTCCTTCACAACTCCTTCCTGGTGGAACATTTTTCCCAACTCAGTCCGGTAAACCACATCTCTCACAATATTCAAAAAACGACTTAAAACCTCTCTTCTGTGAATACTTGACAGATGGGTTTCAAAAAAGGTGTAAATGTGTCCGACCCGGTTCTGAAGCAGTGACGGCAAAATACAGTAATTAAAGGAGCGGCGGGACTGTCGGCCACTAGGATTAATAGCAGAAACCCTGATTAATCCTCAATTTGACTGATGTTTGTCGCCTTACGTAGGAGCAGTGAGGGGGACGGATCGGGTCACTATGAATCCTAGGGGGTCATGTACCCCCGTCCCTAGTGCCATCGGAGTGCACACCTGATTACAGAATACAATCACAATGTGAATTGTTGCAGTCATTTTTGTACCTGAATCTTGTGATATTCTTTGACAATATTTTTTTTTTCATATTTCAGGTTAAGGTAGATTGAGCCAGTGGCTACTTTGTATTCGTATGCTTGCATGCCCAGAGATATACAAATAAACACGAGAAGTGGTGTACCAAGAATAATTGTCGTATCCTTCTTTCATTTTTGTTTCGTCAGAAGGATTGCTTTTTCAGGTGTCACTTGCTGATTCAACATTTAGGAATTTCTTCCTCATGCCCTTTTATTTAAAGCTAATTCTTGTTAACAGAGACAATAACATTTTCTGCCAGTTCTTTGTTTATGCTATCAACTGACAATTTAGGGAATTATATAGTTCTTAGAAAAATTGGCTTGTAAAATCTGAAAGGTATAGGCCTATTAACATAGACATGCAATGCTGCTTACGATGAAATCGTAAATATTTGATTGAGGGCCTTAACATAGAGGTCAAATTCTTAGAGTAAGTCGTGATGCCCTTGTACCCTTTTTCTGATGCCCTTGTAACTGGAGAGAGTATTACAACACAGCCACTCAACCTGCAATATGCGCATGCGCCGTAGTCTCACTATCACAATCGAGCTGATGCAAAACTCACACAGTAACAGTATATCTACGAGTCCACGGAACCATTCAGAGTCCTCGATGCTGCTCGCCGAACCGGGACCGCAAATCACAAACGGGCAGAGCATTTTTAACACTAGAGGAGACGAATGAAATGCGAAGGTAGGTGTATGAAACGACGCACACAGGCGTATTGTGTGAACCACATGGTACCGCTGGAGAGACAGAGAGAGATCCGTTTAGCGGAGTTACACAAATGAATTAAATGTAAATTTGGAGAGTGTGCTAAACCGTTGTGATACGTTTTGTTTGTTGTGTCGTTGGGTGATATCGCGGTGCGCATTGACTTGCAAATCGAGAGACTGAACCCTAAACTGGTCGGTGTAACCTTATGTGAAGTTTTGTTACAGCACCATGGAAGCCTTAAACTATCTTTTATCTAAGACCAAGGAGCTAGTGTTCATTAAAGCGCGCCGTTCGCTTATTTCCGCGCGCGTGTCGGGCTCTCACGTGCACAGTGGAGGAGGTTACCGATTTATTTAGTATAGGAAGGTGTTTAAATTATATTAGTGTGTTCCCAAGTTCTTTATGATCATTTTAATAGCTAGGAAAATATTCGCTTTTAATTGGACGTTATTATTATCATCACAGGGTCTGGAAACCCCTTCCTAGACAGCATCATAGGAGATGAGTGTGCATTTAGGGCAAATGCTGCTTTAAGATAAATGAGGTCTAATTCAGCGCCTTGCTAGGAGTCTCTCCACTGAAGATCAAGACGAATAAAGACTTTTCTAGTTGTTCCTTTGTTGTTGGGCTGAGCTCTTATAAACATTATCTGACTAAATATATCAGGCAGAAGTTTCATTATGAGCTCATTACTACACGTGCTGGTAAAACTTTTATACTTAGGTTAAATGTAGGTCCGGCTCCGGTTTCATTAAACGGGGTTCAGATCCGTTTGTGCTGGCGTGAAAAGTTTTCGAAGACAACTTGATATGAAAACATGGATGTTAGAAACCTGATATTTCCTTGTGTCACTTGTGTAGAACGTGAATTCAGGCATGAAGTGCACACTGATAAAACAGTCACCTTTCAATCAATATCAGTAGTGACGTATTTCATTGTTTCTCTGATGCAATTTCATCTTTGACTTCTGCTCCCACTTACAGTTATGATCTCCCATCATTCGTCTTTCTGTACGTTTAGTTTGTCGTTCTTAATCTTTTAGTGTTTAATAATGTGTGAGTTGTTCTTTGCTAGAAGTGAGTTTGTGGCTTTCTTTGGTCTGGTTTAATAAACGTGTGATTTGGCTTAAAGGTTCAGCATTCAAACCTGATTTGTAACTGATCAAAGCTTTACAAAGGAAAATTGTGAGTTTGTGTAGTAAGGGTGTTCGGGTCGACAATCCTAACATCTGTGCTGAGGTCAGTCACAGTACTCCGCTGAAGTTACTTGTGTATGAATGTTTGCATAAATTAATTTTGTGATCTTGCCAAACTGGCACTATCTAGTTTTATGTACATGGTCATTATTCGTTTTTTACACCTATTAAACAGTATATATATGTCATAACATTTATAGTAAATATGGTTGGGCAGGTTTATGTACACTTGCATGTTGAGCACTCCGTAGCCATGCCAAGTATGTTCATGTTGTGTGCCATGTTTCCATGAGGTGGTAGTTGAATTGTAGAGAGGTCATTCTATTGTTGGCTTTGAATGAATGCCAAAAGTTCATTGTTGGATGTCTGAGATTATGACTGCAGACACTAATTGGATGGTTGGTCTGTTCAAATGGCGGTGACCTAAAGTCTTTGCAATAGTGGGTGTTGGGTAATACCGAGTATTGACTGTAGTTTGGACTGTGAATATACTTCAGACTTTGGTGAAAAAATTAAAACACACATTTCAGACAAAAATATAAAATATGTCATTAGGGATGCACGATAATTTATCGTGATACCACTAAATCCTTTTGAAATCAAGCTGGCTGTGATATGCAATGTGTCTATTTCTTATTTGTAGCATGTGTGTGAAGCACGGCTCTGGGATCAGTAGGAAATGCCGCCCGATCTAAAAGCAGTGCGAGTTTGAGTCGCTTATGTGAATTTGAAAAGCAACACCCGTCAAACATGATCATTATTAATGTACTTTTATTATCATAAAAATACCTGATAAGGCTTGAGTAACGGTGATAAAAAGATGTTCGTAGGCATTTCCTAGATTTTAGAACATGTTATGGTCTTCTTCTAAAGTTTGTTTTTGTAGTTTTCCGCATGAGAGCGCCCGCTGGCTTTCGGATGCTGCAGCATTTTCCCGTACTTCACTCAAAAGCGGTGCATAAATCACGTGACATTTATCGTCGGCTTATCGTGACCGCCCTATAAGTCATCATTTACAGATTCTTATGTTGGCTTCTTGCGGAAAATGGAAGACTGACTTTGTACTGGCCACTCTTTTTAATGCAATTACAATGAAAGGTAGTTTTGTCATTGAAGTTGGCATGACATGAAACACAATGATTACAATGAATGGGTGCTGAGGTGTTCAAGCTTGAAATGGAAGAACAATGGTGCCATTTATAATGGTCTGAAGGCTTATGCTAAATTGTAGGTTTTGTAAACCATGATTATAGCTTTGAGGGACACTCAGACCTTAATGTGTAATTACATCACTGCCCGATGTCCACTCTAATGTTCGTAATATCTGATTCTTTCTTTCCTGTGTGATATTTTCAGTCAATTATGTATATGGTAGAAGTCCTATAAATGATTCAGCAGTCACACAGAATGTGAGAACAGGATCAAATGCTCGCTGAATGATCTTGTCATGAGTGAACAGCTCCACTGGAGGGAAGATTATCAGTGATTGTAGGCTAGAATTCATCAGAAGACAAAGCATGCAGCTGCAAAACTAATTTTAAATCCTAATGATACTTTTATTTTCTTTATGAGAGCTTTAGCCATCAGCTTTTGTCTTTGTGTTTTATGAAAGAAATCAAATAATTTAAAAATGACTTGAGAATGAATAAAAATGGCAGGATTATCTATTCTACATTTTAAAAGGTAGATGGGAGGCATTTTATTCAGATAATCTGAATAAGAATGGAGTGTGGATTGGCTGGGGCCTGTCTGTCTGGCTCTTCACTTGTAAATATGTGCTTTATTCAATAACAGCCATTGTTATTGACTTTATTCAAGAAATCCCTAACTTTGAGATGGAGAGAAGTCTTTCACAAAGTCGTTTCTCACATGTAAGTGTTAAGCGCACATTAGCCAACGGTTTGGTCCTCAGAACCCACAGGAAAGCTTTGTGATGCATCATTGAGAGACCAATGAGATATGGGGGAGTGTCCGACCCACTTCTTAGGGCTTAGTTTGCACAGTTTGGGGTTCGCAACTTATTAACTTCTGCTAATGTTTGTGATGTGTATGACCATTTTAATTGTTAGGGTTATAATAACTTTCCTCTCTGTAAGTGTTTCATCAGGCTTTGTGGATGAGTTCACCCTGGAACTAACTGAGCATAAAATGATTGCAAAAGCAAATAACTTGTTGGGTGTGTGTACTTTTATATTGTGTGTTTGCAAGCATTGCAGTACCAGGGTTCCTGCTGGGAGGGAAGGAATGCCACAGATTTGATTTATACTTCATTGAACTAAAAAACGTTATAGCTCACAGATTGGAAAATACAAGTAAGCTTCTATCTGATGTAAAGTTAACGACCGATAAAGATGCTTTCATTCAGAAATGTATTTCCGTGCGGCAAAGTCTGGTGCTGTGTCTCTCTCGGACACTTTAAAATGCTCCACACACAAACATAGCTTTTTAATTTTCGAATAATAATTGTGGATCGAATATTCAAACATTTGTGTACAACCCTAAGTTGTATGTCTGGGTTTTGTAAGCAATCAACACGTACGTGCATTATGTAAACAACACGAAGGGATAATGCGATTATATTGTGTACTCGTGCTGTAGTTCTGTCCCCCCTGCCTGCCTCCAGCACCTTGTCTTTTTTCGGAAATAATCGTACAGCTGTATCTCTCTTTTATAAATTGGATCAAACTAAATACTCTTCGAAGATACGACATATAAAATACTACTCAGTGTTTCCCCTACCATTACCTTAGGGGGGGCGCTCCGCCCCTCCAACGGCACTTGCCGCCCCCCTTGAGGATCAAGTTTAATTCCGTTTTTGATGTATTGTCAGATCACCATAGGAGTCATTTAAGGTTACCTTTCCTATATAAAACGTCTATATATTTTTTCCTGATTAAACCAACTAAATTGCATTATATTTTTTATCTTATGTACATGGTGGTATGTCATTTTTGTTTCTACGTGGTCGCTCCTTTACAATTGTCCTCTGCTCTCTGTATCGAGATCTGACCCGATGCGTGCACAAACCCACACATACACACACACACGTGCACGCACATACACTGGTTAGCACACTTTCACCCATAGACAGAGAGCGCGTGTGGGAAATTGTCGCGTCAACCACCTGAAAAGCAGATAAAAAAATGTGCGTTTTTACACGCTCCCAGGGTGGTGAGAATGGCAACATTTGCAGAGAAAGCAATAGTCCAGTAAGTTACCAGTCCACACAGCTTATGCTTCGTTCCATCCGGACCGCAAGACACAATGAAGACTATTTCTGTTGTTTATAGGAGCAGTTTTTGATTTACAACGGCTACTAGCGTTGTATTATAGATTTGCAACAAATCGCTCAGTCCAAACACGACGTTGGGCACCATACTACAAAAATGTGTCAGGGAAGAGAGATGATCTTTAAAAAAGATTTAAGTATAAAAAGACAATACATGTCAGGCAGGAGCTAGGATATGCGTTAATATTATAAAGATTTTCCAGCAGAGACGCATTAGGACCCGCGGTACTACGGCTTTTTGCCGTAGATTAGCTCAGATACTTTCCAGCAGAGAGTCGTTGGAGAGAAAGATTGTCTTAAAACCATCCCTGAGGAGTTTGCTTTGATTCGAAAAACGTAAGCGAGTAACGTTGGTTGTTCTGCTTGTTAGAACCAAGTGTTGGACATATGTTTTGTTTTTGTTCTAATATCAGCTGTATGACGGAGCAGTTGTGAGCGTCATTGTTTATCTGGAACTGCTTTAATATTGTAGTAGAGAGAGAGCGCGCATTGGGGCTTAAACTGTAGAGAGATCGCGTTTTACTCTCCTACTCAATGATGAATAAACTTTCATTTAATCCACGGGTTTTACCACAATCGGTACAGCTCACGGTTCATCCGCGATCCGTTTCACTACCATACCGAAGAGGAGAGGGATAGGAAATGCGTGTTGTTTGTCTGTTTAGAGAATACAATTTATGTAGGGCCGCTCTGTATGTAGATATAAACAGCTTTTTCTAAGGTATGAGAAACATAACGGTACATTATGTAAGGTCTTTATACACCTTTGAAGAAATAGTTTTGTATATTATGGTGCATTTCTGTCAATAGATCCTCCTAAAAACCCAGTATTGTGCCTTTAAATCTTTAAATTGAGCAGCGATTCTATAAACGTACACATCAAGTGCTCTCATGGACATTTATGTTGATTATATTTTTTCCGCTATATCTTCGAATATCTTTTCTTAGCTTGAAACGTGCTTCATTTGTACGCTTTCCACTCCATGAGCGCTGCTTTTCCTGCCAAAGACATGTGGCGAATAAATAAATACCTGCAGACTCCAAAAGCAGGGTAAATAAATTTACACTTTTTCTCAAATGCTTAAGTAAACGAAAATGCAGCAGTATTAAATTATTTTTAGCTGTCAGTCAGTTTACTGTTTGCTATATACTGCAGGTTTGTGACACATTATAAACCAAAACGTCTTGTATCAACGTATAGCATTTATGATATTAATAGCATGAATAATCAGAATGTTAAGATCATGTTTTAATTGCAAAGAATATTTAGAATCAGTTCTTATGGAAAGGCTGTTTGTAACTTTGTAAGTACTCCTGATCATGATATATTCATTTCAGTTGTTACGTTTTGTTGTCAGTAGTTTTTTAAATATTAAAATAGACCACTTGGATTTTGCTTCAGCACCAAAGCCTTAATCACATTTTCTCAGTTACCAGACCTTCTATGTTTCGTATAATCATAAAGAATATAAAGTAAATGGCCTGATAAAACATTAGATTGATTGATTTAACATTATTTATTTAAAAAAGTATTGTCCGGACCTCCGCCACAAAAAAATATAGAGACCATCCTCCCAAAGCCGTAAACCTGGTGAAAATGACTGTACTGCTACTGTATAGGTACTCAAGATTAAAATATGAGATTCGAAGAAACTGCGTGTGTTATCCCACCTTTAAGAACTGAACAAGGTGCAAGGCAGTGGTTTAATCCATCACATAGATGTTGGCCAATCTCTAGTTTTCCAAGAAGTAGTTCTTAACAGCTGTTGCAAAACTGTCTCAACCAGGAATTATTAAATTACTGCATTGATGTCAACATGGCTAGTATTAAATTGTGATTGGGAAATATTTGAATTTATTGTAATGTTTGTCTTACCAGAGGATATTTCCGCAACTTCCTTTGAGAAAATGAAGGCCGTTTGCTTGGGTCCGAAGCTGAGTGCAATTGGTTTTGGTTTGGATCCTTCAGTTTTGGTTTGGTTTCAAAGGGTTTAACCATTTAAGGAAACTCTAAGCTGATCATTAGTTGCAAAGTTAAAAATATCATAAATATCTTTAAAAGAAAAATTCTTGTCACACTTAAATGCAAAACAGGTGCATTGTGTTCTCTCACTTTTGCTGTTTAAACACCAAGGCGAGAGATGGCAGGAAACATTTATTTCCTGCTTTTGAGATGCTATCCTCTGCCATGTTTTCGGTTTCGAAATACGCAGTGTGATCTTAAACTTAATATGTTGCAGAGTTATGTATGTTGTACATTTGGACAAAAAAAGATGGCTTACTGCTTACCGAATTCTACACAATATATACTTTACACATTACGCTAAGGGAAAGGGTATGTAATCAATCAGTGTTTAAATGGTAGTATGCTACTTTGTGCTACATTTTACGTTTTCAATTTTATTGTTTCTGATCTTTCATGTTTAATTTGGCAATTTTGCATAGGTTATTCTGTTGTATTCCATTGTGGAATACATCATGCCACAGTGAATAAGAATGTACACTGCACATCTAGGCAGATATAAACAAAAGTAGCAGGGTAATAAAATGCAAAGCATACATAGATGTTAATAGTGTACGTACTAAATTTTAGGTATTTTTTAATTCTCTGTTTATTCTCATCGATATTGTAGGTCATGACTTGTAGTATGCTTATCTAAACTAAGAATAAATTAAAGGTTTATTTGAAAAATTAGGCTTGTTTAACAACTGTAAAAGTAAAGCACATATGTAACTTCAGGTTTGATGATGGCTTACTAGGTTAACGGAAGGTCATGTTCCGCAAAATTATATAAACCTTTTGGTCATTTTGATGGTAGCTTAAGTGATCTGCGTGATTCATTAAGGTTACACATCAGAGACAGTGTAGAATATTTGTGTGACTGATTTACAGTCATTACTTGTGTACTTTGACTGACACCAACTTGAAAGGAAAGGTCGTATAGGGTGTTCTAGTTAGTTGAGCAATAAAATGTATCTCCGGTGCCATAATGAATAAAGTACATTAACATTTAGGCATTTGGCAGACGCTTTTATCCAAAGCGGCTTACATTGCTTTATCCTATACATTTTACATAGGTATTTGCAATACCCTGGGATCGAACCCACAACCTTGCGTTGTTAACGCAATGCTCTTACCACTGAGCTACAGGAAAGTATCAATGAATATCCAGATGGATCGTGGGGTCTCACATCTTGGCATCGGATATATAGTGGCAATGTTTGATTCCAGTCATTTTGACTTATAGTTGCATAAGTTGTTAATCTATTGTAACGCACACTTTTGTCAAAACAAAAAATGGCTGCCAGCATCATCTTCTAACCCTGAGCTATTTGATTTTATGCAGGCCCAGAAAAATATTAGCTTTAACCTTTACTTCTGTGAGTCTGGCTGATTCACAACCACGTTTATAATGGAGAGCAGATGATGACATCTGCACATTCTCGGGAGACTGTATCAGTAGGCTGTCAAACAATGGGTTATTTGGGACATACAAAAGTAGGGCTGCACGATATATTGAAAAATACCATTATCTCAATAATAGTATATGTGATATCAATATCGCAGAGAGTTGCGATAAATTCAATTTGTTTCATGTGTCAATCATTTATGTGTTGTATTCTTAGATTGTCCAAATTGGACCAATCAGAATTGGCCATACTATCTTTTTACCCGCAAGTAGGTGCTGTTATACTATTGGCTAGATCGCAGGCCCAAGGGTGAACCTAGCGGCTCAAAGCAGAGAGCGGAAAATAAAAATGGCAGGAGTAGAGACAAGCAAGGAGAATGACAGCGACAAACGTATCCCTAAAAAGAACGGTACATCTGAAATATGGCAATATTTTGCAGTGCTCGACATTAACTTTTGTCCGAGACAAGTGAATGTTTTGTATGGGCAAGTGAGAGAGTGCTTCAATGGTGCACTGCGTCCATGTAACTTACGTTAACTAGATGCGGACCCGGAATCCTGTTATTTAAATAACATCTGGCTGTACTACGTGTCTGAGTAAATTATTTACGTAGTTTAACATTCAACGCTGTTGATGGTCGAGAATGATCTGCGTCTGCATTATGTGAGGATATGAACACATGAACTTCATCTCCAGAGTTGCTCTGAGAGTTTATTTTATGAGCGTTTTAGTGAAGTTATTGGCAAACACACAAAAATTTGAGTCTTCCCCGAAGACCCGTCAAAATAAAGGTCCTGTTAAATTGAACACTCGGACAACAGAAGTGTTAAGTCTAAATGTTTGCCTCTTCCTCGATTGTTTTTTTAGCCTGAATTAGATTTAATTACATCAGAAGAATAGCTATGACCTGTTTATTTCAGTATGATAATTACATATATAAATGATATTTTTAAAAAATCTAATCAAAATAGCATTTCTCTAGGAAATGTTATATCAAAAGAAATATCGTAATCGCATATTTTGCAGGTATGAAATGACATGAGGGTGAACATACGCTGACACCATTTTCATTTTTGGGTGAAATATCACTTTAAAATTAGTCTGGAATCTATTGAAAGAATTTAAGTGAGATTGTCATTTTGTTAACATTGTGAACACACCTTGACATTAAAGTTTTTGAGCCCCTATTTTACAACACAAGTTCATCAATAACCCGATGCATTAATCTTTAGTAATATGTTTTTGGAAGCTTGTCATACACTTTATAAATGATTCACAAAAGAATGCACACCAGTTAATATTCAGTGTTGCTATGTGGCTAAAGCCAAAGTCAGCAGAAAACAAAAGCGCTTATTTGAGATATCTTGAGGTCATTCACACATGCTTTAGTTTTTCCAGTCACAGATTTCAGTCAGACTAAATTCACACGTTGCCACATTATTAAAAAGCCAGCAGGGGGCATTGCATATATGGGCCCTGTTGACCTTGTGGGGTTTAGTACCTGCCCTATAGGCCCTTTTTCCGATGTATAAGGAACGAGGTCATTGCCTTGATGTCGAGTTAATATTTGAATACCCCAAAATCCTGTCACGTACACTATAGGCATCTCAATTAAATGATCTACTTCCTTATAACACTGGCTGAGCTAATCTTAATGTTCTTCTGGCTTTTCTTAATGTTCCTCAAGCTCTTAATATTGTTTCACCTTCAGTGATCAGTCTGATATGTCTCACAGGAAGCTGCTCGACACAGACTATAGGATTGACAGATTTCACATCCAGTCAGGGTAAATTTTATTTATGGTCGTGTGTAGGCCCTATGGGGTAGCTATGCCGAATGCTGTGTGCAGCCTGATGTGTACCTCTCCAAAAATGTAACAACTCGTCAACTCAACGCAGACCCTACGCGGGGCGCAAGCGCTGTGATTGGTCTGTTTAAACCTATCCCTCAATTAAAAAAACTCCGCTATAGCAGCATGTTAACTCAAATGCATTTCCGAAGGAAATATCTAAGTAAATTATTTGTTCTTCTGTATTGTACATCTAAAACTGCAACAAAAGTGACTGTTTACTTGCTGTTATCACTGCTAATGCTTCTCAAACGAGCTGCTTCTTCTTCGGCTCTTGTCTTGGTTACACAAGCAGCACGCGTGTGGACACTGACACCTGGTGGTCATTGGCTGTCGACGTGGAAAACGATACACCAGTATAAAGGTAAAACGGCGCGTTGCCTACGGCGTAGGCCCTAAATAGGTGTAAGCACCTCTTCTGCTTAAAAAAAAAAAAAAGAGTTGTTGTAAAGCCTGGTATCAGAGTCACAACTTCCTGTTTGCCTAATTTTTTCTGAACAGTTCAGCTAGTGTGTATGAGCTTGTGTATTTAAGTGTGTATTTTATGATTTGAAAAGGCAAACAATATTGTTTATTTCACGTGGTAACTTTGGGAGTGGGATGTGATAGGATGTTTTCCTGGTTGGCAGGAACTTTGTGGTCAAGAATGAGTTTTTTCCTCATTGATTTCAGTATTAAACATGATGAAATGCATTTCTCAATACTTGATTTAGAGAGCAGTTTTCAAGAACATGCAGCTGTTCAGAGTTTGTAGTGTCCTTTAAATCATTTTTATCGGTTTAGCCTTGTATGTCTGAACATAATGTTGTTGCTGTACCAAGAACAATAGGGACTTTAAGCAACAGCTGCGGATGGAACTGCAACAGCGTTCTGTCATTGTATTGCACGTCTGAACGCGCTACTCTGTGGCGTTGTACTATCTACAATGGGAGGATAGAGGGCTTGCCGTAGTGGTTACTAAGTGACAAAATAGGCAAATAAAGGTTATGTTTAATGGCACATGACACTGTATTTTTCACAGTATATCATTCTATCATTGGTCTTAGATACTCTGACAGTTTCTGAATATCTCATGTTATTTACAGAATAGTATCACACCCTTCAAATATACGTACTTTGGTCACATTTATAAAATACAGATAAAGCTGTAGGATTATTTCCTACAACATGCGTCATGTGGGGGATTGGGCGGAACTAAACTATGTGCGCACTATGTGTGTGATGAGATCCAATGTTTCTCACAAGAGCACAATTTCCTTATGCAATTGGCATGATGGAGCTCGAAATTGTGACCATTTTTGTCGCATCTCCTCGCTAAATTTAACCTGTGCGACCTCAAAATATATTTGGGAGCATTTATGTGAGTGCACATTGTATTGTGGTGCGACCTGTTTTCATTACTGTACAGAACACGTTAAAAACGGCACAAAGTATGTGCTTGCTGAGAGCTACAGTGACCGGCCTGGCCATTCATATACAACGTGATTTTCCATCCCGTGGTGCTACTTTCCCACCGCTTTGCTATGTAAACACGCAAAGGCACTAAGAAAAGTTATTACCAAATGGATTTTCATTTTCACTTTCAAATTTTTTTTCGAAGCACAGCAATACTATGTCATACATCCAGCTCGTCTTTGGACAAATAGACAATGTTAATCATGAGAAGAGAGAACGTTTAAAATTGTAAAGAAGTCAGAATGTATGAAAACCCCGTTGCACAGCCCCTTTTAAAACGCAAGCTAATATTAAGAGACCATTTTGATAGAATCTTTTTGGGTGAACCTTCGATAGCGATACAATCTTTAAAAGCAATTGAGCCACTTTAAGGAACAATTCACAAAAAAGGAAAATTCTTCATTTATTCAGCCTCAAGTTGTTCCAAATCTTATCTCATTTACATTTCTTAGTTCAGAGAAAAATATTTGGAAGAATGCCTGTAAGCATACGACTCTTAGCCACCATTGACTACCATACTAGGAATAATTGCTTTATAAATGTCTTTGTTTTGCTGAACACAAAAGGAGATATTTTTAAGAAAGTAGAAATGTATAGAGATTTGGAACAACCTGAGGGGGAAGACTGAGTAAATGAAGACGGAATTAAAATTTTTGGATGTACTGTCCTTTTAAGAAGCACGGAGAACGGAATTCTGATTCCAAAACGCACATTATTTGAATACATGCTTCCGAAGTTGACCGCTTCACATGTTTATCAGTTTCACAGTAGAATGATGTGTCGACCAGTTTAAAATGGGAACATGCCTTAGTTAAGCAGTTTCTCTCTGTTATGTAATAGTGTTGTCACGATACTGGAATTTCTAACTTCGATACGATACCTTGAAAAATATCGATACTCGATACCAATTTTCGATACCACAGAGAAAAAAACTATCACAACATTAAGGGGGTAATTTTTTTTGGATTATTATTTAAAGATAAATATAACATATATAATGTATTATAAAGAGTTATTAAAGGGTAAAATGCATTATAATTCTTCATAATGTGTGTTGTAACGCATTATGTACTGTTGCAGGTTGCGTCTCATCTTCTTTCTGGTGCTACAAGAGAATGCCAAACTTTAATAAACATATATTTTTTTTTGACCGCACTTTTAAAATGAACTGAACTATGTAACTAATCTTAGAACTTAAGTAATTGGTAATAGATATTTGTTAACATGAATAAACAATGAAAAATACTTCCAAAACATGTATTAATCTTAGTTAAAAGTTAATTTAAACTAACATTTACTAATACATGTACCAATTAAAATCCAAAGTTCTATCTGTTTATATTTTTTTTCATTGGACCAGATCAAACATGATCCGTTGTATTTTATTACATACTGTCATCAAAGATTAAAATATACTGTAGTAAATGCATTGCTCATCGTTCATAAATGCTGGTTAATACATAACATTATTTGATTAACATATTTTAATGCCGGATTCAAATATCTCCGATCCACACGCGTAATCATTTTTTGAATTAAGTTAATTAAGCGCAAGTTAATTTACATTTGACCACAGTTAAAGTATTTAAAGATTCACAGTTAAAGATCCCTCAGTCGGATTATGTTAACTTTAAGAACTACGCTGAAAAAACGATACACACTATATTAGAGGTGTTAGCGCCTTTTGTTAGCACTGCTCTGTAGCAACTCTCGCATATTGGCTTGTTTGTGTCCTTCGGCTTTCCATGTTCATTTGCTTCATATCCAAAATATTTCCAGATAGCACTCCTGCTGTGTTCTTGATCAACCAAAGCCGGTTGCGGAGGCGCCGCACACGCCATATTTGTATTCACTTCACTTTTGCTATTTAACCAGAGCGAATGAGACGAGACACGTGACCGGCACTGAGGTCACGTGTGGTGTTTGTCAACGCGCCTTTGGAGATAAGTGAAAGTGACAGCTCGGCTAGGATCAGAGTATCGATACTTCGGGAAATTAGTATTGGTACCGTTCAGATATTTCAGTATCGATATTTATCGAAATCTCGATATATTTGACAACACTATTATGTAATGATTTTTTATGCAGTAGCAGTATTGGTGTCAGTTTGTGCCACTTACACTAGAAGCTCTTGACCTTTTAGCAGTTAAATCTCTACACACTGGTTAATACTAACAGTTAGCTTGATAAATAACCTTGATAAACAACTGCCCCTCGCTGCGCACATCTTTACCAATGGTGCTTTTGAAAACAAGGTCAACTGGTAGAGCATGGAGCTAGCAGCGTAGAAGTCATAGGTTTGGATTCTCATAAATAATGGGACACTAAGCTCTGGACACACCTTATGCACGCTTTGAATGGCAGGACTGTCAAGTGCATCAGCTGTGTGACTGTTGTCTGCATATTATTATCGTTCCACGTATACAAATGACATCATATCATAACCAACATTACATGACAGAATGAAACCTTGTTGACCCTGTCTCTGTCCTCTGATACATGACCCTGCTTTCACAGCGGCCCTGCAAGTGATTTAGCTTTGACTCCGCAACACACATGCCAGCCTGAGAGCACCATCTTCACACTCGAAAAAAACTTGAGAGTTCTTGGAACTTTCAATTACCTTGCAGATCTGAAACATCCTGTGTCAAATGTGAGAAAAGTTTTGTTTATATGTAAAAGGTTTCTATTCCGGTTAATATGAAGGGTTCTGTATAGTAAATATTTCTATAGTATAAAAAGCTGTTCTGAATGTGTCTGTAAGAGATCCTGTATGTATTACATGTCTGTTTGTTGAATAAGCTTCATGGAAAGGACATTGGATTTGTTTGACATTACGTCACAAGTTGTCTGTTTGTGTTTGTGGTAGTATTATCTTGTGTTTGTGTGTTTTGACATCAAATCAGTTAAAGTGTAACTGACTATAGCTGATCCGTTGAAGCTTCAAAGCATTTACGCCATGAATTTTGCATGCTTCACCTTTAGATGCTGTAATCTTGCTCATGTTTCCCTGTTTGCGTGGATAAGTTCCCAGTCATGACTGCAGTGTTGACCCCGAGAGACTTGAGGCCAGATGCCAGTTTTGAGGAACTACTGTGTGAATCTGTTTTTCTTTAATGGATCTCATCCTTTCTCTTTTTCTCTCCCCACAGACTGACCCTTGGTGCTTGAAGCTCATCTGATCATTTTGTCATCATCATCACTGTGTGTGTGTAGAGATGCCTCCAGCGACAGGAGGGCCGATAGGGTACACGCCTCCGGAGGGCGGATGGGGCTGGGCGGTGGTCGTGGGGGCCTTCATCAGCATTGGGTTTTCCTACGCCTTCCCCAAGTCCATCACGGTCTTCTTCAAAGAGATCGAGGTTATCTTCAATGCCACCAGCAGTCAGGTGTCATGGATCTCATCAATCATGCTGGCTGTCATGTATGCAGGAGGTCAGTTTCATTTACTAATCTCACAACTAACTTGCGCTTTTTTGTCTGGTAAATTAACCTTAGAACCAAAACCCGATTGTTAGATCAAGCTCTGACCTGCGTCTGTATGTCTGCATGTAGTGTACCTGCTTTTTGTACAGTTGGAGACGTATAGTGTTGCAGAGATACAACAGGACTAGAAAAGTACCGCGATTCCCTTCTGTTAAAACGATAACAATTTCTCATTTAACTGGTACCGGTACTTTAACGACATACGCGTTTCAGAGAAAATGCATCATGAAATTGGTCCATTTGCGGCAGCTGTATGTGTGCGCTCAGCGCTCTGTTCAGTCAGCGGACGCGTACAACTTTCTTTCCACGTATTTGCGCAGCAGATTTCGGGGTGACGACGAAATGAATGTTTTTATTTAATTGCTTCCTGTATGTTCTTTTTGGCATGGTATCAATTTAGTTTTGGTATCAAAATACTTTTCTTAGGTATTGTATTGAAGTAAAAGAATTTGTATGGTGACAATACTAGTGAAGTTGTAGAAAAAAGACTTCTTCTTCACTTGTCTGAGCTACGCTTCCATGACGTGATGTTGAATTGTAAGTAAACTACACTGTTTTGTTTGCTAGTAATCATGGTAAAAGGAATGACAGTTAAAAAGTACTAAAGTCAACCACTACGTCATAAAAGGTGCGTGGGTGAGGGCGGGGTTGATCATTGATGTCACTTCCTGGTGTTAAACTGGGTCTGTGGTTTCCCACACACACACTAAGTATAGTATGCACACATGTACCTTTGCTCATATTGTGAATTTATTTCTTGCAGTGTTTGCATTAGTTTATTTTTCTTGTCACACAAGGTTGAAGTTGTAGTCTGTAACATTTTGGGTTAAAATAACCTCAATCACTTATTGATCTGATTGCCTAAATGTCACCTTTCCCCATTTCACAACAGTAAGCTTATAGTTATGATTCATAGTTTGAGTGCTCGGGTTGGGTCTTGCGGAAATGTCAGGTTGCCTTGAACAGGTGTGGTTAGAAGAGAAGCCGGCTTTCAGACTGTTGCCAAGTCCATGTTTTTTCCCAGCACATTTTGAATGGCTGTTACACTGGTTTTCTTACGCAGATATGGCAACCCGTAGGCTATTCATCAGTGCCAATGCACAACCCATATAAAGAAATGGCAAGTAACCTACAATTATTGTATCTAGCGAAGATGGTGCAAAAGGAACAAAGGAACAAAGGTGCAGGTTTTACATGAAAGCATGCTAAATGGAATGGTGCAGAGATTATGTATTTTTGATTGGTCAGAAATGAGTTCCGCGACCGAAAGCCTATGAATTTTTCCTATACGCTTTGAGACGATCGCAAAACATAGGAACTGTGATTAACAAGGGTTTTATGATCTTAACACATCATAAATGTGTTCATAAATGATGTTTAACCAGAAGTGCCGAAATAGTAGCTCGCGTCCAGGGTTTGCACACAAAAATTCGTCATCCCTGCAGTACTATATTACTTCATACCTTGCGAACAAAAGGCCAACAGGATATGGTGTCACAACTGCTTTATGAAAGAAAGAAATATATATAAATGGATAATAGCGTCTGCTAAATGACTAAATGTAATATAAATTGAAAAGTGTTTAAAAAATGTACTTTTTTCTCGTATGAGTGTAATACATATATTAGTCAACCTGCATACGTGTATGTCTGCTCTTCACTGTTCAGGTGAGCATGAACACATGAGTGGAAAAAAAAATCTTGTTTGGTCACCCATATCATTCTGTTACTTCTGCTAGAAGGTCAAATCCAGAGTCACATTGAGTTGTCTGGTTATTTCCTACAGTGCTGTGTGCGTGTGCACACGTCATTCTCGCCTGTTCCTATTGGCTGATGGTTGCACTGGTGCTATAATATTTCTCTGTGATCTCACTGGACTGTTTCTCCAGCTCTGCCTTCAAAGAATACTTGATTATGAGTGTGACTGCTGCAGTAGTTTTACATTTCAAATTCTCTGCAAAAATACCTACTGGCTGCTCGCAGAGTACAAATCTGAAAGCCACTTCAGACTCTCTATCTCTCTGTAATACTAGTTGTGTATCTGAATGAGTGGTGTCTTTGTCTGGAAGCTCTGGTGCTACACAAAGCCTGTCAGAATGAATTAATCCGATGAATTTTACAGGGAAGAGCAGATTGCATTGAACTCTGAGAGTCCTCTTCATGTTAGATTACAAAACAGCAGTGATGGATTGCTTATATTATTATATTTTGCCAAACTTTTCTACGTCCCAACTGTTTATGTTTGAAATTCTTAGTTTGTTTGTACATTTTAAAATGCTGTGGTGTCTTGCCTTGTAAGTAAAGTTATTCAGCTCACTGCCATAGTTTTAAGGACTCCGAATGGGCCCTTTCACAAGCACAAGCACAGCAGTGATGAAACAGTTTTTTATTCACCACCAAAACTTGGCTATTTCACCTTTCAGAAACCCAAAATCTTTTCCTTTCTGATGATTTTGGTTTTGAGTTGCCTTACAATGTGATTTACACTATAGCCATGAAAATAACATGAGTTTAAATTACCCTGCATATGCATTTTTGTTTGAAGAAACATGGTAGTGATTCCTAAAAAATCATGTTGGGAGTAAGTTAAAATGTGGTTTGCCTCGCACAAGGTGTCAGTTCCTGTTGTGTGCTGGTTCAGCCTTTAGTTCTGCTGATTAAGGTTTTCTCCACATTGGGTTGACATCACATGTGCATATTTGTCTGTGTCTGTGTGTGTGTGTCATTCATTTCAGTTTCCTTCCTCTGAATTGTCACCTGTGTCCTTAAAACCATTTAAATTCAGGAATGGATGTGAATGGCTTCTGTTATTGCGCCATCTAGTGATGAAACAACACCGTGCAATACAGATTCTTTAATAGCATTAGAATTAGCATTTTTTGTAAAAAGTCTTTAAACAAAATAAACTCAAGCAGTCAACTTGAATAACATTTAAGGGTGTTTTAATGGATAATCATACAATTAGAGCTGAGAATTGAATAAAATCACACAATAATTTGTTCCATTTTAAGCTTTTTTATTTTAAGTTTTTTTTAACATAACTGTCTTCTCTTAACAGGGCCAATAAGCAGTATTCTGGTGAATAAGTTTGGTAGTCGGCCAATCATGATGGCTGGAGGCTGTCTGTCTGGCACAGGATTGGTTGCCGCATCCTTCTGTAACTCAGTGGAGGGTCTTTACTTCTGTGTTGGAGTTATAGGAGGTAAACACATTGAAAAACACTGTATCATATAACATTTATTATAAAGTCAAGAAAAGACGCCTTTATAAAACACCACAAAATCAACATGCAGTCAAGAGTGAACCTGCAGTATCACCAGTTATTATAGTTTTGAATTTCGTTTTATTGTAATTAAATAATTATTTTGAATTATCTTTGATGTTTTAGTTTTCGTGTACAATTATGTAATTTTGTCATTTTATTATGCATTTATTTTTTATATTGCTAACTAAGTAGTCTTCAAATTCTATTTAGGCAGATTTTTATTTCATTTGCCATAACTGTTTTATTTAGTTTAGTGATAGAGATTCTTCTGAAACATCTTTTCTTTTCCTCGGAGTTGGACTTTTCATGTTAACCGAATCCCCATCCTACATCTTGTCTTTTTGAAAAGCTTGTTTTTATGTAATAATATGAAAAAAAAAAAAAAGTAAAAATCGGACTTTTAAACAGATTTTAAATTGTCTACGTTTTGAAATTATGCCATGCAAGGTTTCATTCTCTTACCTTTTTTCTAGGTCTGGGCTTGGCTTTCAATCTGAACCCAGCATTGACCATGATCGGCAAATACTTCTACAATCGGCGGCCCATAGCCAATGGCATCGCGATGGCAGGCAGCCCGGTGTTCTTGTCCACACTGGCTCCACTGAATAGCTGGCTGTTTGATCATTTCGGGTGGAGGGGCAGTTTTCTCATCCTGGGCGGAGCTTTGCTAAACTGCTGCGTAGCAGGATCATTGATGCGCCCCATTGGACCAAAACCACAACCCGCCAGTTCTCAAGACGATGAGGGAATGAAACCCAGAGAGAAAAAGACTGTCCTGCAAACCTTAAACAGCTTCCTCGATCTGACGTTATTCACTCACAGGGGTTTCCTGCTGTACCTGCTCGGAAACTGCATCATGTTTTTCGGCCTCTTCGCGCCCCTCGTCTTTCTCAGCAATTATGCGAAAAGTAAAGACATTTCCAAGGACAAAGCTGCATTCCTGTTGTCAATCCTGGCCTTTACAGACATGATAGCTCGACCGTCCATGGGTCTGGTGGCCAACACACGCTGGGTCCGTCCGCGTATACAGTACTTCTTCGCTGCGTCTGTGCTGTATAACGGAATCTGTCACGTGTTCGCACCATACTCCACCGATTACATGGGCTTTTGCATTTATGCTGTGTTTTTCGGTGTGGCGTTCGGATGGCTCAGTTCTGTGTTGTTCGAGACTCTGATGGATCTCGTGGGGGCTCAGAGGTTCTCCAGCGCAGTCGGGTTGGTCACTATTGTGGAATGTGCGCCTGTGCTGCTGGGACCTCCATTACTGGGTAAGGATTCAAGTTTTGTAGGATTTTAGGATTGATCCCAATTCTATTATTAATTCTGCAATAAAAACTAATATGTTTACTTAAAATTCTTTATATAAATTTACAAAGCTGTTTTTCTATTTGGCCCCCTACAGGAAGACTCAACGATATACACCATGATTATAAATACACATATTACGCATGTGGCATAGTCCTCATAGTGGCAAGTATCTTCCTTTTTGTGGGAATGGGAATCAACTACAGGCTAGTGGACAAAGAGAAGAGGGAGGAGGAGAGAAGAGCCAGGCAAGAAGGACGAGATGAAGAGACAAATGTAGACAATGCCCTGAACGCGAAGGCAAGGGAGGCTGACGGAGACATGTCGGAGGCGTGAGCCTTCATTTCCAAAAGGGGTACAGACACAATATAATGTGCACACACCAACAATCCACGTCTTCCAGATCCAGCTGTCCAAAACAACACAAACACGAGTTCACCTTTACTGAGCCTCTTAACAGCACAAAAGACATTCGGGTATCAAATATTTTTTCTCTTTACAGCTTTCATGGACACACCAACTTATGCCGTCACAAACACACCCTCTTTTATTTTTTATTGTGACGACTAGAGCCACGTTTATACGGGTGTTTCTGTACACACCTTTGTCTGGTATCTTATGGTTTTAAAACGCATTCCTAGGTTCATTTTTATATAATTATCGATGGCACCCTTAAAAAAAGCCATCAAAGTGGTTTTCATCAGTGTCAGCATCGCCATGGGAACAGTTCTACATTCATAAGAACCCTTTCACTTTGTGTTCATATAAGATCAGGTCAAATGTATATCAGACTAAATCTTTATGTAAGATACACAAATGTTTATGGAGTGTTTTTGTGGATGTGTGTATATTCTGCGGTTCTGATTGGCTAGTTGAGAATACAACACGGCTTTGTGTGGTCTAGATTTCACCTCGTACTGTTTTTTTGTGTGTACCTTGTTCTGATGTCGCCTTCACCTTGCTCTGATGTCACGATGCTGTATTGGTTCTCAAGCACGTGACTCAACGTCTCATCGCCCAACTGTGTTTCTCTGTCACCATGGAGATTTCCACTGAAACGGTTTTAGAAACCGGCAGCCTCACTAAGGAAGAATTCTCACTAAGGAAGAATTTACATGTCAAGTGGTATTTTTTTCTTGTGTATTTCATTTGCAGTCCATGTTTTTTTTTATGTACTAGGAAAAATGCCACTAGGGAACATGCATATAGGAGATCATGCTGTGTGTCTTTCCATCTCCACCTTTGACCACATTATATGCACATGATTAACATCAGGTTTCATTATCGTTTCCAAAAAGCTCTTGTGCCTTGGATTGTGCTTCTTTTCATTTACAAACAAGTATTTGTATTTTAACTTAACAAGACTAACCTCTTAACACTCTTTAACAATTGTTGGAATGACAAGTGCAAGCTACAAAAGGTTTTTCATATTATTAAAATATTTATAGTTGTGTTTAAAGATCAGATCAGTGACTGTTGCCTGTAAAGGGCTGCATTTAGAAACATTTTTTAAATGGAATGACTAGGTTGGCAAAAGGGAGGAAACTCCACTTCCTGGTGGTGGCTAGAGGCCATTACGCCACTACCATCTAGCAACAATCGTTTTTTAGGAAACTGTGGGGTTCCTGGGATCAGTGTGAAAGAATAGCAGGTGGACATTTTTGTGTAGTCGCATAAGGTAAGTTGTATACTTACTGGGTTAATTCATACTCGTGTACATTTAACATCCCTTTTCACATTTTCTACAGAGAGGCCATTTTCACCTCAGTAGAAACTGTTCTGATGGATGTGTTTGTATACTGTTTTATTCCGGTGTAGCAGAGTTAGAAATGTGATTCAATGCATTGCTAACTGGATCTCGGATAAGATGAAGATTCCTACTGAACTTCTGTTAACACAACAGAATAATGTCATTCATGTCAGTGTTTTCAATTTGTATTCGTGTTAAGGAAAATGATGCTGTACAGAGAAAATGGACCACCGAGAGGAAATGGTTATCCTGTCAGTAGATACATCACAAAAGTAACACTAATATTTGGGGCCTTAAAATGTTTGTCAGACAACTGAGTTAGGCATAGAAAGCAAGTGTGGGTGTGTGTTTGTGCACAAATTCCTTGCAAACTGATCTTATGATTTAGTAGAGTGTGTCTGGCCTGCCCTCTAGTAAACGGTATGAATAGTATTTTTTAGACATTTTAAATCAGGAGTGATAATTTGTATGTCTGAAGTTTTGTCTAGCAAATCAATAAACGTTTTTAAAGATGCAAATGTGTTTTATTATTGTAAGATAACTATATAAAATTATAATTGTTGAAGTATAGACATGTACATGCATATGTTAATTTATTTACGCTGTCCTGTATTAAAGTGGTTAAAAACATGAAACGATAATTAATTTCACCACGAGGTGGCCCCAAATCTTTACGTCATATATCAAGACTAATTGTTAACGGGAGTTAATTTTTTTACAATATATTAGAATAATACGAAGAAACAATATAATCTTTACATATGACGCAACATTTTATGTAATAAGATGTCTTAAAAATGTGCTAAAAGATCCGGAAGTCCGGGCTGAGGTTATAACCATGGTAACCATAAACACAAATACTTCATATGTAAGCGTTACACTTCGTTTTCAGACAGTTGATTTATTGCCGATTTTAAATAACATCAAATGTATTTATAATTCGAAACGTGTTATTTGTTATTTTTCTTCTTTATGGTCGTTTTTACAACAATTTTGCCTTAAAATTGACCTTTACAAATTGCGGTTTCTAAATGCATTTAGTATGTCGTCAGCCATCAATCCGCTCGCAAATCCCAAAGGAGTAAAGACGCTTTGCGAACTTTGCCAGAAACCTGCAAAACTGCGGTGCACAAACTGTCGAGTCACGTATTACTGGTAAGTCTGGAGCCTTACAGTTATTACAGAAATTAACTAGAAATCTCTTTAGCACTGTATGAAAATGAGAATGACTTCTAAAGCGAGATTAAATGCGTCATGTTGTTGCGCATACGGACGCCAGGTGGTGCTATAAGCAGACTTTAACACGCACACATTCTTGGCCGTGTTATTGCAGCGATGGAAGGGTTGAGCGAGTTCAAACAGCTGGAGGAGAAATTATGTTCTGAAGGAAAATAATAGCCAGCCATGTGTGCTTTTAACCAACCAAGAAAAAGATATACGACTAAGAAAAACCTGTTTTGTGTGCATTTGTGGAGTTTTCGCTTTCCATAATGACGCCACAATCCCCGCATCGTACATTGACGGTATAAATGACAACAATGCAAATGTCTGTATAAAGTCGATCGGTCAGTTTGTTTTCTTTTCAGCAACAGAATGTTCTTTGACAGGCAGCTCTTAAAGGGCAAGCTACACTTATTCCAATTCCACAAGCCTTAACTTCATGCCTGCACATTTCACTTACAAAAGACTGTTACACAAAAAAAATGCATTTTACTGACCACGTGAGTTATTCGTTTAACTTCACTCATTAAAAACATCAACATTTATTTATGCGTGTGTTTGCATATAGTGACCCAGACCATCAGCAGACAGACTGGACCAGTATTCATGAAAAAGTGTGTCCTCTACTGGTGTCCATTCACTCACCTCCACCACTCCACACTTTGCAGGCCGACCGAGAACGTCACCAAAGAGAGACACTGAAGAAACAGGTTCATATTCATTCATTTCAATACAAATTGACTAAATATATTAAACAGGGTGGACTTGTGATTGGTTTGTACTTCTTAACCAACACTAGGAGCAGCTTATAGAGTTTGCACATTTAGAGGCACGGAAATGGATGTCCAAGAAGAGTTTTCACCATGCGCTACCAGCTGCCCTTCTGTTCCTGCGTTGGGCCATGCGGCTGTACGGATCTCATTCTGTCAAACTGGTTCCAGCTTATCTTCTGCTTGCGCAGGCTAACATAGGTGAGACACGCACACTCCTGTCAGCCAAGAGATGGATCTTATCACACAGCCCTCGAAACAGGAGTTCTTTCTTGACATTAAGATGGGGAGATGTCAGTACGGCACAGGCATGCAAATTTTTATGAGTATCTTATTTTCCCATCTCTGAGATATCGGCAGGCTGCACTTATTTCAAAGAACAGAACCCATTAGATACACAGCCACAAAACGACTTCATAGTTCTCCGTCTGAACATCTCCTGAACCTGGCAGGCATTAACTTCCTCTCAATAACTTTGCTCAAAGTGATGCTGGCATCAGGCTCTGTTTACTTTCTGCGGGACGGTCCATTGGTGCGCTGAAGGGGCGGGGCTCGGACATGAACTGAGGGGAAAGACGGCGTTATGTAATTCAGGATGTGATGGACTGTGGTGCAGATGTGCAGACTGCTACAAATAAGAACTGCACGCAAGTTATTTGACTAGTGAGATTTGACCGTGCTGTTGATGGTTTACAACTTTTGGTTGTGAGACTTAAGTCGTTCTTGAAGGGACTGTCAGCTCTGTTGAAAAGAACAACTTTGCTGGTCCACTTGCCATTCTACCACTAAACCACCATAAACCACCATAAACCAGATAACCTGGTTATTAGGACATGCATGGTTAAAGCAAATGACCAATGGACATCTTCAATTGACCTTCAGAGACCTTGTCGTATAGATTCAGTTCAGACCCTCTCACTGAACTTTAAGGGGTATCAAGGACCCTCTCTTCACTCCGTGTATGTCTGTTTGTGTTTGTCTAGGTTTAGATTCTATGTCCCAGGCTCGAGAGTATCTCACTAAGGCTGAGTGGGCAGTAATGAACACACCAGACTGCAATCCCATTGTCCATCATCAGCTACATAGATCCCTGGGCTGCCTGCATGCTGCTATGGGAAAATACTCATCTGCTCTCTTTCATTTCTCCAATGACGTAAGTCCTCGCGTGTGTGGAATGTTGTGTGATCGTATGAGTGTAGCGATGAACCGAGAATGTTTTTTTTTTCTGTAGGTGTATTATGCCAGTGAAGTGTTTGGGTTGGACAGCACTGTGACATTTAGAGGATATTTCCTCATGGCGGATGTGTTTCTGAAAGAGAACAAGCCTGACGTTACCCGCTCGCTCTACACCGAGGTAAACAAACCTTCATCGGCGTATCTATGTCTCTGTGAAACGCCGCTCATTGGGTTGTGTGTTGGTTGTGTGTGTGTACAGGTGGCATGTTTCTGGCACACTCACCTGTGTAAGTTGATGGAAGGGATCAGTCAAAGTGGCATTCAAGCAGAGGACTGTTTTGGTAAGTGGCTAAGAGAAAGTAAACCTTCATATCTGAGTTACACATCAACACTGTTTACAATACAAATATTAAAAAGAGGTTCCATCATGCATCCAGCTTTGTAATTCTTGCTCCATTGCAACTACACATGATAGATCAAAGTAACCATGTAAGGGAGGTCAGGATAGTCATGTATTTTAATAAAATGTGATGGAATAAATTATTGTCAGTATTTGAACATATTTATATATTTCAGTCTTATTTTTTATCATTTCTGGATGTAAAAGAAACGGTTCACCCAAAATAAAAATACCCTCAAGTTGTTCCAAATCTGTATATATTTATTTGTTCTGATAAAACCATAGACTGTATAAATTATGGACGTAGTGTCCGTGACGTCACCCGTAGGTTTCTGATGAACAGTTATGGGCCACCACCACCATTGACTACAAAGTAGGAAAATTGAGAATGGTAGGCAAAAATTCCCCAGAATTGTTTGCTTTCCTACATTCTTTCAAATATCTTCTTTTGTGTCAACAGAACAAATCAAGTTTTCC
>CM017904.1:22807070-22829044 GCA_008369825.1 Triplophysa tibetana | reverse complement strand
AAAACAGATAAAGGAGAATATTGTTATGCAACAACACAACTACATACGTACCTGTTGTAAAACGCGGGAGGTTTGGGCGTATTTGGCCTGGTGCTTTTTCAGAAAACGGTCGGAAGCTTTTGCGACAGACACATCAGGAAAACCCAAAACTGGATACAACTACAGAAAAGACACACTGTTAATTATTCTCTTCTTTATTTGATAAAATATACACAATGATACAGCTATGTACACAAAAAAATAATTGTAGAATTTACTTAATAAAATCCTTGTAACAATTTGCACTAATTTTTTTGGGTAGAAATTGCTGCTATAATTCAAATACAACTTACTTACCAGAATAAAGTGAATGTATTCATTTATTAAATTAAATACATTAAGTTTTCTTTAAATTATCATGTAAATGTTACTTAAATTAAACAAAGAAATTACGCTTAACAAAAACGTGTGCAACTCATACTTCACAGATCACTTACTATCATATTGAAATGTTTGATTTTATTTCGTTAAAAACAGGAACATAATTATATTAAGTATATTTTAATAATTTATTTTCATGAAGTCTACTTACTAATCCTTCTTTTCAGTGTACAATGTATAAATTTGTGATTACCATATATTGGGTATCTTGAAAGAGCTGCTTTCCTGTAACGCTCTCCAGGCTTTGCTCTGTCAGACCGCTTGACTGCTGTGCTACAAAATTGTCCTTCTCAGTGGTCCTGTAATGATCAAACCCATAAAGTTTCACTAACATGACTGAACTGAATCAAAAGATCTCCACCTCAAATCTTTGTATTACTTTGGTCCCTATATGGCATTAGTTTTCCATAAATGTGAATCTATAGGATTTTGTCATCCACCAGGAAAAAATCTTACCATTTAACATTGACATTGATGTAGACGAGCAGCTGTCTCTTCCCTCGACAGGTCGCACACTCACAATTGCCTTGACCCCTACATGAAGAACAGCTGAAAGACATCAAATAAAAATTCAGATTCAAGAGCTGCATTTGAATTTAACCGAGTTATGCACAATACTGGTAAAAACTTAAATCTAATCTTCAAAAATACATTTCAAGGTATCCATAATGAATGCCACTCCAAACCTGTTCTTCAGAACACAAAAGATATTTTAAAGAACGTGGGTAACCAAAGAACATTGGCCCTCACTGACTTCCGTTGTATGGTCACAAAAGCACAGAGACATTTCACAGATTATCTTGTGTTTCACAGAAGAAAGATAATCTAGAAATAAAACAGATGAAGCCCAAAGAGCTCGACTTACTTCTCTCGTCCACTGCCTGTGCAGTGCATACAGCGGTCGTTGGTCTGACGTAGTCCAGTACCCTTACACCAACTACACAATTTCTGCACATGCAAAAAAAAGACAGGGTTCATTAAAAAGTATTTGAAGTTATTCTGATAGGGATGTAACAATATTATCAATGTTGTGTTATCGCAATAGCAAAATTGTCACATGGCTGTATGAAACGATAGGTCTTACGGGCCTAACATAGAGAATGTTAGAAAATATTATAGATGTAACCTTTGACAAGGCCCGTCTGGGTGCAATTATTTTATTTTATTAAAGGGATTTTTAGATAATTTGACCCAT
This sequence comes from Triplophysa tibetana, assembly GCA_008369825.1. Lineage (NCBI taxonomy): Eukaryota > Metazoa > Chordata > Actinopteri > Cypriniformes > Nemacheilidae > Triplophysa > Triplophysa tibetana. The sequence goes on along the minus strand of CM017904.1, from coordinate 22,827,429 downwards.
CTTATACTAGAACTCTAATCATAACTGTTGCTTTAGAGGTATGAGGATGAGTATGAGATGCTCATGGCACTTTTCCAAGTCATCATTTGCCCCTTTAAAAAAGTACATCAAATACCGAGTGTTATACCGAGGTATTATCATATAGTGAGTTTTTTTATATTGTTACATCCCTAGCATTGAATAAAATGTTTTGTAAATGTTTGGCCTGAATGTTGATGTTCAATTGAGAAAAGAGACGCAGACACCTAGTTCCTAATGAAATTCCCATGATATCACTTACGTTTCCGGAACCAGCGCATGTGGTACAGGGACGTCTTCCCATCCCGAGACATGTGTGACAGTTCTGAAGAACAAACAGAACATAACGCTCTAAAATATGAATGAATAAATGTAACATATCATCTGACTGAGCGATATTGATGGCTGGTTTAGCACACAAAAACATAAAACCGTTGTCATTCAAAACAAGTTTTTGACACTTTCTTTTGTGAAACACAAATAAGATATTTTGAGAAATGTCTCTGGCTTTGCGTCCACACAATGGAACTAAACAGCTGCCAATGTCAATTTGTTACCAACATTCTTCAAAATAGCTTCTTTTGTTCTCTCCAGAAGAAAGAAATTCGTACAGATTTGACCTGACGAGACGATGAAAGGATTTTTTGTGAACTGTCTTTTTTTTTCATTACAGTAATTGCCATCATGTTTATGAACAGAAAGATTACAGTCTTCCAAATGCATGAATCTAAATGTATGTAAAATCTAAATCTATGGTTTCGCGATCTAACCTTGACTGAGGAGGTGTAAGGCACTTTGATGGTCTGCTTCTGGTCCTGAAAGAAAGTTGGAGGTTTGGTTGCGATTTGCCACGGCCCCGGGGCAGGCTGAACACCAGCATCCACAGTCTGCGCTGTTAGACAGAGCCGATGAGTTATTAAGAGACGTTAAAAAGTGAACAGTTTTATCAGTGTAAAAACTATGCTAAAGATTGTACACATTATTCCTCTATCTGAGGTCTGTCAACCAATGGCATTAATATTGAGGCATTACACCAACATGCAGTAATGATGGCGAGTGTCGTCAGAACATGAATAGGCAAGCAAGTTCTAGGGCTGGGCGATTTGGCCTAAAATGAAAATTTCGATTAATTGAACATTATCTCTCAATTACGATTATTGAACGATTATTTTGTTTTTGTTCATGTACGTTTACGCATTTGGCAGACGCTTTTATCCAAAGCAACTTACATTGCGTTATCCTATACATTTATACATGGGTATGTGCAATTCCCTGGGATCAAACCCACAACCTTGCATTGTTAACGCAATGCTCTTACCACTGAGCTACTGGACAGCTGAAAGTTTATTTTTCTTTGTTTTTTGCCCGCGTAGATCACTGACAAGGCTTGTAGTGTAAATATGCCCAGCTAAAGGTGGGGAATTTTTTCAAATGACACATTTCTTATCTCATATTATTTTTAAGTATTTAAGTTATTTAAAGTATTTAGTGAAAGTGACCTGTTAGTCAGATATGGTGACCCGTAACCGAAATGTGACCTCTGCTTTTAACCCATCCAGAGAGTAGTGAACACACGTACACCCGGAGCAATGGTCAGCTATCACTGGAGCGCCCGGGGAGCAAGTAGGGGTAAGGTGCAACATAAACAAGCGATGTGACGGAGCCTTTACGATTAATTAACCTTGACGTTGTTAAGCACGGTTAATAGTGAATCTCGGTAATCGCTGCATCCCTAGTACAGAATTCCTGTTTAGCAAGATGACAGGCGTCACCACAGAAGAAGCTCAAGTCAAATATCTGTCATCATTCACTCCAGCTTCAGGTCTTTTGAACTCTTCTTCTTTTCATGAAGCACAGAGGTTATTTTTCAAAGATAAATGATAGTGTTAGTTTGTGTGAACTATTCCTTTAAGTAAAAGCTTCAACGATTGGTGAATGACGCAATTTTATTGAGTACCTGTGTATGGCTCATTGCTCCATTCAGATGTTCTGGACTCTGTGAACGTCTCCAAACGATACTGAGAACAGATAAAGAGCAAAACAGACATCTGCTTATCACTACCAAGTCTTGCTTCAACTCTAGTTCTATGTGTGAAAATGGCTTTGTAAAGTTTTTTGAAAAACATCGATTTGCATTCATAATGACAAGGTCTCACCCTGTAGGTATTAAACGTTTCCATGCTGGTTGTAACTCCTTCATCGACAGGAGCGGAACTATAGCAACACTTTCTTGAGACGTATGTTCTGAAAGCCGCCTGAGCTCTGTCCTCTGAGAGGGAAGGAATTCTGTAACAAAGGAGAGAAAAATCAATATATGGATGATCTTTGACCAACACATGGTTTTTTGACTGCGTCTAGAACTATATTATCTAATCTGGCTCCTAGAGGCAACCTCCATAGTTAGATGTCCAAGTAACTCAAACCAGGTTGTAGTGCAGTTTACTTGTGGTTTGGATTTTTTGTTGTTATTGTTCATTCTTTGTTGTTCTGTCAATGTTTCTAAAGGGTCGACTTTATGTTTTATATTGTACTGTCTTATGCAAAAAAAGAGTGTCAAGTTGTGTAAAAGGAGGGTTGTCAACAGTTAATTGCGATTAATCGCATTCAGAATAAAAGTGTTTACAAAATATATGTCTGTGTACTGTGCATATTAATTTTGTATTTATAACAACATACATGCTTATATTTACGAAAAACATAAAATAGAAAAATGAATAAACACTCATATGTAATGTAAATTATTGGTTAATAAATACATGTTAGTATTTCCTAAATATGTATATGTGTACGTTTATGTGTATGTTTTAATAAATACAAATGAATATGCACAGTACGCAGATGTATATCATGTAAACACTTTTAATCTGGATGCGATTAATCGCGATTTTTTCGTTTGACACCCGTAGTTAAAAGTCTTTAATGACAGCATAGAGAAACTCACTGCCAGTCTGGCTGACTTGGGGCTTCGGGCATAGGCATCGGTACAGTTGGCATTGGTGGTGGAAGATACCCACCTGTTTTAAGAGACACATTAATAACACAACTAGTACCCACGAGCAGATCATTCACAGAAGAGCTTGAGATGAGATTAAGAGCTCTGAATATTATCTGAGTCTGAGGATATTATATCCAAAACTGATGCTTCTTACCACCGCCACCGGCCAAGGTTCCCTCATATCCCGGGACTGTGTCGAACATGCTCGCAGGGGGTGCGGAAGGTGCGGTCGACATTGCTAAATGAAATACAAACAAACCGAGAAGTTCAGTCTTCTCATGCTTTTGCATCACAAATGACACCACAGAAAACAATACAGTTTATCAACCACTCATAAACTATAATTTTGTTTCTGTTGTTGTGAATGGCTCTGCACAATTAAACACATATGCATACGATTGTCAGGGGTTATATTCTGTTTTGTTATGGTTTTGTCTTCTGTTTTCTGATGTCCTTATTAGTGCATTAGTTCCTCACCTGATTCTCATTACCTGATTCTGTTCCCCTATGCATTTAACCCTTTCTGTCCCTTTAGTTCATTGTCCGCTATTGTTTAGGTTACGTGCATTTCTGATGTCGTGTGGTTCTTTCATTTCTGGATTTGTTATTAAAAAACAGTTTTTTTTATTACGCCTCGTCGTGGATTTTTGGATATTGATCTTTTGGATATTGATACTATACAAATATATTTACTTGCTGTATTATTTATTGCGATATCTAACCTGATTTACGGTTTTAATACAAAAAACAAAACTTTTCCATTTAGAATCAGTTAAACAAGAAAACACAAATAGTTCAATATAAATAGCGTTAGTGTAGGCAGTTATTATTGGTATTCAGCTGTTCAGACAGCTCGAGCAACAAAAAACTCAAATGAGCAACAAAATTTATTTCTCTTGAAAAGCAAACAATCCCAAGAGTTTAAAGTTTAAACTAATGTCGTTGAATAAGAATCCAATAGCTGTGTTTTCTGGTGTGGAGTGAGTCTGTTCACTGTATGTACTGAAGTACAAACATATGGGTGACATATGAGAGCTGCTGCTATTGAACAACGAGGGTTGGGTTTATACAGAAAGGTCTTTTTTCATGAAACAAGTCATGACCAGCATTACTAGAGAAAGAGAGATAGAGATAGAGAGAGAGAGAGAGAGAGAGAGTTCCAGATAATCCTAGGAATGTTTGTAATTGAATATTCTTATAATAACAGTGAAAGCAATACCGTAACATGCCGTACGAAAACTATGATTTTCCTAATGTAAAATTGTAACAACCCTTCTTTTAATAGCTCAATTACCATTTGTATTACCAATGTTTTACAACAAATATCATGGTTGAACTATAATAGTACTGCTATAGTAAATCAACTACGAGTAAACTCCTGTAGAAAGACGATGGTAACCTTTGGTTTGCTATGGTTTTACTATGGTATAAATACCATATTTTAATATGATCACTGCAGTTAAACCACATTAGAAGGGACTTCATGGTAACTATAAAGTATTGTGAAAATTTACCATGGAAATCAAAGTGTGTGCAATGCAGAAGGACAGTAACACTTCAAGAATTCGTATCTTCAAACAACAGGAAATGATGAAACAAAGTGTGGGAAAGTTTTTCAAGCACAGTGTGAAGCAGATTTCATACCACAGACGAAGTTGAGTAGCATGTAAAATCTGGTTGAAATGTGGTGTGGGGAAGAGCGTGGGTTGAACACTATGCAGTCTAAACTAATTAAAGAGCCGAACACATTAGGAAATAAGACAAGCCCGGACAGATGTTTACATGATTTTTGAGAAGAGAGGAATAAAGCACTATTGTCGTAGAAAATCTCTTGTAAAGGAGAATTGTGTTACAAATTGACAAAGATACACTAGATACATGGTTGCTAAAATGTACAATTTCACATGAAAAGAACTATTGTAGCACTTTAAACTGTAGTAAACTGATATGTAGCACAAACTAGTGACATGCTAAACTGTATATAGCCTATAGTAGTATTAGTTGTATACTTGAAACTATTGTAACACTTTCTACTATAGTAAATAATACAGTAGGCCTATGCTACAGACCTTTTGCATGTGGTGCAATACGGAAGTTACAGTGATATTACAATGAAATTGTCGTAGCTTGGACCTTATAAAGAAACGATGCAAAATGTTTTTTTAAGCATCTACGTTATAAAGGAATCGTTTCTGCCATCCGCGAACAGCTTGGCCACATCGCAAATTCTTACCTGCTGCTCCATACACTGGATTGACGGTGCCATAGTTGCTTTCAAAGAAAGTTGACAAAAAAGTTTAGTTAGTGCATTTTTGAAGCACCATGTATATATTCACAGCGCGATATCTCTTACCCAGCGACTGGTTTCTCCATTTTGGCAAATGAATGTGTAATGGTTCCTTATATTGTTATAGCTTCCTCTTGAATTACCTAATCGTGTGATCGTTTGGTTTCGTGAACAATTTGAAATAGGTGAAAGTGAAAATATGCAAAGTAACTGAACAAATAGGCGACTGTTTTTTTTGTAGATACCGTCACAATGACACGTTGTATTTTAGAAACGATACAAACTTCACTTCGGGGAAGTGCTGGCGTAAAAAGTGCAAGTTAGTTTCGTTTTCGTTAAGCGTGTCTGCTTGGGCTTACAGGTAAATCAATTCATTATTTTGTATACCTCAGTAGTATACGATGTAAAATTGTATTAATAACAACAATGTCTGCACCAGTAAAAAAAACTCTTTAGATAGAATGACGCAGATTTCAACGGTGGGCGTTGCTTGGTAACAACAAAGCGGAAGTGTTTTGTGTTACTGCCGAGATTCATGTGACATGACGTAATAGGGCTTTGCTCAAATCATTTGCACCCACATGGAATCTAATGGCAGTATAGGAAAATACCAGTATTTATTAAAGTAAAAAAGTAAAATAAACTACAGTATATACTTAAGTTGATCAATTTACTATAGTTACTGTATGTTTCAGTACGTATAACATGGTGTAATAATGAAGTACGATATTCTACAATTTATTCTGGAAAGTATTTTAAACATAGATATGATTATAAATACGGTAATTGTGATAAACCAGGAAGATCATCAGTGATTCGCGTCACCCAAATGACAGGCTGCTCTCGGCTCTAAATCCTTGGTGTTTCGAGTCTGACGTCATCACGCAACCGTGTTTTTTTGTAAATTAAACAAAACTAATCCAGCTGACACTTTTTTTTGGTAAAAATTGTTTCTCGGAGCGGAAAACTTGTAATAAAGCAATACTTTCTCTTTTGCACAAAGAAATTATTAGTAAACCAAATGTTACTTGATATTGGTCTAGATTTGTTGGATCAACTGATAGGAAAAAGGTTAGGTTGTCTCTTTTAAAATATTGCACACATTTTAACCTGCAAAGTAAAAAAGACATATATGTACATTGTTCCTTTTGTTTGTTGCAAATAGAAACTGTACCGCTTATTTTTTGCCATTGTCAATGCACGAAGATGTTATGTCAGGATTTTTCTTAATTTGTAAAAGACTGGTAATATTGTTTAAGTATCATATTCATCGGTTTAAATTTGGTAAGCATAACCCCGTTTTTCTTTATCGTTTGGAGGCTTCGGAACAATCCGACACGCGTCACCGCGGCGACACCTAGTGGTCATTTGCGCGAGTTGCCCTAAATCACCTCTGTAACAATGATTTAGACAATCGGTGACGCATTTGGAAGTTGTTTGTTTATTAGGGTGCGTGTTTAAGTGTGTTAGGGTGGGGAGTGGCTATTGCTCTTGACCATCGTACTTTCAACCGAGGTTCGAGTCTTGGTTAAAGGGTTCGTTTTTTAACAGGTTATATGTCTGACAACTGCCTGAGCCTAGTTATGTCAACTTTAGTGCATCGTCTGCAGCAAGACCCCCCTGTTTGACACACGCGTCGAAGAATTCCCTGTTTGAATTTGTTTTGTGTAGAGTTTTGTTTTGTGCATGAGGTCGAAACGCCCAGAAAATAATTAAAGTGAGCAGGGCTCAATTTATAGTGAATAAAAATACTATTTCATTTTTTTAAAGCAATTCAGTGACGTAGAAAGGTAAGTTTAGACTCCGTAATGACTTGACTTTTGTTTCGTAGTTCAAGTCAGTGGCAGTAGCAACAATATGCATTACATTAATTTAAATAACATTAGTACTAACAGATAATTTCATGTATTAATTGCATTAAAAATCGACAAATATGGTTCCAGATCATTGTAAGTGTGTTGTGTCTGAAAATACTCTCCTGTGGTTCAGGCAGCCTGTATCTCTGTAGCAGGCAGCATCACTCCATCTGTTCAATCTATGCATCCTACACACACACACAAACACTTGCATATGTTAGTGCTCCAATCATTACATTCTGTTGACTGTTGTTTTTATTGTAAGCTAATGATATTTTCCATTCATGTCCTGACAGTAAAGCAGTTATCAGTGTTTCCACATTATGACACTTTCATCTTTGTAACATAGCTGAAGGTAAAACAAACACACCCCAATCACGATACCAGACCTTTTTAGCACTGTATATCCATCTGAATGTGTTATTCCTTTAAAGGATCATGTTATGAGTCTGTGTGAAATGTTTTATCTTATTTATTAAAATAAAAACTCTCTGATCTGCACTCTCTAGGCAGCCAAAAGATAATGAACAGGCAGCTTTGCAAGAGTGGGGAGAGAGAATGGAGGAGGAGAAGAGGTAGAAGATGACGAGACACCAGAGACGGGTCATATCGGACAAAACAAAGCTTTAGTGAGGATCCCTGTTATACGGACCAGAGGAGACTGAACGAAGGAGCATGTGGCGTGTAAGTTGTACATTAAATCCCAAACTGCTGCCAGAGGGGCTCCCTGCGTGGGGGGGCCTGAAGAAGGGACTTATTCTCGGAGGGGTGAAAGGCAATAGGAGAATGTTTTCGTTTTCACTGCGGTGTCGGATGGGAGTCATCAGAGGAAGAGTTAAAGGTAAGAAGTGGCAGAGCATATAGATGATGTGTGCATAAGGTGAGGGACCTTCAGGTTTATGAAAGCTTGTAGGTGTGTTTGTGCAGGTGTAAAGGCTCAACTTTATGTATCGTAGTGGGTTCTGCAGGGACGGCTAATGATTGTGTGTCCGTGCAATATTTTCTATAGACCACTTCGGAAAACGTTAGCAACGCCGGTCCAGAAGAACTTTCTATTTCAGTTTTTTAACAATACACAAACGTTTGAACAAAATACGATCAATAGAACATTTATGACCAAATCAAAATGTTAAACAGATATCTTTAAGATTTTAGTGTAAATGTATGATTAAAAAAACTGAACCGGATGTGCCTCTCGACCACTGTTTATGTCTTACGAAGTGGTCTATAAGTTTATATATTCTTTTCACTATACAGTATGAATTCAGGACTTCAAATTGAAAATACAATTAGTTGTCATGTATCAGCTGGCCCGCACAACTAACTTTCAGCCACACGGGGGCAGTATGGATTCAGAATTACTTGCGCTTGCAGATTGTGCAGCTTTAGTTCTCCAGAGATAAATGTGAATTAAAACGATATTTGGACATTTGAGGAAATGTTGTCAGCAGTTCATAGAATGAAACAAAAAACATAATTTTACCTAAAAACCTATAAATAATGGAGTTGTCTACTACATTTTAGAGCTTTTATTAGCATTTCTAAAAAAAGTGTAAGGAAATAACATCTCTATTAGGACAGAAGAGTGGAGTTGTAATGAATTTAAAATAATTGTATTAATCTGTGGTTGTTAGTAAATCCATGATCATGTCACTACTATCATAATCAGCTTTACAATAGTCGATATTGCAGAATCATAGATATGTTGTCTGATATAATGTATGCTGTTTAAAGGAGTAGCGCATATTTATGCCATATAAAGAAATGTGTTTGCAGTGTGTTAAAGGAAAGAAAACAGTTGTTCGTTGTCTCCTACACATAAAATGCAGCTGTCAAATGAAATATCCCACCGACCCTAAAAAGGAAACTTGAGAGCAGTTGTTCATCGACAGGCTCTCATGGTCTCTTTGTCGCTCACTTCCACATCCAGTTAAGTTTATTACTCCCATGTTGTGCACAATAAACGCAAAGGCTTAAACAAGCTAACGGGATCATTCAGATGTTGAAGCTCATGCTAAAGATTTTAAAATGCTTTTAAGAAAGGGATAATGTACAGTCTGATTATTATCTAAAAATAAATCGACACATCAATGTGAGGGGTTTTGTTTTACGGAAGCTAGTGGCTGACTTAACATTATCCTGCTTATAACATTACTGCTCACCAAAATGAATCAATGATCATAAAATATAGATTGCTCATGCAATTGTGTGTGTGTGTATGTGAGGGAGAGAGAGAGAGAGGGAGGAGTAAGTGATTTGAGCGAGGCACGTGGGGTCGATACAGTAGTGAGAGAGTTTGTATCTGGGGGGTTATAATTTGCGCTCACAAGCCGGCTGGTAAAAATATACTCCTAAGCACAGAGCGCGTGAACGATGAATAGATCCGTGCATGAAGGAAGAGCACATCTGAACAGTGAGATGGTACAGTGAGTGTTAGAAAGGAGGGAGGAGAAGAGAAATGTGAGTCTGGTGTGTGGCTTTGCTGTCTGGGGCGGATCTCTGTAAAGCACTGAAGCGTTCGGGTACATTCCCACACTGCAGTGCTGTCATAGCTGGATAAACTACCATCTGCTTCTTCTGATGCTGCAGACACAGGACTGAAGCTCTCATCTGTTCAATGGAGACTAGTTGCATGTTCGGATTGTCAGTTGGCGTCTGAAAGAAGAAAGGACCACGTTATGTCGATTGGTAACAGGAAATTGGACTGACACTGGAATATCCACTGGGAAAATCCTGTGGGACAGACACACACAGTTTTATTCAGCCACATGTGATGTTGTTGTAGGGAATCCGCAGATTCGTAAGAACTTGGACATTCTGTGTCATGGAGTCTTTATGGATTTAATAGCATTATCTCAAAGTGTCTAAGTTGGAGTTTTGCCTTATGCCAAGCTGAATGGATCCACCCCTTTCGTTCCACATAAAAAAAATATTTTGCACACTTTTCCTTTAAGGGAAGCTCCAAGGTAGCTACCTCAAGTTACAGACGCCGGTATAATTAAATAGGTGATTATGTTCATTTCCACTTGTGCGTTTTAGCAAAGGTAGTTTCGTCAGTTTTAGTCGGTTCATTAACTGGCGTGTGGCAGAATGGAATCGTGACATTCCCATGATGCTTTGTGGCTTGAGGAAAGAGGGTCGCAACAACAGTGGTGAGTCACGTTTTTTGTTCATTAATATATAAATATATCCATATGGAGGTGCAATTGCTTGTGAGCCAATTGGTTGTATCCTGACTACACACAGATGTGAAATCAAAATTAGTTTGACATGAGTGTAAATGGTGTGAGGGTTGGTTAACATTGTACATTTACATGGTAGCTGATAACTGTTTTTCACATATTATTTTTATTTACTTACCATTTACACCATGGTGCACATCCAGAAAACGGTTGTTGAAAGTGTTAGTTCGCCCGGATATGAAAATGCTGTCATCGATTACTCACCCTCTTGTCATTTCAGACCTGTGATGTGACAGAAACAGCGCCGGTAGTTCGATTCACTTCAATTCACTTCTACTGTGTCGAGACAAAACCAATGCAAGTGAATGGGTGCCGGTTAACAACATTCTTATAACAAAATATCTTCCTTTGTGAGGAAGAAAGAAAGCCAAACGGATTTGAAATGACAAGAGGATGAGTAAATGACAGAACTTGTCTGTTTTGGGTGAACTATCACTTAAAGTACGTGGTCGTTCTTTATAATATATATGTGAAATTGCTTCCCATGCTCTAAGCTTATTAAAATCATTATGATCAAATCATTAATATTGTCATTTCCCCCGAAGATTCCCTCAATTGTCGCTGGTGTTCAGCTCTCAGAAATGTGTGACAACTGGGGCCTCCGTGGCCTCTAAAAATAAAAGCCTGTCTCTGAAAATAGACCCTGAGCTTCCATTTGCATTGTTAGAACATCATCCGTTTAACCTACATCAGGATTGGTGTCAACACAAGCAGGGCCGCTGCTCCAAATTACTTTCAGAGTTTTAATAGACTTGGAAATGAGTTAACATGGCCTGTAATGACACTTTTACTCTACGGTGAGTTTCAGAGACATGGCTTCGTCTATTTCTCTCTTGCCTAGAATCTGGAAGGTCTGGGTCTCAAGCACTAAAGTAGAGTTTTGATGTTTTGAGCCTTTGACCTCAAACAAACGGTCTGGCGGTTTATTGGTTTGTGAAGCCTTTTGACCTAAAGAACAGCTGAACCATCGCCGACCAACAGAGATTTTATGGCTTGTTAGCACTCCGGAGGATATACCGCACTGAGGTCTGTTGACCTTAATTTATTTATTGGCTGGCGGGTACCGTATTGATTCAGTTACTAGAAAACATAAACTGACAAAGTGAACAATCAGGTCATAGTCTGAAAAAATGCACAGAACAAAATGGATTATATAAGTAATGTATATTAAGTGTTTAATGGCAGATTTAAATCCTTGTTTTATTGTGAATAACTGGACACCAAAAGCCCGAACTTTGCGTAGGAGGAAACAATGTACGATTCAGACGTAGATTGTCAAACCCACCAAAAGGCATGAAGTCTCGAGCCGTCATCATTGTGTTGCTCCAGTTGATCTGTCCGGTCAACCTGAAACAGCATTTGAGACGAAGATGACCGGTCCCATCTGATGGGGTTCTGGAGTCATATGTAACCTGTACGGTGGCTAGGTGTGCGCTGTATAAAAAGTGAGTTATTTAACAATTTCCTGTCTGTTTCAGATGATGGCCCATACACCAAGGAAAAAAAAGACTCGGCTGCGAGTGACGGCCTCTCCAAGAGGTGCAGTCTCGCCGGTAGGTCATCAGCGGAGAGAATCTCCTGCTGTTATTGCCCAATTGACTTGCATTACATCACAAATATTTCAAAGTATTCAGGATATTTTCCTTAGTTGACCTTTCGTGTTCTACGGTTCATAGAAAGTCGTCAGGTTTGTAACCACGGTGACTGCATGAGGATAGATGATTTTGACTTTCTGGTATACTGTCCCTTTAAGAGTTCTGCGTGCCTCAGCTGAGTTTCGTAGCTTAAGCTGAAGAGACCGTTCATCTGTGATAATGCTGATATTTGATTTCATTAGACTGCTGCTATATCCCCTCAATCGCTCTTTCTCTTTACATTTTATCCTTTGGTCTTGTGAAGAGGATATCAGTTCATTTGACCACACAAACACTCAATATCGAATGCTGTCGAGAATAACAGCTGCTATGAAAGCGATATGGAAAATATATCAGTAAGGCTTATGAAATCATTCTTGTTATAATTCTGTCGTCATGATGTAACTAATTAATTCACATTTAATCATTTATCAGACACTTTTATCTAAACCTGTTCAAAGAGATTAAAACATGATTAATATTTATTCTGGACGCGTGTGCTTTCGTACGGATGCCCTTATTATTATTTTTTATGTTAATTTTTTTATAAGGATTTTTTGTACAATTGGGATCATTTAGAGCAAAAGTACACAACAGGGGGCCGTGGCCTACAAGGGGGCCCCATCAGACCTCTAAGGGGGCCTCAAGATGACTATAATTAGACAAAATAAGCATTAAAATACATAAAGAAATATATGAAAACCAATATTTGTCTTATTATTTGGCAATTTTTATAATGAATATTCATTTCTTCCAGTTAATGACAAGCTCTAAAATATATTATTGGGTAAATTTTATGATGGAGGAGGGACCTTTGAAAATTGTTTAATAAAACTAGGGGGGCCTTGGAGTCAAAAAGATTGAGAACCCCATGATTTAGAAGACAACATTTACAATACATTTATTTATTTGGCAGATGCTTTTATCAATAGTGTTTTATGGTGCATTCAAGCGGTTCCCTTAATATTAATATGTGTCTTTATGGGAATAAAAATATAATGGAAAAAATCCTGCATGCTTTTATTTAAGGTAAAATTTTAAATGTCTTGGATCAAAAACGATCTAATAGAGATGTTGCCAAATTTAACATAAAGGGAAAATAATGGGATGCAGATCTCTTTTTTTGTCTATACTACTTTTTCGATCCTCCACCTAAGAGATCTGAATATGCAATTTTTTTGGGGCTTCAACCCCATGACCTTCTTGTTGCTACAGCAATGCTCTACCAATTCAAAATCCATTCATTGTTTTTGTGTATTAAACTTGAATGACCAAAAAATATATTGATACTTTTATATTTGTAGAAAAAATTTGTCCCAGATTTCAAGATTTTGACATTACTTGGACGTGGCTTGTGATTATCGCATCGTGTTCCCATAAACAAGAAAACCAAGTTCATTATGCGAATAAAATATTTAACACACTACTAATGTTTTAACATGTATTATGGGAACAGTTTGAAAATTAATGTTATTTTAATCACAACTTGTATGCGTCTTGGCATTCTCAGTCTATTACATTACTGTTGTTTGTCTTTGGGCCACCCCTGAAGTGTGTTTTTGTTGTTATTCAACAGACAAGAATGGAATGGGCATACAGAATAGCTTTAATAGGTCAAAAAATTGAAGTTCTTTATACTATAGTTATAAATAAATATATAAATAATTGGTAATGTATCCTCGAAAACAGTCTGCTATTGTTGTTCTACTACCATCTGTCTTTCAGGAAATGTTTCACAAGTCCTCCTAGAGGCCGGGGGTTGAGTTACCTGCTGTATAGTCAATGTTCTGACGCTTGTGTTGTGCGTTTTGTGTGTACACAGATGAACAGAGAGGTGTGACGACTGTTGAACTGATTAAAAAAGAGGGCAGTAGTCTCGGCCTCACCATCTCCGGAGGATGTGACAAGGACGGCAAGCCGAAAGTGTCAAACCTGAGACCCGGAGGTCTCGCAGCCCGGTGAGAAAAGTGAACACACACACATCCGCTGACTGGTGACTTAAGAGATTGCTCTTTCATTTCTCAATGTGACGTAATGATTAAAACATATTGAAATCTCACACTTTTAATTGCACTTAAGACTGTTTATTTAATGGAAACTGTGGTATCTTGCGCAACCTGATCACAGTTTGAGACTTTCTGGAATACAATCATGTGAGATTATTGGGGTCTTTTCTATCTCTTTGCTTTCACTAGTTAAGATATTTACGAGATTTATTAATGATTTCTTCCTCATGAGTCATCTATGCTATTAGCCTGGCGTGACAGAATGCTTATAATATTTGGATATGGAAACATTTTGTAGGTCTGTCCAATTGAAGTGTGTTATGATACCAGATTCTTAGCATGTCGTGTGTTTTTGGAGGTTTTTGTGTGAAAGGTTGTTTGCTGCTGCTGTGTGTGTGTGTGTGTGTGTCACCTGAGGATGCGGGATGCTGCATCACATCAGCATCTTAATGTGTGACAAGAGGATGAGGTCTTAACGTGACCGCTCTCTCTCTCCCCCTCTGTCTCTCTATCTCTTTGTCACATACACACACAGACACACACAGATGAGGGATATTACAGTTGAATGGTCAAGTTGACCTGTAGGCATCTCCAGGAAAGATCGTGTAAGATAGTGTTCATGTTAGTGTGAGAAGAAATGCAGACATTGATAAGTGGACAAAATCAAACTACCCTTCATATCAGAACAACAAATAACAAGTCTGTTCATCCCAGATGGATGTCATCAAGTCCTGTCCTCCTACACAGGGTTGGGAATGTCCTATTAACCACCGACTGTATAAAAAAATACACATATCTGTCGTGTGTCATAGTATCATGTATCGTTTTATACATCATACAGCATTTGAGTTTTTGCTTCATGTTGTTCCGCAGTCCTCATATTTCATACAAACTCAAGTCCAGGTGAAGAGGTGTGAGGTGTATTAATGTTGTTAAACTCTACTCACAAAAGTGTGTTTAAATATTCCGTTTTGCCTTTAGTTATATGCTCATGTAAATTACCTACTTGTGTGTTGCCATCGTGTTGCTTCTGAGTCTGTGTTGTTCGCTGTGTATTCACAGTTAACATGATGCTTACAGGCAAAAATCTGACTGCTGGCTGGCAGAAGCAGCTTAAATTAGATTCTACAACACTACACGAGGAGTCAGCTCTGCTTACATCACGCACACAAACACACACACACACACACACATGTGCTCACATACACGTACACAAACTAGGTACCTGCTACACCGAATAAAGCTGCCACACCTTTCTATTGCTAGATTTCTAACTGCTTGCTTCTATTATGTTTAGTAATAAATGAACGCACAATATTTATATATTACACTGTGGCAAAACACAAACATTTTGTTTAGTTTATAAAGGTCTTTTCTATATCTGTTTGTGTGTTTGGTAGGAGTGACCAGCTCAATGTTGGTGACTACATAAAATCAGTCAACGGGATAAACCTGTCCAAACTGAGACACGATGAGATCATCAGCATGCTGAAGAACATCGGCGAGCGTGTGGTGCTGGAGGTTGAATATGAGCTTCCTCCGTTCGGTACGGACACACAGACACACACACACACACACGCTTGTTAGGTTTCTATACATTGTGAGGATGTAAGATATGATGACTTTTATACAATACAAACTGTATATTCTATCCCGTTACCCCCACTTTACCCCAAAACCGTTCACAAACCTTTTTACATTTTTACATTTTCAAATGAGCATCATTTCATTTTCGATAATTATTAATAACCCTTTTTAACACAATGTTTATGTATCAGGTTTTTTATCGTTCTCATGGACACTAAGAATGATACAAACCTACACACACAATTCAGATTCAAGTTCATATACATCCACACTTAGATTTTGTTTTCTTGGTACGATGGCACAAACCAGACTCTGCCAGGAGGGCCAGTTCTCCTCTGACGCATTACAGCTGCACTTTTTGATTAATGCGTTTTTTAAGTTTTCATTAAAAAATAAATGAGTAAATGTTTTTGATTAATGAGGAGATATTATTAGTTGTGATTTCATATTTTTTCATTTGTTTGAAACTGTTTAAGTCTAATTTTGTTGAAGAGGAATGTTCAGGCAGGAATAATAATAGAGTGCAGATAAAACTTCAAACTGCTGTCAAAGAGAAAAGAGATTGCATTGTAAATACTGTTTAGCATTTAACTAACAAGCATGCATGTTTGAAGTATTTGTCTTTTTCAGGCTCCTGTCGCAGTAACACAGACTTTTGTTTGTGTGTTTTAGCTCCCAGTAATTCATGCAGTGTGATCTCCAAGACCATTGAAGTGTGTGTAGAGAAAGAGGGTAACAGCTTTGGTTTCGTCCTGAGAGGTACTGAATCATCAATGTGTCTGCTTTCACAATTAACAAATGACTCTAAAACGTTTTATAGGCACGGTACCCTTAAGACTAAAATATTCACATCAAAGTCACATTTAGTTTGATTTCATGGGGACTTCACTCAAAGCCAAGTTAAAGCTTATTCACAAATAAAAATGCTGATATAAATGACTCATCCTCTTGTCGTTTGAAACCTGTATGACTTTCGTTCATCTGCGGAACGCAAAAGAAGATATTTTGAAGAATGTCGTTAACCGGCACACATTCTGTGGCATTGGTTTTGTGTCCGTACAATAGAAGTGATTGGGTACCGGTGCTGTTCGGTTACCAGCTATCTTCAAAAAAGGTTAATGGTGACAGAATTTATTTATTTTTTCTGTGAACTATCCCTTTAAGACCAGTTGACATCATCTGTAATGTGCTACACATTCGACAATAATTCTGACTCTCTTCAGTTTGCAAATGAACAATAACTCATATACAGTGAAATTAAACAGAATTCCTGTTGTTAATCACAGCATTTACCTTGTCTTGAATATGTCTTACATTTTTCCGAATGTCATTCAAAGCATGAATGTGTGTTTGCGCAGACCAGAAGGTAATGTGCGTTTTTGTGTGCGTGTGAGATGTGTGTTATGACTCAAGCGATCAGCTTGGCATGTCAGGTGTGTGTTTTACATGTTTTCAGGGGGGTTTCATGAGGACTGGCATAAGGCTCGACCTCTAGTGGTGACCTACGTCAGGCCCGGAGGACCTGCAGACAGGTGAGATCATGACTCACTTCCGCGTGATTCTTATGCCAGACAGTCGGGGATGGAAGCAAAAATGCTTAGTTTCGACTCTCTCAGTTTCTTTTCGCCTGTGTATATCTGTCCTGATGTGACGTCTTTGTGGGTGTTTATTTAGACATTGCTTTGTTTTTGTGACATCTGGTGTGACCGTGAAAGCATTCGGTATTGCGTGTTTCTCATTCAGTCTCATTTGTCATTTTAGGAGATACATCTGAGACTAAATTGATTCATAAAAGAATCATCAAATCTTTTGAGCAAAACATTTTCTTCTGGAATATTTTGGCCATGAAATCTCCTTTATGATTAAAAACAAGCATTTTCGCTCATGCAACACAACGTTTATCTACATTGGTTATATCCAGTGTCTCACTTCATCTTCCGGTCTCTCCGTCTGTCTCTTCATCAGGGAGGGAACCCTGCGCGCCGGCGACCGCGTGTTGAGCGTGAACGGAGTGGCTCTGAACAGACAGAAACATGCTGACGCTCTGACCCTGATCATGCAGAGCGGCCACAAGGCTTTCTTCCTCATCGAATACGACATCGCCGTCATGGGTGAACAAACACGCAGACGCGCACGTGCATGCAGACACACTTCAGCATGCTCGTTTGCACACAGACTCTCACGAGGCTTTAATTAGACCAGAAACGCACTGTTTTCCCCGCTCGAGTCTCGCAGGAAAGACGAATCGTAAAGATGACTTTTTTGTTTGTTTTTATATGCTTGAATAATCCAATTTACGTCTCCAGTATAATTCTCATGTCTGTGCTCAGATTTGCCAACATACCAAGGTCAAAAGATCAAAAGTGTGTCAGATTTACTAATGCAAGATATGTTGTCCGCATTCTTTTTATAGGTCTGTTTATAAAAATGTGTTTCTGTTAAAAAATACATCTGTGACAAGGTTTACAAATCAATAATGAGATCACTATATGTTTTTTTCTCCTAGGGATAAAACAAAATAAGAAATAAGTCTTAAATAATTTTAACTTTGTTTTTCCTTAGAAATGTCATGGCCATCTCATAGGATCAAATATAAATGTCTCTAAATATTTACGCAAATATTCCCTTTAAAATCATCCTTCCCAAAGATGTTGTCCACATTCATTTTGTAGTTCTCTTTCTCTGTCAACATCAACATGTTTTTTCCCTGTTTCTGGAATTTAGAAAAAGTGACAAATCAAAACAAATCTTTAATACTGCCTTTACTGTCGTCTTTAAAAAAAATCCTTTAATAATCTATCACGTGTGTATACTGCAAAAAGAGATCTCATGTACTCAGGTTGGCTGGGATACCAAGCTCATAAGATCAAATCTAAACGTGTCTCACTACGTTATTTTAATTCTTCTAGAAGCAAGCAATTTGAGGAGAAACACCTGAGAGTTTACACTAAAATAAAAAACTAAAGTCTATGAAATAGCAACTTCTCAGTAACAAGAGATCTTTGAACTTTGGAAGAATTTCCTTTTTTCGACTGAACGTAATCATTTCTACAAACTGTTTTCTCATCCCGTTGTTGTCTTTTTTTCTTCTGCATGTCACGATTTCTTTCACCTGTTGTCAGATTCAGTGCAGAAGTCTTCTGGACCGCTGCAGGTGGAGATCTCTCGCACCACAGGCTCAGTGCTGGGACTCAGTCTCACTTCCTCCCTCTACAGGAACAAACAAGTCATTACAGTCCAGAAGATCAAAGCTGCTAGTATTGCCGACAGGTGAGTACACACACCGGCACACATGATCACCAAGAGAATTTCTTTTGATTTGACAACAGTTGTCATAGACGTACCTGTAAAAAGTGAGAAAGAAAAAAGCGGAAGAGTTATGATACTTCATCTATAATAATTAATCGATGTTTTGACAGGCGATTCATAATTTTAATGTTAAAATTGTATCCGTTCCTAGTTCAAATTGAAATATTGTATGTCTAAACTAGTTTAGGCTTTTGAAACTATAAATAATCATGGCGGATAATATGATAATATCATCAGGTTTTGTTCAAGATCACATCGAGCCAGATTGAATGTCATATAAACCTTAAATTTTGTCAAGTTTATATATAGAACTGCAAAAAAAGATAATCTTACTAAGTGTCTTTGTCTTTTGTAGTACAAATATCTAAACATTCTTAAATCAAAACTACAACTACGTGACAAGAAAAGTGACTTAAGATATTTGGTCTTGTTTTATGAAAAATAATATAAGAATTAAGTACGTTTCTGTTAAAAACAATCAGAAAAATCTCCCCATGGGGTGAGAAAAATACATTTGAATTAGGTACTTTTTACCAATTTTCTCTTTTTTTACCATAAACGTACTTACATTCTTATATAATTTTTAATAAAACAAGACCAAATATCTTAGGTCATCTTTCTTGTCAAGTAATTGTATCTGATATTTTCACTAAAACAAAACAAAAATGCTTAGACATTTTTTGCAATGAAATAGCAGTGGTCTCAGACTTTAAATCTCACTATATTTCAGTCTTAACAGTTAAAACACTGTACCATCTCTTTTCAACATAAATCTTTCTCCTCACACCTTTCCAGTTGTTGACTCACCTCCTGTTTCTAACATTGCTACTTATAAATGACTTTCTCACTTGTTATCACATGCTATCTCTCTCTCTCTCTTGCTCTGTCTATCACCTGCCGTCTCTCTCTCTCTCTCTCTCTCCGTCTCTCTCTCTATCTCTCAGGTGTGGTGCTTTGCATGTTGGCGATATTCTTTTAGCTATAGATGGCATGAGTACAGAGCACTGTTCACTGATGGAGGCACAACAGCTCCTGTCAAACTCCTGTGAACTCACCAAACTAGAGATCCTGCCCTCTCAACACAGCGTATCTGTACACGATACAGGTATGTCTGTAAAACACACATGTGTAGATAATACCTGCACATATTTGATGTGCACGTGGAATGATGACCTAATACAATTGTGAAAATGTGTTGGATATAACAATCATCACAAGACCACGATGAAACATTAATTGTGTTCACAGCTGCTCTCTCTCTCTCTCTCTCTCTCTCTCTCTCTCTATCTATCTATCTCTCTCGCGCTCTCTCTCTCTCACTCTCTCTCTCTCTCTCTCTCTCTCTCTATCTATCTATCTCTCGCGCTCTCTCTCTCTCTCTCACGCTCTCTCTCGCTCTTGGTCTCTCTCTCTCTCTCTCTCTCT
>CM017904.1:22774570-22804570 GCA_008369825.1 Triplophysa tibetana | reverse complement strand
CAATATCTGGCTGAGATACAACTGTTTAAAACTCAGAGCTCTGAGAGTGCAAAAAATTAAAATATTGAGAAAATTGCCTTTGAAGTTGTTAATAAGAGGCACTGTGGCAGTACATCCACTCAAAAAAATAAAGTTTTATATGAAGAGCTCTTTTCCAAAACGCTATAAATCCATTTGAATAGTTTTCATGAAAATGACATTTTTTTTTACCTAGACCCATACATTTTGTTAATATTCAATTTATCCTGTAAAATGGTCTGTTGGCTCATTCTGAACATGTTAAACAATGATTGTTAAATGTAACAACAATATTGTCAATTATAAATTCAAACAAACAAGAGAACATGAAACATTTGACATCAGGGACTCATACTATAAATTTGTATAAATAAAATAAATGTAAATGCTTGAAATAAATAACAGCCAAATAAAATAAAAAGTAACAAACTAAATAGTAAAATATAATAAATATTTTCAATATCATGTTTCAATATATTCCACCACATACAACAAATCATTTAGAAATAACACATTCAAATTCCACTAACGAGCGAATTCTGATTGGCCGAGAGGACATATGGCATTTAGGCTAAAAACAGGTTTGGGACTTCTAGCGTTTTGGAAAGAAACTGCATCCTCCAGTAAATTTTAAACAAGGAAATATAGCGATTTGGCATGAAACATTGATGGAGCAGTGAATAGGTTTAGTAAACAGCAAAATGGCATGAATATCTAATTTTTTTTAATTTGGCGTTTAATGTGTTTTGGAAAAGAGCTCTTCATTTATTTAAGGTAGGGAATTTACTTAATATCTTCAAAATTTTACTTAATATTCTAATGATTTTCGGCATTGAAGAAAAATCAATAATTTTGACCCATACAATATATTTTTGACTTTTACTTAAAATGTTCCCATGTTACTTAAGACTGGTTTTGTGATTCAGGGTCAGATATAGATATATTAATTATTGATGCATTTATTTGATATACTTAAATTTTAGTGGACTCATTTTGTCAAATTACTATTGTTTGACAAACATAAACAGCTTAAAAGTAAAAATGGTAGCTCACTTGAGAATGAAAATTCTGTCATAATTTATTCACCCTTACATTCTTCCAAATCTTTATAATCAAACTACATTAAGCTGGTTAACGATATATCACTTTACCAGTTATTTTAATTTATTGTTCTCATATTTTATTGTGTTTTATTGTGGCAGTTAGGTGTATATTTTTGTTAATATTACTTATCAAAACAACCCAACTGCAGTTTGATTAATATTACATGGATTGAACAGTAAAACATTTTTTATAAAAGTTATGTTTTTTCAGTTTTTCAAATGAACGCTGCATTTGTTATTCATAATATTATTTGAACATATATAATAATATTATTATTATGAATGAATTTCTGAAGTTTTTTTGTTGTTTTTCTCTCTCTTTTTCTCTCTCATATATCAGTATCTCTGGCATCCAGTACAGTGGGCGCCGGTGGTCAGGTCGTACATATCGAGACCAGTGAGGTGGTTCTGAGAGGAGATCCTCTTATCGGCTTTGGGATTCAGTTACAGGGAGGTGTGTTCGCTACAGAACCGCTGTCAGCGCCCGCCTGTATCCGATTTATAGAGCCCGACACACCTGCTGAGAGGTACGAATCCATTGAGACGTGATACGTGCTGACACGATTGTCCTGTACGTTCAGACATCTACACATACACACCTGCCTCCCTGTATGTGAGGCTGAGACTTTGATCTGACTCTGTAACTAGATCACCCGTGACAGTTTGCTAGAGGCTTTGTGACTTCATGCTATTGAAGTAAGTCACAAATTTGCAACCTGCAGCGTTTATCAAAAGCAAAACATCAGGAATCAAGAATAGCATTTTCAGGTTCAGCCTAATTGTAAGGCAGCAGCACGTGTGTCCATCACAGAGAACGACAAAAATGTTTTATTTGCACAATTATTTTAATCACTTCTTCACTATAGGCCTGTTTATAATAGACACCGTATGAATACACCAACATGCAAGGTTGACATGTGTCGTTTGTTTTCAGGTGTGGAGTGTTACAAGTCGGAGACAGACTTCTTTCAATTAATGGAATTCCGACTGATGACGGAACACTGGAAGAAGCCAATCAGCTTCTCCGAGATGCTGCGCTGACCAACAAGGTCACGCTGGAGGTGGAGTTTGAAGTTGCAGGTACAACATGACATTGATTTTAAGTGCGAGTCAATGGATTTGCGATGTGTAGTTCTTGATGTTGTTTCGTGATTCTCTTAGAGTCAGTTATCCCCAGCAGTGGCACATTTCAGGTGAAGATGCCCAAGAGACGAGGAGTGGAACTGGGTATTACTATCAGTGGTGAGTGATGGCCAACAGGGGGCACTGTTGATTTATTGTAGAGCGCATTAGTAAAATCCCAGAAAAGCAATTTTTTCTAATCTCAATTATTTCTCCCAGACATCAGTCAGATTGAATGAAAAGCAGATTTTTGAAGTTCCCGATATTAAATTAAAAAAAAAGAGTCAGAAATCTCATTATATCTCAATAATGTATCTGTTTCAACAATGTCTCAAACTCAGCTCAGATTTCTTAAATGTTAAATCAAAAAAAGTCATCATTATTGAAGATCTTAATATGAACTCAAACATTTCTCAGGAAATTGTACTTATTCAATTTACGTTTATATTACACCTCCATACTGTATTTCAACAAGTACGGTCTCATTTGTTTATTTTTATCCAAGCAAGAGAAACGTCTGAGAGTTGAAACTCAAATAAAACACAACTGAGAACTCAATCAAGTTTCCTCAGGGAGGCGATAGTAATGTCTCGCCTTTTCTTCTGCATTTTATTTATATTAATATGTAAGTTTTGTCCATAATTTTACCTTCAACACAAATTGCCTGCCTACACTACATTTGCATTGTCAGTGTCAAATCGCTTACGTAGTTGCATTGCCTCTCCAAAATCTCTCCGATACTAAAAATTGTACACATTTTATATCACTTCTGTCTTAAAGCCAGCAAGAAGCCGGGAAAACCTCTGATCATCTCTGAGATACAGAAAGGCAGTATTGCACACAGGTACACCTGCACTACAACACAGTCACTTTTGATTTAATATGCCTGCTGGATTTTGTCAACATGTTTCGAGATAAATTGTTAAACACTCATTTTGTTCCTGT
The DNA here is from genome assembly GCA_008369825.1 of Triplophysa tibetana. Taxonomy (NCBI): domain Eukaryota; kingdom Metazoa; phylum Chordata; class Actinopteri; order Cypriniformes; family Nemacheilidae; genus Triplophysa; species Triplophysa tibetana. The sequence continues at coordinate 22,801,382 of CM017904.1, read as the reverse complement.
TTTAGTTATGCACGGTTATACATAGGGGCCATATTTTAAAAGAAATGTCTTAAATAAAGCGAAACTAGCATTTCAAACATTTAGAAATCTTGCTGTGAATTTACTGATGTCCACCGGCTTAGGTTTAGAGCAAAGAAAATAAACGTGATCAAAAGCTTTTACTAATATAGTAAAACAATCTGTGTTTGTAGAATAGGAACATTGGAGCCAGGAGATCGTTTATTGGCTATTGATAATGTTCGACTGGATAACTGTGGGATGGACGAGGCCATGATGATCCTCCAGCAGGCCGAGGGGATGGTCAAGCTGCGCATTCAGAAAGATGAAGATAACCTGGGTGAGTGTGTGAGTGTACCGTCATGCCACATCCTCATCTTTATATAACAGCATTCTTATTTGCGATCTAAATGTCAATCTGTGTGTTATAGATGAACTGGAGTCGTCTGGTTCGGTCATCTTCACCGTAGAGCTCAAGAGACACGGAGGTCCACTCGGAATCACCATTTCGGGCACAGAGGAACCCTTCAATCCCATTCTGATCTCCAGCTTGACCCGAAACGGCCTCGCGCACAGGTGCTCACACGTGCATCAACTCACATGACACCTAGTGGACAATCTGAGAACTGCAATGATGTATTGAAAGGTGAATGCATGATTCCAAAGCACGGTTGTGTGTGTGCAGGACTGGTGCGCTTCACATCGGCGATCGTGTGTTGGCGATCAATAACATGAGTCTGAAGGGAAAACCTCTGAGCGAGGCCATTCATCTACTGCAGACCGCTGGAGACACCGTCACACTCAAAATCAAGAAACGCTCTGATCGTACGTGTCAAACACACAAGCATCGTCGTGAATAATTCATAACCTCCCATGCTCTGGTGACCTATATGTGGTTTACCTCTCGCACCAGCTATGTTAGAGTCGGACAGAGGCAGCCCGTCCAGATCGACCTCATGCGTGAGCGACGCGGAGGACGACCAATCAGATTCTCTCAGGCGGGGCAAATACTCTGAACTTCGCCTGACCACACCGCCCAGTTTGGATTCGGCAATGGACTCGTGGGATAGCTCTGCTCTGGACCCTGGCTATGGAAGTCAAGGTGAGCGAATTAGATTTTGGAGAAGTTAATTGAATGCTGACTAAAGTTAAACAGAAGGTCAGGAAGGGTTAATGAACTCATTTGGACATGAATCGAGTGGGTTGGAGGGTTTCAGAAAACTAGAATATGTCCCGTGAGCGTTGTGTGATTGGGGTCATTTAAAGACGTTTGGTTAAATTAAGAAATGAAAGATAGCTATAAACGGGAATAAAATGGTCCGCACGTCTGATTTTATACGGAGGTGACAGTATTTTCATTTTTTGGTGTACTGTACCTTTAAATCAACCTTTTTGGTATAACACAGCTTAATTCAAAGTTCTGTTTTAAGGTGTTTATATCCATAGAGCAAATGATTTCGCCCTTCAACCCAATGACTGGAGACAGATTAATCCCAGAAGCCCACTGAACTCCAGAAGACACGCCCATCGAAACGCAGTGTATGATGGGAGGTTAGGTGAAGAGGATTGGACATACTCTGGGTGAGAGTTGAGTCGAAGTCATTCAGAGTCATACTTTTGAATTTTATTATAGAAATATAGTCAAATTTTATTTGAACATTCTGCCATGTTTTTGTTGCTCACACACACCATGTGGCTGTTATTCTTTCTCTTTTTTTCTTTCTCGTTGCATGCTTTTTGGAAATGAAACGTCCTATACAGTTTGCTTATCAAACCTTCCGGAAACATTGCACATCACATTTCATGCCAAAAATTCAAAATAGACATTTTTTGACATTTGGATGTTTTATTAAAAGTCACCTCAAGCACATACACCTCATGACTTTTATTCCTCTGTCTGTATTTTCCACTTCTTTCTTTTTTCTTCTCAGGTTTTCTGTGTCTCGTCTGCCTTACTAATCATCTGCTGGCCGCTCGCTGTCACCCGTCATTCTCTGCTTCTTCTTTTCTTCTGCTCATGTTTTATTCTCCTTTCACTGAGACTGAACTATTTCACGGGCTCTGTGTTTCTCTGCCGTTTTTCTCGTGGTTGATAAGGATTTATTTCAATCATGCCCTGCATTATAGTTATATAAAGAGAGAGAGAACATTATACCACAATACTACGCCAAGCCTGACATTACCCAGGTTCCTTTGCATTGACATAGATCTGTCAGTCCCGCACGCGGTTACAACAACAATACAGAAGCTCAGGAGAATTATTGGTCGCAAGCTCTTCAGGACTTGGAGACCTGTGGCCAGTCTGAAATCCTCAGAGAGCTTGAGGTAATGTCATCAAAATGTTCATCCCAAATGTATTCATTATAAGCCTGTATGACTTTTTTCTGCAGAATACATGATATTTAAAAAAGCACTTTCATCCAAACAGCACTGAGCCCCATTGAGTTACATTGTACAGACATTTCTCAAAATATCTCCTTTTGTGTCAAAATATCTCCCATGCTCAAAAACCGATTTTTGAGCATGGGAGGTGACTAAATGTATGTTTCTTGGGATATATTTGGGTTGCAGGCCACTATGATGTCAGGGAGCACATTGAGCTTGGGAGAAGATATTGGAAAGCAAAATGAAATCATGAACACAGTTGGATCCCAGGACATGAGAGACACCAGTCCTTCTCTGCCATTAGAGCTTCACAAGGTAACGTCCACTTTTCCAGCCGCTCCAGGCTTATAAAAATATCAGATACTGTGAGTTTTATAATTCTTTCATCTCAGATCTGTTTACGGAAAGATCCTGACAGCAGGGATTTTGGCTTCAGCGTGTCCGACGGTCTGCTGGAAAAGGGTGTTTACGTGAACATGATCCGTCCCGATGGGCCTGCCGACCAAGCTGGGTTACGCCCATATGACCGTATTCTACAGGTGATACGCCCGATTGAATTCTAGCTGACGCGACCTGTTTTTAAAGGAATAGTACACCCCTACATCTTGGTAAAAGTAATATTAAAGCTTACCGTTTTGAATTATAGCAAAATAAAGGTAAAAAGACAAGGTATAAACAATGAACTTTCTCAATAACAGATTTAAAAACAACAAAATTTACAGGTTGCACTTTAAATAATGACAGAATTTAAAGGTCCAGTGTGTAATTTTTCGGGGATCTATTAACAGAAATGCAATATAATACACATAACTATGTGTTCAGAGGTGTATAAAGACCTCACATAATGAAGCGATATGTTTTTATCACCTTAGAATGAACTGTTTCTATCTAAATACACCACGGGTCCCTATACATAGAAGGGACCATTTTGTTTCTACAGTAGCCACAAGCGGACAAACTTCCGCTGTTGTGAATGCATCTTAGCCCTGTGTCTGCCTCCGTAGTGCTTCAAAAGGGAGGGGGAGGAGTGGAGTGAGCCGTTAGTTGCAATTCTAAACCTCACCACTAGATGCCGCTAACTTTCACACACTGGAACCAACAGATTTTCGACTGAACTATTCTTTAACCCTTAAAACAAGTTTTGTGTATACTTTCAGTGTTCAAATTCAGCATAAATAATAATATTAGTCTTTACAAAAAAAAATTTTTGTCTAATTTTTGTCCAGGTGAATCACGCACGGACACGTGACTTTGACTGTTGTCTTGCCGTGCCGTTGATCACAGAAGCCGGAGAGCCGCTGCAGCTTGTCATAAGCAGAAATCCTCTTACTCAGGCACACGTTTGGCCACCTAAAGACTGTCAGGACCCTTCCGTTGCACTTCCTGCACAAAACCTAAAAAGAGTTGACCTCTGATTTTCAATCATGAGCACAATTTCATATTTTTTTCACAGAAACGGTTCTCTCTCTCACCTTCACAGGGTCAATCTTTCACAAACAGTCGCATTGTTTTGTGATTCTTCTCTACGTTTTTGCACAATTAAGGGTCCAAAACTATTTTCTTCACTAAGTTGATGATTTCATCTTCTGTTTGTCTTCCAAGTTTATTTCGACCACTCTGTTTAATGCGCACATTTTGTTTCACAGTTTGTTCACAAATTGTCACGTGACTTTATCACACGAACAGTTCATCTTTTATGAAAGCCACTTTTATATCTGTTGTGTTTAAATCCCACATACACGTTTCATTTTTTTTGTCTTTATGAATGCTTTGATAATCCAGATCTGCAGGTTCTTACAAAGAGATGGGTCGTGTGTCGACGGTTAATACGATGCGAATTTTTAAGAAATGAAAGCTTGACAGTATGACGGTTCAAAGAGAGAAGCTACATGGATATGCACAAGCACACAAGCTTCACACGCGAGTGATATTTTAATGCAAATATTTCAGGTTTATGTGAGGTGGTTTGCCGATAGTCTGTCATTAGACGTTTGACAGTTTTATGACTTTACATCCTGATAAGCACCAAGAATAAATTCAGATTTGAAGTAATTGAAAGTCCTTGCAAGGAATTGGTTTTAAGTGTAACTTTTAAAAGCAAATAGTTCTCTGTATTTTACCCACAACCCTCTATTCTGCCTATGAAGCCCTTTTGTCTGTACTGTAGGTAGTGAAGGATGTTAATGTACATGTGGTTTTAATTATTTTGAATTAGAAATTATAATTTCCTTTTTAAATGAAAAATAAAGGATAAAACAAGATCATATTTTACCACTCTCTGTTTTAAGGTTACAGTGTTTACAGAATGTGGACGATGTGATCTTTCCACCACACGAGTCTGACAGAACAGAGTTCAGAGGTTTGATTCTGTTGACAGCGCTGGCACAATGCCGTCTCACACCTCACTGCGCTGTCAAACGTGTAAATTTAAAGCTGCTCAACGTGACCGTTTATTTTTGTCCCAAGGTGGAATCTGATTCGAGGAACTGTGATGCTTTTTTTAAGTGCTGTGAATTTGATATTAAAGGGGTCGTATTGTCGTAAGGGTCACGGACACACAATTCCACATTCTGAAGCCAAATACGGACATCTGAAGAATAAATGTTCCCTTTCACCTCCAAAGAAAGACAATTGGTTAAAATCTATTGGTTTATTTGTAATTGTCACATACTGAAATGTACAGTTATGCATTTGGCAAATGCTTCCAAAGCGTAATTTAATATTTTAATCCAATAATTTTAATAATTGAATCTGATTTTTATATGTGTGGACACCTTGGGATTGAATCTGGGAGCTTTGTGTTGTTGAAAAAATTGGGTTACAAGTACACAGACAATGTACCTTTGAGCCAAACTCGAATGACTTACTTTCTTTCGCAGAACACAAAAGAACAACAACACTGAACCTGACTTCCATTGTATGAATACAAAACCACCGAGGCATTTCTCAAAATATCTTCTTTTGTGTTCCACAGGTTTGGAATGACATGAATGTAAATAACTGAAATAACCTGGTTTTTGAGGATGTTTGTATGATTGAGACGGTCAAGTTCACCTTCCAGGGCATCTTCACATACTCTAGGGTAACACTGCATTTTCAATCTATTTAATCTCTATATGGTTTCAAAGGAAACATTTAAAAATCAGGTACACATTTGCAAAAAAAAGACCCTATCGATTATTTATGATAGCAAGCAATAGAAAGTAAAATACATTTGCTAACACGTTAAAAGTTTGGCCAGAGTTATTTTGGGCTGCTAGAGCTACAGTTAAACAATCCATTCAACAAATCGTTAATTTCAACAATGTATATTTAATAAAATTATTATACAATGAAATCGTAATCTAAATAAAATATAAATAGTTATGTTATGCTAACACTAGTTAACAACGGGCCAGGCGTGTGCGTCCGATTAATGCATCTATATAGCAACTGATTTTTGCTTTTATTGAGGGCTGTCAAACGATTAATGCCGATTAATCGCATCCAGAATAAAAGTTTACATAATATATGTCTGTGCATATTAATTTTGTATTTTTAAACACATACACATACATGTACATATTTAAGAAAAATTATAAAAAATAAAATTAATAGATGTTTATACATAACTTTAACGATTGGTAAAAGAAAATGAATATATCTAAACATTTTCTAAATATAGATACATGTATGTGTATGTTTTTGTGTTTATTAATACAAAATTAATATGCACAGTACACATTCATATTTTATGTAAACACAAACTTGCTGTCCTTACATGAAATCTCGTCTCTCTATATTTCATGATTTTTCATTTTTGCCGCAAAACATATTTATTAGTCGCTCTTTTCGTTTTTCACTGGGTTCTGCAAATACGTAACAAATAAAAAGTAGTCGACTTTGTTTTTAACAATCTAAAGTGTATTTTTCCATCTCCTGAAAAACTGTGAATTTAGACATCGAGATTTCAGAAGGACAGCAACGATTTGCTTTATTTTATTATGTCTAAAACATTTATGCAGTTTGAGATGTTTTAATCCAAAGTGACTTTAAATATTGTGACAATAAATCTATCACAGACGCAATTTAAACACAAACACACATTGACCATTTTTCGTTTTTTATTTCATATCTGAAAGATGCAACATGCATCTTGTATGACGTCCGTCAAAAAACTACTTTGGTTTCACAAGATCGTTTAATCAAGTTTTCTTATTACAGCAAAAAAGGAATAAGCCATTTAGTTATGTCAAAGAAAAACCGTATATTGAACTTCCTGTTTCAATCTTGCCACATTTTCCATCTGAAATGATAATAAAAAAATGGAAAAGCCACTTGTTTACAAATATTGCACACTGCAAGGTGTATAGGCTCACACTAGTTCAAATATAAATTTCAGAATACATTCAGAAAAATACGGCAAATCACATCAGGTACAGTATAAAATGGTAAAATACAAAAAGGCAAGTTTTAGATAAATGAAATGCTAAACAGGAACGAACATAAGCTTAAAGAGAAGTGTGTGTCTTTGTGTAGTGGGTACGGGACAGACGGTTTAGCTAATCTAGAAGGGGTCACTGGTCACATGATCAGACAGTGGGGTCAAAGGGTCAGGGTTGTATTTTTGGAGGGCAGGGTGGTCTGGGGTAAAGGACATGGGAGTATCATGAGGGGCAGTTCTAGCTGAAATATTTTACGGTTTAAGGCTCATTTAAAGTGTTTAAAGTGACAGTCGCACGGTTTGAGTTTTGAGCCCGAGAGGGAATTGGCAGTGTCTCTGTGCATTGATATAAAGCCCAGGATTATTAATCCTGAAAGCCGATGATTGTTACAGTCTTGAGCGGTTTGGCGATAATGGATCACGTGTTGTACAGAAGGATCCTAAAGTCTGAGACCACGTGAAAATTAAAAAGAAAGAAAATGACGCACATAGAAGAACTATTTCTGGGTCATGAGAAGTTTACTTTACGGATACTGGTTTAAACTTAATAAGTGTACTTTCAGTCATTTGGTTTACACATGTAATTTGAGTATACTTGGGTTGTAGTGGTGATTCCTCTTTTGATTTTATAGCCTATTCAATACTTTTTCACAAAAATTTTGTAAACCGTTCTATAAAGGTACATGTTGGAGTTCATGTAGGGTTGTATCTTAATAAAATCTCTGTCGCTACACCGTGATCGGAGGAATTTATTTCTAGCCAACTTCAAGCACAGTTAAAGCTACAAAGACATGAACATAATAGTATACTTATTTATTACTATTTATATCATTGTGCACTTTAAGGATGATGAGTAGTATAAAAAAATAGTATTTTACTACGAGTGAAATTCAAAGTGAACTTTCATAAACATAAATATGTGCTCAAATAAAAGCTACAAGAATTGAACTGTCAGTATATCACTGCATCAGTTCACTGAGGATACTGTAGTATCAGTACAAAAATATAAAGCGTAACTAGTCGTTTTCTCAAAGTTGACTACTTTTACACTTGAGTACACCTAAAAATATACTTTTAATAACTGAGTGGACCGTTTTTTTCAAGAAATATTAAAATGGTACACTTACAAGTGCACTGCATTAATATTAGTATTTAAATGTACACTGTAAACATATTCGCTGTAGTTATGCAGCTAGTTGCCAGTAACTTACTGTATATTTATATTGATCTTATTAACTGGCAACAGTTTGTTCAAAGATAAATGAATATAAAACATTAATAAGTCTTTATGCTTACCGAAAAAAAAACTATAAATAACTAATTTTGGTTCCCAGAATGCTTTGTATGTGGCTGTTCTTTAATTGTTTTCTTTTGTAAGGATTAAGACTTGTTAATGTTTAATGATCAATTATCTTTGAACAGACTGTTGCTAGTAAATATCATAAATGTAAATCTGCAGTAAATAACTGGCAAACTGCTGCCAGTAATACTGCAATTTCTCTGGAAATTCATTACAGTGTAGTTTAAAATATACCTGAACTTATGTAGCCTATATGTAGTAAAATAAATTTATATTTTGTAAGGGTTGTTTCTGTCGGGCCATTCGAAGACAATTTTAATTTAATACTAGCTTGATAATATCTTATGTAATAAAAATAATTAGAAAGAAGGCAAAAAGCGTTTTCACGAGTGGTCTCAGACGTGTGTGCTCCAACATACAAACAGCCCTGTGTGATGATAATAAAAAACAGCTCTTTGATGTAATCTTACAGTAAATGAAGCTTATAATACTGCTTTAAATGAGACGTATATTCAACGTGAACACAGCTGCCTGCAGTATTACAACAACTTGTGGCAGTGATCAGAACATTCAAGAAGAAACTTCAGGACAGAGCGTTACGCTTGTGTGTTTCATACAGTATGTGTGTGTGTGTGTGTGTGTGTGTGTGTGTGTGTGTGTATGCATTTGTAAGTTGTGGAGAGCGTCCGCCCGAAGCGGAGGTACATTCGTTTTTCTTCGAGACAAAGAACGTTACGAACCCCATCTTACAAGACTTACTGCCACAACCACGGACAGACGTTATCATGTATCTAAATGTTTAGTTTGCTGCTGTCTAACTGTAATATTTTCCCCAAAGTGAAGCTTAATCTGTTTACAAACAACTCTCACACTTGAACAACGCTGTCTTCCAAACAGGCGACACTACAGGGAACGCTTTCGGCTGAGCGACACGACCAAGTCTGAACATGAGACGATCGAGATTCGGGACCATCGAGATTCAACTTGGGGCTGGGAAGACAAAGATAAAAATAAAAGCAAATAGCAAAACGTCTCATTAATATGGTAAAATAGCTTTATAGTCGCTTTGCCGTGTCACCTCGCCTGGTTAGAACACAGAGGAACAGTGCACTACAGATTCAATAGAAACTAAACATATCGATTCATTCCGACATCGGCGTTAATGCTGATATCAGTGATTACAGTTATAATACAAATCCTACATGGCAAAAAAAGATATATGGATTTAAGAACATTTCGTTAAATAAAGCCCAACTCAGATTGTACTAATACAGAGAGGGAGAAAAGAAGACCGATCCGGGATCTCCAACAGGAGAGGAGAAGGGAGGGAGAATTTGGGAATCTCTCTTAGAGAGCGTCACATTGTGGTTTCTACAACGGTGTGGGTGTTTTTGGTGAATGCGATGACGCCGTTGGGGTCCAGAGGATGAAGCAGCTCGCTGTTCTTCAGGCTGTACTCCTTGGGACGAGAACTTGCGCCTCCTTTCACTGGCGCCGCCACGGCTTTGATCCGCTAAACATAATGAAGATCATTGTAGTTATATAGCGTAAGAGTTGTTTTTTAAGAAGTAAGATTGTTTCATCTCACCTCTATCAGCGAGCCGTCTGATTGGATGATTTTAATGACGACCATCATCGGTATGCAAATCATAGAAGCCAGCGCGAGAGCCCAACCCAATCCGATAGACCAATTGGGATACTCGTACTGCTTGTTGTAGGTGAGGGGCTTGTACTTCACCAATGAAAAGACAAAACAACCCTAACAAAGAAAGACGAGCGATCACGAACCTCATCACAGGTGGATCATATAATACACACATCCAGACACGCTTACCACACAAAGGACCGGCGTTATAAACATCCAGCTCCACTTCATCCAACCATTGGGTCTGTAACCAATCATATCCTCTATAGCATCGTAGAAATTATCAGCCCCTGCAAACAATCATATACAGTATTTAGAGTGACCCCGGCATAGTATGAAAATAAAATATCAATCAAACCAATGATCTAGTAATTTCTAGTGGTGGGCATAGATTAATTTTTTTAATCTAGATTAATCTAGATTAAAATGGCTCATTTGAATTCTGCCAAAGGCATTCATAATATGTGTGTTACCCAAATAATGACTAAAAGTAAGTCTTGGAGAACGGGTTTCTAAAGCCAGCTGGCGCATTAGACCAGGGGCTGGACCATCTCCTGTTTCCAAAATGCATCACAAACTGCTTGAGAAAGCTGTTCTACTATGATCATTTGTGATAAAAATTAAATTATGTTCAATAAGAGGTACTTGTGTTTACTTCCGCATTAGCTAAGGGATGCTTTGGTGGTACTTGAGACTGGAAGAGCTCCTACAGTACATTTACATTTACATTTAGTCATTTAGCAGATGCTTTTATCCAAAGCGACTTACAAAGAGTTAGGGAGCAACAAGCGATATGTCATACAGGAGCCATAATACATTAGGTGCCAATACAAAGTTACTGGTTTCAACTAAAGCAAGACCATTACCAGTTGAGAGAATTTTTTTTTATAAACTAACTGTCTGTAAACCAATTTCGTAGAGTAAACCAATTCCACATTGCACAATGTGCAAACAACCTTAGTCTTGTCGAGGTTTCCAGTGGTAAGCGTCTTAAAATATTTTTTCCCTGAAGCAAACCCGGCGGCTTCATAGCTGCATCCATGTTAGCAGGTCACGTTTGATGTGGTAATTTCACAGTAACGTTATGTTGTGTTCAGACCAAACGCGAATGGTGCGTCAAGCGCGAGTGATTTACATGTTAAGTCAATGCAAAGACGCGATGGACCTACTTGCTGCGCGAATCGCGGGAATGAAGCCCTGGTTATGAGATGATGAGGCGGCGCGAATCACGCGAGTTGAAAAATCTCGTTCTCTTCCCCTACAGTGTAATTAATCTATGTATACATCCGCGCTAAAATATCAAGGTGAAAGTCATCATAGCTTGCGTAGTATAGACCCAGCTCCCAACCCAAATTTGAGAATAGATTAACGGCGACATTTTTTTTATCGCGCGATAAAAGAGTCTCACTGCGTCAACGGCGTTAACGGCCCACCACTAGTAATTTCATTCAACGTTTGAAGTTATACACAGGTGTAGTTCATCACATGGGACATCTATGGATATGTCCACATCTGACGTGTATGTAAACATGTACAGTATGTTCTTAATATGTAACTTCATCCTTTATCTTATGCCGTGTTATTCCTAATGAAAATGATCTATGGTTTTACAACAAATAAAACCCAAAAACATTGATGGTTATACCATGGTAACCACAAATAAAAAGTGTCTCGCTATAGTAACCATACTATAATTTTACCGTGGTATTTGCAGTAAAACCAGGGTTATATGAATTGTAATAAATATCTGCCGAAAAACGTGGCTACTTTACCTTTACTACGGTAAAACAGGGATACTTCACTTTTACTACGGTAAAAAATGAATATGACACTTTTACTCAGGTAAAATATGGTTACTACACTTTTACTACAGTAAAACAGGGATACTACATTTTTACCATGGTAAAACTTGGAACTTAACTTTTACAACAATAAAAATTAGATGCTATACTTGCTATACTATAGTGAATACGAATACTACACTTTTTTCTATGGTATAACATGAATACTATTCTTCTTCTATGGTTAATCATGAATACCACACTTTTACTATAGTAAAACATGGATACTACACATTTAATACGGTAAAACATAGATAATATACTTTTACTACGATAAAACGTGTCTATTTTAATTTTACTACGGTAAAACATGAATAAAACACTTTTGCTATAGTAAAACATGCATCCTACATGTTGTACTATAATAAAAAAAACAATGTTACATTTTCATAAGACATTTATACATTTTGGAGATTGCAGAAGTGTTCAGACACTTGTAGGGTTTACTATATGTATTAATTGTCAGCAAGAAACAGAACGGTTTGCAGATCTTAAATCACTCCACGGAAACATTTTTCTGCTTTTCACAGCAGTCAGTGCAGAACATGTGAGAGAAAGTTTCATGTGGGACCACTCATGACTGCAAGGGTGACCTGAAATAATCCCACACGTCTGATGTGATTATATAAATCTAAATAAGATTATATCAGATTAATTCCAGACAAACAAGGCTGGGAGAGATGAAGGTGTACATCAGCTCTGTATTTATACAGCAAACAAACCAAAGGATCTTGTTCTGTAAAGCATACAGTGTGTCTCCGTGTGTGTTTTGATTTGATGATCCTGTCAGAGGTGGATTTATCTGACTGCACATTATTAGAATCTTAAAAAGCAATGCTTACCGTAAACCCAGGCTACTGCAACACATTCAAAGAATGCAACCCAGAGAAGACAAACACCGCTGGCCGCGTAATAGTCGAACAGCTGAAAGACGTACATGCCACCCTGAGAGAAACACAGAGGGACGTTTAAAGTTCAAAAGCTGCACAGCGACATAGAAACACGTTCTTTTCTTAGCGTCTCACTGTGACTCTTACTTTAGTGACCATGGTGAGTCCCAGCAGGTAACTGATGACGCAGATGACAGCGATGAAGATTTCTCTCCGGTATCCCTTCCTTAGGAGGGATGGGTACAGATCAACAAGAGAGGTGATCTGACCCTCCACTTCTACAAACTGATGGTGAAACACACAAGTCATGAGGCAGAAGTACACATATTCAAGTACACTAAAAAAGCAGCTTGACAATCTGTATTATGATCTGACTCAAATACTTCATGTTCTTTTACGCATTTTGATATTTGGAGTCTTTCTTAAAGGGACAGTTTGTCCAAAAAAAATTCTGTCATCATTTATTCATTCTCATGTCACTCATAATCATAATGTGACACAAAAGAAGATATTTTGAGAAATGTTTCAGTGGTTTCGTGTTCCTACGATGGAAGTCAAAGGGGTTCAATGTTGTTTCATTGCCGACATTCTTCGAAATATCTTCTTTTGTGTTCTGCAGAACGGAAAAATTCGAACAGGTTTGAAATCACAGGAGAATGAATAAACGATTAGATAATGTGATTCAGAGCAAGTTGGCTTTTCAGTAAGTAATATGAGACTGGAATAACTTCAGCGTCTCGTGATGCGAGTGTGCGGGGGTGTTTGTGGGTGGAAGCCCTAAATATATCGATATAATTCTTCAGCTTTGGCTCACGGCCGCCGTGAGAGATGATGTTTCACATCAGGATTGAGCGGTGTGCTGTAGAGTTATGATCTGCCGGCTTAACTCTCTCAATGTTTGCAATCTTCCATTCCAACACCACACTCTCAAATGTCACACCACCCAGAGGACTGTTTTATTGCTCGCTCAATGCTCGGGACACTTAATAGAGTCCTCACTTTGTGCTTCTTTAGACATAAAAGTAGAATCAAATGAAGCAACGTTGCCATGTTTGTTATGCGTTTATGGATGCCATTTTCAAATAAAATTCGATGCGTGTTCACAGTTGTGCAAACGGAAGTTTTTCTACAGTGTTTTTTCTGCAGAGCGTCATATCATTATGCAACGAGTCGCGTTATTTTTGAGGGAACATGTTTGAGGTGCACTATCAGTTTTAAAATCAGATTTTAAACACGTACGACTTTTATCAGAGTTTACAATACAGAAGCGGTGTGCTATCATTTGCCTGTCAAATTAGCACTTTACAGCTTTAACAAATTTGAACAAAAGTTCATAAATATATGAGAATGCACTTTACTTGCACGCAACGCCTTTCATGCATACTCCGAACTTTTCCGAAGGGAGACGATGAACCAGATGTAACGTTATCTTTCTTCATGCTTCTGCTGCCTGATTGGATGTTTTTTGTCCGCGCGCAAGTTCAAATTGCAATAAGCGGGAGCTTCAATGAGTCCGCGCGGCCGCACACGTACGCAGCTTAAAAAGAAAAGATTGTTTGTAATAATTCTGTTCCCTTGCTTTACATTTTTAGCAAACAGTTGCCTGCGAGTAAACAGTAATTAGCGTCCCCTTGCAGTTCCAACCAGGACCCCCAGTTGTAGACTCCTGCATTAGAGCATATAGTATAAAAAACTACCCAGCTAACAATTAATTAATACATAAATATATATAAAACAAAAAAATTGTTTTAGGAATGTTTTGCTAACATTCATATTACGTTATGAAAACGTTAAACGATGTAAGAATAATGTTTTATTCCAAAGTTTTAAAATCTTTCAAATGTTCGAAAACATAAAATGTTGAAAAGAGGCTTTTTTTAACGTTACTTAAGGAAATGTTTAACTTTGAGAGAACGTTTGGAGAACGTTAACCAGTCAATTTTAATCCTTTAATTCTGTAATATGTTATTTTTTATAATATTATAATTTATTAATTTAGCAGATGCTTATCACTATACATCATATATATTTTAACATTTTATTCATTTCGTTTTGCGTAAAAAATACCCTTTTTTGTTCCTGTGTCTATTAGCAACATCTAATGAGTCAAAGGTTATGCCTTAGGTGATGTAACTGACCAGAAAGTGCAATGACGTGTGTGATCTCACCTGACTGTCAAGGCCTAGCAGCAGAAGCATTATGAAGAAGAGTATCGCCCAGACCGTTGGCAGTGGCATCATGGTAACGGCCTTGGGGTACGCGATGAAGGCCAGACCGGGACCTGAGAGACACACAAGTTACGCCATGTGCTCAAAAGGACACAACACGAACACACTGTAACAAGCCACATGTGCAAACAGCCCTTTGTGACCTTTGACCCTGAGAATTACCTGACTCAGCAACATCTTTGATGGCCACGCCCTGCTCCTGTGCCATGAACCCCAGCACAGAGAAGATGGCAAAGCCTGACACAAAACTGGTACCACTGTTCAGGCATCCGAGCAGCAAGCAGTCTCTGACACAAACACACAACATAAAATAATATAAACTACAATATAACACATACAGTAAAGCATAAAAGTTTATAGTGAATTTACACAAACCTGTAGCAGTTATACTTGTACTTGTTGTAACTTCCCAGCGATGTCATAGCACCAAGACAAATGGCGTAAGAGAAAAATATCTGTGTGCCGGCATCAATCCACACCTGCACCAAACCACAGACAGTCACGTTTACTTCAAATTTAAAATAGATCTTTTTTAAAAGAACAGAAACTAGCCGTCAACAACATCTCTCTCTTGGTACCTCAGGGTCCTGTAGGCGGGTCAAGTCGGGATAAAGGTAGAACTTGATGCCCTCGGCAGCACCGGGCAGCGTCACCCCTCGAACCAACAACACGATCAACATGAGGAAGGGAAACGTAGCTGTGAAATAAACCACCTGGGGACAGAAGAACTAACACTTTAAGAGGTAAACTTAAAAAACACTGGACCTTATTTGTGAACATAAATCTTTGTAAATGAATATCTTGGTAAATTGTTTACAAAGCCACCGCGTATTTATTAAAAATTCATTAAAAAGCATTAAAATTAAAAAGCATTAAAATAAGTGGAAAAACAATTTTTTTTTATATTTCTTAGTTTCACCATATGCAATAATTAAATAATTTAATATTTATAAAAAAATATGTAGACTAATAAATTGTTAATATATTACAGTATATCGAGTTGTACAGTGACACTTTATTGTATTTCGAAAAATACATGCACTTGGTTTCAACAATAGTTATTTAGTTACTTTAATTTAATTACTTTCCCTTTAAAAAGTAAAGTAAGGGATTACTCTTATTTTTCGGTAATTTAATAACAGTTACTTCAGATGTAATTCAACTAAATAATGTGTGTAATATGTGTGTGCAATAGTGGAATTTACATAAAAATTCTAACTTTAAAATGCATGCTTTAATGTATAATTCTCACATTTGTAATACTTTGGTCAGTTAATAAGAGTCCTTCATGTAGTTTACATTATTTCTTTGAATGAATTAAAAGCCTTTTCATGTCTATCAATGAATGACTTAACTAATCCAGGTTAATATAGGATACAGAAAGTAACTAGTAATAAGTAATTAAATACTTTTTGAAGCGAGTAATTTGTTGAGTAATATAACTACACTATTGAATAAGTAATTAATAACGAGTAATGAATTACTTTTTCAGAGTATCTTGACCAACACTGTTCGTAAGTAAGGCAGATTATTTTGTTAGTAGAAATACATTGGTTATTTTTTCTTCACATATTCTTGTGGAAAAGAACTGCTTATGAACCGCTACATAACATGTTTTTCGTTCTCTGACCTTGCCGGTGGATTTGACTCCTTTCCATATGCAAAAGAAGCAGATGATCCAAACGGCCAGCAGGCACAGCGCCAGGTCCCACTTGAGCCCGCCGACCTCGTCGATCCCTGAAGATATGCTCAGGACGTTCCTCCTACAGACGACAGTGATGAGTACGGGTGCGCACACAGCCTCAGGTCACCGCGCCCACACGCTTTATACTCACTCCCAGAATTCTTTGACCGGCGAGGTGAGGTTTGTGGCGCTGGCGGAGAGCCAGAGTGTTGTGTTCTTGCGGACGGTGTCCTCTACGCAGTTCGCCGTGTTCCAGCTGTGCCGGCAGCTAGCCCACGGCAGCTCGTGTTGGAAACACTGCAGCAGGTAATACAGACCCCACGCCAAGATCACGATGTAGTAGATGTTCAGAAGAGACACGATAACCACTGAAGCATAGCCGATTCCTGTCACACACACATTAGATTGGTCATTATAAAGTACCCCTTAGTAAAATAAGTTTATTCCAGTGTGCTAGTTAGTATCCTTTTTTCAACCAAAATAATAATGTATAATTTCAAATTACTTTATAAACACTTCGGAAATATACTTGATAGTATATTTGAGTTTACCCGAGTTATACTGACAGAAAAATGATACCTAATAGTATTGTAAGTATACTTGGTTTGGAGTTGTTTACTCTTTTGAACGAGTAGCCTATTCAATTTTTTTTAAGTCTTATAAACTTACATTTTCAATTTTAAATTATAATAAGTCCGCTTTGGGGTAGACTAGCTTAGAGTAAATAAAGCTGGCACGGAATTGATCCTGATCTTCTTCTTCAGATCTACTTCAAGTACACTTAAAAGTACACATTTCAGATATGAAAAATGAACAGCTAAACAGGAATACACTTAATTAAAGTATTATAATTAAAGTGAAAAATAATATCTAAATAGTTAACTTTAAGTACGATGTTAGGTTAAAACTAGAAAAAACATTAAGTGTAAGTGTACTTCAAAGTGTACTTTCCTAAACAACAAAAATGTCAGTCTATTTATAAGTTCACTTTTAACATAGTTGCAGTACAAATGAAAAACATAGCTTTTAGTATTTATAATATTGTCTACTCATAGCTTACTGTCACATAAAATATGCTTAGACATATTCTGTTATCAAATAAAAAGTAGTATTGAAATAGTACACTTACAAGTATATTGCAAGTTCATTGATTGATATTCGCAGACTATTGATAGTATTACTTAGTCAAGTACAGTATACCTAAAAACTTCTTGAACTTTACTCAAGTATACTTAATAAAATGAACTTGTAGTATGCTTATTTGTTGTAAGGGTAGTCACGTCAACAGAGATCAACCCTCCATTCTGCAAAACTATCGGTTTCGTTATTTTAACAAGGAAATCTTTAACTAGATAAAGGTGAACTACCAACTGTGACCACCAATGTTAAAGTGTCTAACAACTGAATAACTTGCTCTCTAGTCAGCACCTGTTAGTGAGCTGTGGTGTTGTACTGGCACAAAGTGTCCCTATGGAGCAAACACACTTCACGCGCAACGCTTCATCAACCTTTAACCTTTTAACAATATGTCTCTTTAACCATAACAAAAACATTTAACCTGCTCAGATTTGTCAAGTCTTGTCAGTAATACTGAAGATCTCAATATTATGAACATTTCTCATCAAATGTACCCAAATCCAGATTAGTTGACCTCTACAATCCACATTCATTTACACTTCTATACTCTTCACGTGTTTCATTCGTTTTTATCTTTTATAAGGAATTTTATAAGGATTTTTCGAACATCTGAGACTGAGATGCTCTAAATGACACAAAACTGAGACCTCCATCAAAACAATTCCCAAGGAGCAAAAAAGAAAACTGTCCGTCAGTTGGTGGTCTGATTTGACTTAGACCGCCAAAATGTAAATGCACGTAATGTGGGTGTACCTGTCAGTACAATTGCTTTGGAACCTGATGTTCCAAATATGGTAAGAGGCGTTACATTTCCGTCACACTCTTGCATTATTCGACCAATCACTACGCACATTTTAACTAGCCGATAACAGCACACCTTACTTTTCAGAGCGATGAGCTTTGTAAAAAATACAGCGTGTCAGAGAGGCGGGGCAAAGAGGAGATACAAACATGCACGGTGTGTGAAAAATACAACTTTTTTTTATAGTGTATACACATTGCATTACATCTATAACAAACGATAAAATTTGTTTCAGCCGTGCCATATCAACCCTTAAAAAACTGAAAATGCACTTCCACCCTGAAACGACTATTCATATGAAATGACGTAAATACACAGTTTGGCCGGAGCATCCGTTAACTCCTCCCCTTCAACTGTTAGTCTGTTGCTAGTTTCATTTTTCAAAATCAATGCAACAGCTGTTTTTACACATCCAATCAATTTGCAGTGAAAAACACAAGCCACGCCCACTATATTTCTCCTTTGAGATTCCTTTTCACGGATATGTGTCAGAATATGGAAGTAAAAACGATCGCAACTTCCCATTCACGGGGACTTTGGGCTACGGTTTACATTGCATGTATTTCATATTATTTTTACATGTTGTTATGCTATTTTCTGCTAATCAAAACATTTTCAAATAAAAACAAGAAATTGTAAAAAGGGTTTTGTGCCGTTTCTGTTACTGTAGACACCACAGACACGAGAAAACGCAACACAGGCTCAAGGGAATTTGTGACGTTTTCATTCGTGGACATAAATTTTCCCCTTTTTTGTGTCAATCAGCACGACTTTCAATCCCACGTATTTTAACATGCGGTATCTTTTATCTGTATATCAACGCAATCTGATGGGAATTCATTATAAATATATAATTGTACAAGTCGCAGTGACGCAGAAAAAATGGGAAATTCGGTCCATGAACACGAATCAATATGTGCCTATGCCATGAACTGCCTTGAGACTGGGTTGGCGCATGTCAACAGATATTTTACATTCTGTGATTCTCAGCTTCGTGAGAGCAGGTGACTTGTGTTGTTTTCTCTGAGAGCAGTGCTGTGTTCTAATGAGTCAAACACAAATGAAGCTTCACCTGTCGACTTCAACACCTCTTCATCTGTTAGCTTTTTTGTGTGTGTTTTCTTTTAGGGGGAGGCCAGACAAAAGGCTGGACGCCAGTTTCACGCTATAATTAATACAATGTGCCACAAGCTTGCCACGAGGAGCCAGAAGCTCACTGTGACAGCTGACAGCAGAATTCAACACGTGTGTGTAAGAGAGAGAGAGAGATGTTGGTGCCTATGGGGTGATGAAGCCTGCGTGTGTGTTTGTGTGTGTCATTATTTGTCCTCATGACTGTTTCTCATGGAACACAACAGGTGAATTATTTAGGAATATCGTGACCACTCTTTCCACATCATTACAGTGAGACTGCAAGTTAAAAGCAACATGACAGAAAAGCTCAAATAAAGTAGGAATCACCGAACTAATATCTCGCCGCTTTTACATCAAAATTCAGGCTATTGAATAATCTTAGGTTGATTTTTTATTGCCGATATACGATCTTGTCATTTAAGGCAGCATTGGAACGATTCTAGTACTTGATGTTGAATTGGCGCATTTTAAGGAATATTTCACCCCAAAATTGAAATTATTTTGTCATTTTTTCACTCTTGTGCAATTGCAAACCTGTACCAGTTTCTTTCTTCTGCAGAACACAATTGAATATATTTTGACATCAATTGTAAGGACACAAACCATTTGTTTCTCAAAAATATCTTCTCCCACAAATAAAAAACACAAACATTTTTAATGACGTGAGGGTGATGAACATGACAGACTTTTGTTTTGGGGTGCACTGTCCCTTTAAGAGAGGGATAAGCATGATATCACATTAGTATTGACTTTGGCAGACACTATCAAGATCTGACTTAAAATGTGTTATCATGCCATCCCTACAATACAGTATCATTAAAGTGGTTTGTGATGAAAGCTGTACTCAAATTCTTCTCTCCGGTGGCCTAATTCATCCTCTACTTGTAGACGTGTGAGAATAGTCAGCTGTTATAAAGTCTCCTAACAAAACTATTGGATTAAATGGGGCGCTGCAGGGGCTCACGATTCCAAAAAATATCGTTCATCTGCGCCATGCATGCTAATTATAACCCGGCCGTGACAGCAGGGTGTGTGTGAGCACAGAATGAATATTAAGATTGTAGTCAATGAGACACCTCCGTCTTCCTCCATTTGAGCTCCCTAGCTGACACTCTCCGAGCAGGAGATCCAATCTTAACCATATCAGTCACCTCTCACGGCTGTTGCCATGGCGATCATAATACATGTCCAAATGTCGAGCGTAGACGAGAGCCAGAGTTGGGTGTTAGTCAGAGCGTGATTGTGCTCGGCAGAAGTGATGCGCAAACAAATGATGGAGAATTAAACCCGCATACAGCGTGTGCGCCAATGACCCGTATCCTTCCCCGCGCAGGCAGAAGAGAACGGGCGGCCCGGTTCGCAACGGGACAGAAAGACCCGTTTTAAGAGAACACAGCATTTTGTAGTGTTGCCTAGCAACCGCAGCGGATGCTGAAAACAGGTCACAGTGAAGATGTGTGTGAGGAGATGCCTTGTCAGCCAATCGGGCTCATCCACTGCATTTGTGATGTCGCAGAAAAAGCATCATGTCAGAATGCACTACTGGAGGAAGATGGATTATGGCTGCAGAAAGCACATAACCAGAGATATTATAAGAGACTTAATCACTCGTTGAATTTTTTGAGGTTGATTTTAAATTTATATTAAACAGATCACAGTAACGGCTGTGCTGGTTGGTCGATGCTGCCATGAGCCCCCACAGGAGGGGAATAAAATATGAAACAGACAAAGATTTATGCAGATTAAAGAACCTTCAGACAGACGAGCCATTAAATCAAAGCCAGCCTGCCTGACTCTCTCTCTTTTGATTCATCTATTTGTCTCACCAGTGAAAATGGGACATAGTTTCCCCCAGCAGGTGATCCCCCCTTCAGAAGTGAACTGGCCAAGCGCCACCTCCAGAAAAAAGACCGGCAGACCTCCACCGAACAGAAATATGAAGTAGGGGATGAGAAATGCACCTGGAAAGACCGACAATGCGTAAGTGTACGAGCCCAAAAACAAAGTACGTTAAAGGCATGGTAACACACAACATACTTCAACACGAACACACACTGACCTCCGCCGTTCTTGTAGCAGAGGTACGGGAAACGCCAAACGTTGCCTAAACCTACGAAACCTCCGGCACTGAGAGCACAAAATCCATTTTGCTGGCCCATTTCTCCCGCTGTGGTGGTTTGCCCTCCGCCTCGTCTTCTGGACGCGTGCCGGGACTCTTACCGGGAGACGGCTTCAACGTGTCTTTATGGAAATCTTTAAGACAATGCAACTTTTCCTTCTGTGCCATCCTGAGAATCCAACAGAAACACGTGTCACTGACCTAAAAACGAGCAGTCAAAAGAGCCGAATAACATTCATGCATGTGAGTTATATATTTGAGATTTCCTATCACGCGGTGCAATTATATAAAACACAGAGCACAAAGATATACAAATAATATCTGCAAATCTCACCAGACAGCTAATGCCTGAAGCAATGATGGTCACACAAGCACAGCAAAAACATCCTTAAAGGGATAGTACACCCCAAAATAAAAATTCTGTCATTCTTTACTCGCTCTTTGTCAAACCTGTGTGACTTTCTTTCGCAAATCACAAAAGCAGATATTTTGAAGAATGTTGTTAACCGGACCCCATTCACTTGCATTGGTTTTGTGTCCATAGAGTAGAAGTGAATGGGGTCCAGTGCTTTTCGGTTACCAACTTTCTTTAAAATATCTTCTTTTGTGTTCTGCGGTAGAACAAAAGTCATAAAGGTTTGAAATGGTAAGAGGGTAATTAAAATGAAGCATTGTCGATTTTGGGTGAACTGTCACTTTAAGAATCAAGCAAATAACACATCTCTAAAGTTTCAATAAAATGTGTACGCCAATATAAGAAAACAGGTGTACAAAACTAATTTATAAAGCTTTTCTTCTCGGTTGCAGGTGCTTTGATGAGTTCTCTGTTGTTTTATTTATGTATAAACTTAGTCTCTGATGTTTCTCTTAACATGGCTTAGAAGAAATAGAACAAATGAACTCTTGAATCTCTTCAAGAACTGGAAGCATATGTGAAATTTTAGCTTCTGCTTTTTCTTTAGCGAAAAGTCGGCATTCTTTCCATTTACTTATTTGATGATGATCTATGAGAGATCAGATATTAAACAGATCTCAAGTGTGATTTCTTTCTTAATATGGCTCATATCGGGATTTTTCAATTATGTCTTTTTAATTATGTGATTTTTTATATTACATTTATTGCAAAATACATTCCAGAAGATGTGTGTAACGATCCGCTTTTTTAAAAACGATCATGTGACAGAATAAAGCTCTTGAAATAAGATTCAGACAGATGTGGGAAACTGAGAAGCTTGTTCTTCACCTGCCGTCTGACATTGTGTTTGAAACCAACACTCACATCTTCAACACTTAAACTGATAATCTACCTCACGCGCCCTAGTTTTTATGACACTCACTGGTGAGTGCATGACTTTTTAATGTCCTTTTCTATTTCTATGATCTCAATTCAGTCCTCTGAAAATGTCTGGACATATCCTAGTTGTATTTACAAGATAAACCCTGTCCGGTAAACACATAAATCACATCGGCGTGACGTAGCGTACCCTCTGTTTTTACGACATTAGATTCCAGCGAGCCATTAAATCACAATAAACTGTCCATCTAGAGAGTAATGTGTCAACATTCATTGTGAAGCTGATAATAATAACTAACTAAAAGATTGCTCGAAAACGTGATTCACACTACTTTAAACGTCTCCTGCCGAAATGTTGTGGTGACTATTCTGTAGGATCACAGCTTAGTTTAACTCATCCACCATCATTCAGAGCCGCTTAAATAAGCACTCGATAGCCTTGATATAGATAAATAGTGATAGCTCGCTATAAACAAAAGCGCTGGAAACGCTTGTTTAATCAACCAATGTGGAAAGCAAATGAGCCGTGACAGAGTATCAGAAGTTCACAACAGGAGACAGCTGCAGTTAACCTTGTCTGGAGATGTTCAGCTGCGAGATGTTTGAAGGCAATCGAGGTGATAGGTTATACTACCAACCTGTACCGTTAGAAACGCAATTTGGAGTTTATTTAAGTCCACAAACGCACATGATGGAATAGTTAGAAGCAGTTACGCTTCATAGTCCTTCTATGCCCGAATGCCCACAAAATATGAAAAATAATATTTATGCAAATTCGATTTTAAAGGAAGCAGCCACATGAGATCTACACTGGAAGGTAACAGCTATTCTTTGTTGTCTCAACGATACAAAATCGGTTCAAATTACTGTACTTTAAAGCAAATGATTGGTAATAATACAAAACAAAAGCAAGGAAACTCAAGAAGTTCTGTCTTTTATTTGTGCCCTATCAGAGATTTTGAATGTTTGTTTCTGCAAGGTCATCGAAGGGCACGCGTTAAAAACCAAATCTGCCTGCTATCAAAAAATTAAAGATTATACAAATAACCCCATGCAAGGCAAGGTGCCCTGATTCTCCATGCCCGCTCCTAATGAAATTACATATTTATGATTGTGAACCCACTGAACCCACAGTCTGGAATAAAATAACGACATGCTCAGGTGTTTATGATGTTGCAAGTCTGCTTAATAAACACATCCATTGCACATGGCACGATAAAAGGCTGCGCGCTCGGACACGCCTCAAACCACCCATTTAATTTCCCAACCTGCGTTAACTCTAATGCACATCATCAGGCCTGTTCATTAGATCCCTGCCCACAATGAGAAGTTAAAACCTGTGTCCCATTAACCCACATTGGGTTTTTGGTGTGAAGCACTTACGTGACAGGTCTGAGACAGAACTATCTCCAAAGGTGTCAGTTTGGACATGCAGGATGATTTAACGTGAACCTGTATTCCGTTCATCTGACAATGATGCGCTGATGGTCCTCGTGTGACTGTCAACAAGCGTTTTATGGAGATGCACGAGACCGGCGCAGCGTTAACCAACGTTTAAATCATCTTTCATTACAGAGCAACCAAAACAAACCCATTGCATTTAATATTTAATGACACTGAGCGTGCAAAATCCGGCGGGAGCACTTTAAGGAATGGAAACGAGCGCGCACAAAAATAATAATATTTCTGCCTAACATATTAAGACAAATACCAGGAAATTAATGCAATGTCAAACCCCCTTGTAATTGGTAACGAAATATCATAAATCCCAAAACTACTGAATGGCAAAATATTTTAATACATTTGAAAGTCTTGATGGTTCATAAAGGAGACATAATATACTCCACAGACACACAAAAAACTAGTTTATACAAAGAGATGCGCTTAAAGATGGAGAACACACTTCAGTGGCGGATGGTTTGAAGGTATCACTCACCTGTCTGTGCAAAAATATTCTTTAAATCCCTCTGATGTTCTTTTGTCTTCTGGTGAGATTACAAGGCAATGAAAATATTCTTATCGCCCTAACCCCCAGACTTGTCTTATATGGGGAGCGCATGTAATAAGGCAGACAGTGGAAAAACACCAGGCTCGTGCAACAGGAGCGCGTTTCTTAAAGAGACACGCACACGCTCGCGTCGCGCTCGTCGCCTCCATTGGTTCGCGATTTCTGTGGCTTGCTAAAAAGGTTCATTTCTCTACAAGCCTCACCGGAGTCCAAAATACCTCATTCTGGATCGAGTCCCATTCAAAACACAGGACGTACGACGTTTAATTAGAGATGCAAGTGATGAAAATACATGATTGTTTAACTGTGTTATGGGTTGAGATTTGTACGTGAGAAACGAATGTAAATCGGTTGCAAGAAATCTTCATAAATTACATTTTAAATAGCATTATCCGGTAAGCACAAACGCAGGGGATTTGTCCATCCGCTACGCGGTGAGAAGAGTAACAGATGACACGTGACATCGCCATCCCCGATTTGCTTCTGTTGTTCTGTACTTTCTGCACAATGTAGGAAGAGTTTGGCTTCCAAAAATGAGATAATCATCTTTTTATTGCGTTAGTGTATTTTTTTTAGTTATTGTGGCTTAACTAACTAAATAAAAAAAACTGCAGTTAGATTGATATTATTTTTATTAACATATATACATATATTATATACCCCCCCAACCAAATGTGTCTGCCAATCAAAGCCAAAGGATCTTGAAGGAATTTCTTAAGAAGAGCTTAATTTTACTACGCGATGACATGTCAATAATAACTTGATTTAAATTAAATTAAAATTGTATAAAGTTAAACTTTTTTGATCCATCAGACCTGGTTAATACAGAGCAACATTCAGGCTATCAATTTATGGTCCTTGTCTTATTTTTAGTGAGTAAGGGAGCCGGTTTTAATCGCAAAAATGAGGCCCGACTGTGTGGTCATGACCGACGCGATGGTCTGTATCACACTGAATAAGGGACTTATTTCGCGATAACAGCCGGTGCTTGTACATAATCCACTTATTACACTGCTTCTAAAATAAAATGTTAATTGAAATATTTAATTAATTTACATTTATTATCACATTCTTACAAACTGCAGACCTTCCGCGAGGAAAAGACGTTTAGTTTCGGTTTTAAAGTAGGAGAAACGACGTTCAAACGTCACGAACATGCAAATTGGTCATTTGTAAATATAATGTCATGTATGTTATTAAAAGACATATTTAGATTTAGATTTTTTATATTTATATTAATGTTTTGTGTAATATTAAACCGCCCTCTCAAAATGATTTGCAGCATCCGGGTTACAGGGTGTATTAGTTTTGAACGTTGTTATTTGAAAATAACAACCATCGGAATGTCGCGACTGGCCAATCAGAATCAAGCATTCAAAAGAGCCGTGTAATAATACAAAATAAGGACCTTTCGTCCTTGTGCACGCGCTGCTCTCTGACTCGGGATGGAAGTCCTGCGTCACTGTCCTGGAAAGCAAAGGAAAATGAATGCATGACATGCCGTCATAAAACCTCAATGACTGACGCAGAATCAAATATTTCTGAGGTGGTTTTGAATCTTCAGTCCAGTGTTGAGGTGTGGACTGCTTAAAAAATTCCCCACTGAGGTCACATGAAGGGGGTCAGTGGCCTTATTAGGGGATAATCTGCCCAGACTCAAACTTTGGGATCAACTCCAGAAACAGAAAGAGGGTTTGATTGATGAAGTCTGATTGTATGGTTAGAGAACCCCCCCAACCAAATGTGTCTGCCAATCAAAGCCAAAGGATCTTGATGGTATTTCTTAAGAGAGAGCTTAAGTTTTAGGAATACATAACATGACATAAATGAGCTCCCAGGTCATATGACCACCAATCCACAAAGGTCTGTTTTGACTCTTTTACATAAAAACCAAACATGCAAAAATGACTATTTTGGTTTTAGTT
>CM017904.1:22721688-22774470 GCA_008369825.1 Triplophysa tibetana | reverse complement strand
TGTCTCATGGAGTACTCTTAGTGTTTTCATATAAACGTAAGCCTCCTCGCTCATTAGGTTTAAAGTAATAGCTTAATGTAGCTAGCAGGAGTGTCTCTTCAGCCATTGTACAGTGGTTTAAGAAATTCCAGCACGTGGAATCTATTTATATTTTTGAAAGATTTGTTGTAAAGTTTGGAAAGACAAGGAAAGTTTGAAATTAAGCTAGACGTTGATTTTTTTGGCACATGATCATCAGTATGGTACATTTTGGTGCACAAACAAAGCATGGTTTCTTCTTTTAGCAACATTTAGACATGACCCCAAGATGCTCTGCGGTTGACGCAACATACTGAATTTTCACCGAGTACCTCTCTATCATTCGCCCTGAGCGCATCTAATTGAAAGCGATCTCGAGGCCTAGCAGAGTTCCGTTTCTTTGCTAATCCTCCGCTGGGGAAATCTCACATGGACCCAATTACGTTGTATGGTTGCTGTGACTGCCCCTTTTTTCTCCACTACCCTTCTCTTTTTGAGTCTGGCCTGTGCCGAAGTTTATGTTATTACTATGCGCTGCACAGTTCCTGTCTGTCACGGGGGCCTGGAGATGTTATCAACGACGCCCCGCGTATATGGTTACCTTCAAATATTCCATAAATTAGATTGGAATTGGCAATATTCAGAATATGGAAGAGAAGACAAGGCAAAATGGAGATAGGCTTCAGTGTAAGAATGACAAACGAATGTACCAGTATTTTGTTTTGGACAGAAAGACGTAGAGGTATGTCACTGGCCAGATATGGAAGAGTTTTTGAGGTAATTCTTAGGTAAGAAAAAAACGGGGGAAGTGCATTAAAAACTTCAAGACAAAACACGCAATTATTTTTTTCGGACTGAAAGTAATATGGTAATGTTCTGGATAAAAGACCTGTCTGTGCTGGGATTTTACTGGCCGAGGCCTCTTTCCCATAACTGGGAGATTTTCGCACTTAACTGCATTGTTAACAAGTCATTTAGGGAGTTGCTTTCATTCCATATATATATATATTAATAAGGCATTCAAATAAATCATAATAACAATATTTTATTTGAATATATAGCCAATATACTTTGTATAGAAAATGCCTTTTTCTTTATGCTTTTTTATTATTTCTCTAATGTATTTAATTTGCGCCACAATGTATTTCTGCGTCTAAAAGAACGTGTTTTTGTTCAATGTTTGGGTGTGTTTGTGTGACATGTGAACTCTGTTAAAGCTCACAGGTGTCAGGTATGTAAGCTTCATTTAGGATGAAAATGTTGCAACTGTGTGTTTTATTTGTTTATTATATTCCCCTGTTAATGGTTTTGTAAGAAAATAATGCTAAGTGATTATATGATTTAACGTATAATTTTGATAATATGTACATGTATGTACAGTATGAGATGGCTTGGCTAGTGTTTTTTTATGTAGAGCCACTGTTGTATTTCTTTAATGTGTATTACAAAATCAGTTCAATCAGATTTTTTTCGATGCAGTTTGTGTTTGAAGAGTTTTCAGCTGATTTGGAATTAATCTCAAACATCTAAAAAAAAAAAACTTTCTGTCAACTTTCATATCCAAATGTATTGAACGATTAGGGATTGTCTTTTTTACAAAGTTAGTTTGTACTACAGTTAAATTGAATAGAAACGCTGAAAACAACCCTGATCTATTGGCTCCCATCTACCACTGTCATAATAAAAGTAATAGTGGTTAAAAACAGATCCTCTACTCTTCCCGGTGAAACCGAGTAGCTTGACCTCTGACCCACTTTTATCTTCATTTCTGCATATAGAATTTTTGAATATTGAATTTGGTGTTCTGAATTTCTACCATACCTTGAAGTTGAAAACAAACATTTTGTTGAACATCAAATGTCCAGGATCTAAGTTTTCCTAGTTCTAATTCAGAACTAGATATGCGGTATAAATATAAATTAATATTAAATATAAAATTTTGTTAAATGACACTTGTCTGTAATTCAGATGAACATAATTTACATGTATATTTGTGATATTTCTGTTATAGTTTAGGGTTTAACTGAGAATGATACTCCAGTATTCTCACAAGGTCACAAAGTGTTGATTAACACCACCTTAATACTGTGTGTTTGAATTTCTGTGATATCAGTTATAATATAAATGCATACACACAAGGTCTGTGTATTGAAAGTCGTGAAAAAAATGTTTGTGCTGACTGACATGAAAAAGGAGAAATTTGTGTCCATGAACAAGAATGAATAAATTCTAAAATTTTGTGGCTGCATGAACTGCCTTGTTGAGACTGGGTATAAATTACACGTAAAACTGATCCGCCAAACCAAAAAGAGTTTAAGAGCAATCACCATTCAATTACCACATACATTGTATAATTACGTAGTACAAACAGTTTTATGCAAAAGATTGGGCATCCCTAATAATGATCAATATTTTAATTTATAATCTGCTGGCCTTTTAAAGCAGCAACTTCATTTGGATATAATTTATACCTTAAAACACTAACATTTTACTTCTGAAATAACATTCATTGGTTTAACAGAATCACTGCAATAAAAGCCATAACAAAAGAAAGAGATGTGCAAAATTTTAGGCTCCCTAATGGTATAATAACATGAATATTAATCCTCTGCAGAATGTCTCCAGATTTGTCAGGTTTGATAACTGCTGAGCAAGGACAGCATGCTAAATCATTAAATAGATTTTCAATTAGGTTCGAGTCTGGGGACTGGGATAGCTATTCTAGAACATTGTATCTGTGTCTGCATGAATTCCCTTATAGATTTTGAATAATGCTTTGGAGCGTTCTCCTGCTGAAACAGCCAACCGTGTAACTTCAATCTCTTGACTGATTCCTAAACATGTTCTTATGAATCGCTACGTGCACCGGAAGTAACTGAGCTGGCTGAGACTTTAGCATACATACATCATCGCTCCATGTGCATATACCCTAGATAAGTATCTTCTTTCATTATTAGTTGGGCCTGTGCTTGCAGTGTAAGGGTTATCTGAGCCAATCAAATAAATTCTGGGTTGCAATTAGGCAATACAGCCATTCAAATCAAAGCAATTTAAGGGTGCCCAAACATTTGCACAACCTATTGAGGTACCACTGAAAGGGAAAAATAAATAAAGTGAAACATGCAGAGTATAAAATGTGAAAAAAGACGTTACTTGATTTTGTCTATTGCAAACTTTAATGGTTTATTGTGTCTCTGTAGTGTACAGTATAACCGATAGTTATAGAAGGCCTGGCAAATATAGAGGTATTTGAGGAAATATAGAATTGTTTCACGAGAGAATTTATTGCATGTTGTAAAAAAATGCAGGTGCACTTGGTTATAAATTACAAGAAATGCTGTTTGTCTGTTAAAATAGAAGACAGGTAATAACAGATTGACAATGCTT
The DNA here is from genome assembly GCA_008369825.1 of Triplophysa tibetana. Taxonomy (NCBI): domain Eukaryota; kingdom Metazoa; phylum Chordata; class Actinopteri; order Cypriniformes; family Nemacheilidae; genus Triplophysa; species Triplophysa tibetana. The sequence continues at coordinate 22,771,065 of CM017904.1, read as the reverse complement.
TGTCGGCTGTGTCTTATGCATGACAAACTCACTGTGATGCCAAACATAAACCTTGTCAGATCAGTGGTTTCAGAAAGGAAAACCCTATTACTCCTAACTTAATACATGCACACACTACTTACTACGTGCGCTGGTTGCTTAGAAACATGGCTGGCCAGCCTGTAGGTCAGAGGTTCAACCATGTCTTGGGGCGACGAATGTGAAAGTATGTTACCTTTTGACTATTTCTCCATGCATGGCTAACAGGCACACGCAAGCTCTGGTTTTAACACTGGGCCCCTGTCTCCCACCTGTGGAGCGCTTTAATTGTGTGTCTTGAAAGCCAGCCACCTTTGAGAAACCATGCCATTCCGCATGCTGTAAACTTGTGAGCGGGAAAATTATGCCTGCACTTAGAGGCATCTTTGAATAAAAAAAGTAAAACAGATTCGTTCTGAAACTGTTCTCAAAACCAAAAAGCTGATTTTTTTCCAGGCTATTTAATAACACTGCTATCAGAGAAGGATAAAATGCATTAGCTGCAGCACAAGGGCTGGTATGAGACACAGATGTGCACTTGGTCACCTCTGTACCTCCTTCAACTCATTAGACAAACATTTCACATGCTTCTTTGCATTTTGTTTAAAATGGCAAATATCCATGCAGTGTGTTCAAACATACAATAAACAAACAAATTCTTTGAGAGCTTTGTATGATGTCTTTGCACAGGCTGGCTCGAATAGAAAATGATTTAGCTGTCCTTGCTCAGCAGTCATCAAACCTGACTAAACTGGAAACAGTCTGCAAAGAATACATATTCATGTTTCTTGCATTTTCATAGACAAAACACTTCATGTAAATATTTTTTGTCAAATAGCCAGCATAGGGGAGGGAGAAATACTTTCTGTTTTAACAGTAGTTAACAGAAAGGAGAAAATTGTGAGCCTGTCCAAACACTCAACTCATAGCTGTTCTATAGTGTTTTCAATCTCCGTAACCTCCCCCACCCCCTTTTCCTCCAATGTGTCTGTTATTCATTTGAGCTTCCTGATACAAATGAAAATGTGCAATGTCCAACACCAGTGTGGCATGACTCGGGAGCCAATGGTCCCCAGTTGAGCAACAGCTCCGCTATGCAATGTAAAGCGTGTCCTACACTTTGGAGCATGTGGTTTTCATTCCTGAATTTTTTATTGCTGAACAATGTTTCTGTCTTGGACTGCAGAAGCGCACATAAAGAGCATATTGTCCCTGTGTGCCCACCCTGAGCGCGCACACACACATGACATAGTCCAGCTCTGGATTGCATATTTAGTTTTTATACCAAGTTCTGTCATTGAGCGAGGACTCCACTGCAGTCATTCATATTTTCCCATACACTTCAACCGGTGGCTATATGTCCACATGATGCTTATCTCCAGTGGCACAATTTTAATAGACACTAGTCTTTCTGCACTACGCTGCGGTTATAAAACTCAAACCACAATGACCAGTCAGAGCTTAAACGATAGCCAAGATGTGAGATCAAAGAGGAACGTTTCAGAATACGAAGCCAAGCGCTGTTAGCTAAAGCTCTTAAAGAACACAGATATCATATAAAGCAGAGAGAAACAAGAAAACTAGGGCTATTACACACACATTCGGTTAATGGAAATATAAAACCACAGACAGAAATGATCCACACGCCCTCATTGTAAAAATGAAATGTGAACAGCTTGTGTAACGGGAAACGTTTCTGTGAGAACTGATATCATTGGCTAAAACCCACTAAACCACAGACAGATATAATCACAACCACAGTTTGGCCTGTAGACGACATAATGGATTTGAAGCAATAATAGTGCAGTCAAACTACATTCATTTTTAAATGATTAAAAATGTTGCTCTATAAAAGTAGGGTAAAAAACAAAATAACTTTGATTCTGAAATGAAGTCTGTAAACAGTGTATGAACTTTATTATAGAACTTTATTATTCAGGTAGACTGGGACACTTGTAAACATTTTTCTTAATATTTATTTTCATAAATATAACAAAGTCTAGGGGTAGACTTTAAAGTAGGGTCTTTATACAGTCACAGGACAAATGCAAAAATGTCTACAGTCTACAATCACCTTCTTGTTGATGTTCATTTAAAAAAAGTTTTATTTTTTAGTAATCAATTTTTGAGGTTTGCTTTTTTAATCCAAGCACTGGTCTTCAGACTTGAGTGAATTTTGTCCATTTACACCACATGAACGCACATCTCTCTTTAAGATAACTCGATTTTAATCCAAATTAAAATTGTCAGTTTTCAATCTATTTGCTTGAAACGAGAATAGAATGTCAAGCATGTGTAGGGCTGATGACACAACATCAACTAGGAGTTTCCTGGACATGGCACAGTCCTGAACGGTATTACACTAATTTTATGTGAATCCACTACTTTAGGGTGTTTAGAATAGCTCCATAGCTCTACAATTTTGAGATTACCCTCAGTACTCATGCAACAGTTGTAAGTACTATAATTACAGTACATGCTTTACAGAAATAACAAAAAAATGCCTCGCTGAATCTTTAAAAGTTCATCACAATTAAGGGACTGATGCGAAACGAATTATAATTTTATAACTGAGAGACTTATACAACACTAATATATAGCTTTTTACTGATGTTCAAGATGGAGCAACACATCAAGAGCCAGGAATGTAGGTAAATGTAGCTGTGTTAATTACTTTGTGTATAAAGCTTATTTTTATGTACTAAACCTCAGAAATTACATAAGATACATTTGCAAATATTTCCCAACGTATGTTATCTAAAATAGCTTATCCAGAGTAGTATCAGTATTGAATAAAAAAAGTAATTTACGTAATTTATTTTATTTTATATAACAATTAAACATTTTTCACATTATTTAATGTATATGTAAACTCATTCCAACAATTTTTCTGATTAAATCATTTTCTACATATAAAACATGGTCATATTGTGAAGTGATTTCTTGGAAGTGACTTTGTCTATTGCTAGTTGCATTTTAGTGGCATGATTCCAATAATTATTTGGAACAAACATATGGAGTCAAAGAAAATATTTAAAGTTAGAACCCATCACAAAAATAAAACAACATAAATGCATAGCATAATACTTCAGAGCAAAATAATGTACACATTTATTTTAATGTTGATATAGCTTGGCCAGTCTAAATGTCTTTTATCCATTTTCTCTGTATTGGTAAACCAATGGTATTCTGCTGTACTACAGGCATCCGTCATGAAGCAGAGAGCTCTTGAGATCTGCATTGACTCTTTCACTGCATTTCATTCCAGATCTGTCAGGACATATGATTTTGTTCCATATACTGTATGTGTATGTGAAATTGGTTGAATCAGTTAAAATAAAGTAGGACCATTCAGATATTATTTTCTAACATAAATCATTTATCAAGCACCTAATTAAGGCATCAAATGCAACTAATGTGACACTTTACTGTCTTAACTTGTTCATCTGTAGGCTACCCTAAACTACAAAGCAGATTCAAATGTTTAATATTCTGTTGCAATTAGACAAAAAAATACAGTGCAGGCGGAACAAAAGGTGATCTTTTTTTCATCTAATCTAAAGCACATTTTAATTTGTGGTAACATCTGTTCCTGACCCAATTTCATTATATCATAAGTTAAGTAGTGATTTTAAAACACAGTAGTATCCCATAAATAAACTCCATATTCATATTCAGCTTCAAATCACAGAGTTGTTCACCTCTAAATGTCTGATATGTTGAATGAACTGCCGTTTGTTTTTTTCCATTTGGTAGAGTGGTGCTTTATCGCCCTCTTTTGGTAGGATGGTATATACAGGTAATTAATATTTGAGAAAAGAACTGTTTCAACCTATTTGGTTAGGTTTACAGAGTTTTGTTATTATATTTTATAATAAATTACCAGTTTAATACCATTGTAAATGGGTGTAAAAGCTTTTAAGAAGTAAAGTCTAGTAAGGCAAAATCACTGCATAATTACACAGTTTATGACAGCAACACAATTTCAAGGTTGTGATTTTGTTAAATATACTAAAGTGCTAAAGAAAGCAAGCAAAAAGATGGGACTATAAAAAAGAACTAATCTATTTGTTTTTCTTGAACATCAGGCCAAAATATGATTGAACTGCTAATTAAGCTGTTATGGGTCTCTTTCCCCTCATGAAGCTAATGATAATTAACATGCAAATAAGCTCAGGGATGTGAGGTGGGGGCAACAGCGTAATGTTCATTAAGGCCTTAATTACGGTTTAAAAACTGAAACATCAGGGTTATAAATGGATATATTCATGTAATGGGTTGGGTAACAATTAGGGCTTTCATAACAGTTCTGCTTTGTGCAGAACATCTAGGTCTTCAGTTTTAATTGAATTTATTAATAAACTCCATGTTATAAACTTTACAGTTAATTTCATTTACTTGGTTTTTGACATTTAAAAAAATTTCAAAAACTATGACCACTGCCCACTAAAACACCCTTCAAGTACCCAACAATTTCAGAGTGCTTTTAAACTCTGAGCTAAAAATTTGTTTTCTCGTACTCAATTTTAATGAAGTACATACTCTGTTAGAAGTAATTTAATTAAACATTAAATTAAAAGTTTCAGATTTGTCATTTTTAATATGCAGTAAGAAGGACCTTTAATTAGATTCTCTAATGAAGTAGTATGTTACAATTTATTGTGTTTCTTGTAGAATGAAGTCACCGTTATGATAATATATAACTATGGGTTTCATATTTTATTCCGATTATAAAACAACAGTTAAACATATGAGATGAGGATTTATACTTCCTGTATGTTGACTTTTTGCAATATTGTGCAGAGCAACGTATCCAAATGTGAAAAAATCCCAGTGTTGAGGAAGACAGAAAGGGCACTTTTTGGGACAGGGATACATTTGGGACAAAAGGGAAATAGTCTTAAATAAAACTATATAAAAACACGATTGCAACACCTCAGATGTGATTTGGTTCATGTCTTAAAATATGTTGAATAGCTATAGAAAAAAATAATAAATAGGAAAAATACTCAACTTGAAGACCCTTATCACAAAAGACAAACGATCAGAATATTTTGTAGAACTTTATTAGCTGATCTAACAGCAATTGTGAGTAACACATGATTTTACAATAGTCTCTGCATGCTTATCTACACATTACAGTTTACATAAATCACTGTACCATTCCCTATCTAATGTACCTGCTGGAAATAAATGCAAAACAAGCAGCAAAATATAGTGCATATATAATTTTCTGACACACTTGGCACAGCATAATCCAGACCAAAAACGTTCCCATAGACCATAGATTTGTGGGGGACTATTTGATTGGTTAACAAAGGCTCATACACATTCAAAGCTCTATTCATTAAAATAATGAAATCTCACAATTGTATGCATGTATAGGTTATACTCTTTAAAAGAAATACTTCAAGCACGTTTTGTGTGTTATATAGGTAAATATGCTTAATTTAAAAAGTTTCGGATTGAACAATGATACAGTGTTGTTTCTTAAGCTTACTTCTAAAAAAAAATATTTTGATGACCTGGAAATTTCTTGTTGAGATTTACCTTAAATTGGTGCGAAGCCAGATAGTTCATAGCAATTTACTTTTAACTAATATAAAGACCAATTTGACTGACCCCCAATTATCTTCCGGTTTGTGTTTGGCTAGTGTCTAATAAAATAACTAGTTATATTTTATTTTATTTATGTTCAGATTGATTTCCATATTACTGTTTGATAATTGTATTAGTAAAGGATTTGTTGAATTGTGTTGCGTTCATTTTTTAAACAAACAATTTGTTGAATGGGTCCAGTATTTTTGAAATGGGTCCGCTTTTGAAAAAATGTTTTACATTGATATCTATTGGCTGAGCTTGGTTTTGGAGTCTAAATATAAAATATTGAAGACAAGTTTAGCCAAGTAAGGGTTCTTCTAGGTTTCTTTTGATTGTTATCAGAAATAATCTACAGGCACTCAATTGTTTATGAATGTGTACCGGAAGCTCAGTTGTGGTCACAAAAGTGCGCATGCGCAGTAACGTTTGTTATGTTGTTAAGATGAAACCGTCTATAGTGCCTCTATTGATACAATAAGTATTACTATGGTGTACTCAAACGAAGCAAAAAGAATGTTTACGTTTATTGCACAAAGAAGGTGTATCTTCAAAACAATCAATTTTTTTGTTGCACAATAAGTTAAGCAAACCAGGACTTCGGGAAATATATAATATTTATTTTTGCTCCTATTTCAGGTATTCGAGCAACACGGAGCTTGTATTTACACTGAATTCCGACAAACTTCAATCGAGCTGAGGTTAACCTCCTTTCCATGTTCAACTGAGATCTTGCCATTTTAAAAACTATTTTCCACAGTTAGATTTCTGAATACATGAAAAGACTTAAATGGGGAAAACACATTAAGCTTAAATAAGTTTACATATATTAATCTGTTAAAGCAGTAATCCCAGTTTAGTTCATTGTTATACAGAACACCCTACAAGACATGTTTGAACCTATTTAAAATGGTTGTCTTACTTTTGGCAACATTCTGGTGTATATTTAAAAAATCTCAGCCTGGAAATCTGTACAGCCACAACACACAAGGAGATCAAGTTACATGACCTCATGTCAATAAATAGTAGTTACTCTTGTACTAAACTGATAAAGTTTTCAGTGCAAAAACAAAATGAACAAAGCACATTCTCTTTAAAGAGGCACATCACTATGAAGTCAGTACTCAAATTTCAGGAAAAAAATACCAATAAAACATTGTAGATATGCAATAACAAATTATATTTGGTATTTATCCAGGCATGGCATAGTGTTACAATATTTGCAGTAAGACATATTAAAAGATAATCAGACTTTTACACTGCTCATAGTGTTGGTCCCAAGTAATCTTCCTATCAGCTCTGTTGAAGATACTGTTGGGTGAACATATTCAGTTCACTGTCCAGCCAGCCAGCTTTGTTTCTGTAGAAGATTGAAACATAATACAAATGACATTCAAGCACTTCTCAAATCCTCCACATTTGTGAACAAACCCTAGATATTTACAAATATTATTTAAAAAAACTTCAACTACACTCTGCCTTAAGTTTTAAAGTACAAATCTTTGCATTAAACGTGTCATTTCCCTGTACTATTGATCATTTTTAAATGACTTCTGACATTATTTCAACTCATCAAATTAAGTTTGAAATGAAGCAATTGTTACATTAAAATCAACCACTTGTCAAAATGTTAAATTGTTGAATTGACTTGTAAAGACGTACTGTTTTACGGTGTACATTTCATTTGTTCATGAGCCAGTCATAAAATCGGAGAGCTCCCTTGGATTTTAAAGCCTCATACAGAAGGTAGATTATAATGCCTATGCTCGCTTGAATCATAAATATTGATTCACAAATGTGTGCACAGCACTGCACTAAGTTCAGTAAAGACATAAATCAAAAGGGTACCAAACTAAATAGTGTTGATAATATGTAATAAGATCTGGGAAACCCCATCACATGGTGAAATTTTACATATTACAAATATTACCAAATCTGTTTTTACTTCTTTCATACCTTGTATTTAAACATTTCTGTATTATTACCCATACGTAGAAACGGGTACTGGCAAAACCCGGAGCTCAAAACAAGAGTCTAACATAACAATTACTAAAAATGAGTTCAGAACTTCAGAAGTGTACATTTGATCGTTTTGGTCCTTTATTACTAATACTGAAAGTGAAAGTGAATATTTAAAAAATAAAAATATGTGACAATTTGTCATTTTCATTTATTTGGAATAAACCGAGATATTGTAATGAATGATATAAGCTCAAAATTTACTTGAGCTTAAAGGACCAATACTGGGTTCTTTGGAGGATCTAAAAAAATGCAATATAAAATACAAAATTATACAGACTGGGCCTACATACATCAAATTCCCCGCCATGTTTTGTACAGCTGCCCTAAACGAACAAACAACTCTACAACACGCGTTCCCTCTCCCCTGAGGTATGGTTGAGAAACGGATCGCGGATGACCAGTGAACCATACGCATCGTACTCTACGGTTTAGAACGCATGTGACCCGTGGATTAAATGTAAGTTTAATTGTTTTGTAAGTAAGAGAGTAAAACGCGCTCTCTCTACAGTTCTAGTGCTCTCGCTCTCTCCCTCTTCCTCCAGTATCTGGATAAGTGCAATATTAAAGCAGTTCCAGATGAACAATGAAGCTCAAAACTGCTCCGTCACAAATCTAATATTACAACAAAAACAACAAAATATCTTGGTTCTGTCAAACAGAAAAAACGACGTTACTCACATACTTATCCGAATCAAAGCCACCTCCTCAGGGGTGATTTTAAGATGATGTTTCTCTCAAACGACTCTCTGCCTGAAAGTTTCTCCATAGATATCTATGAGTATCTCTGCTAAAAGCCTTAGAAACCGTGGATCCTAACGCGTCTCTGCTGGAAAGTCTTTATAATATTAGCGAAGGTCCTAGCTCCTGCCTGACTTTTATCCTTCTTTTTATAATTAAAATCCACAGACCTTTCAATTGAAGTAATACATCGCTCTTTCTATAGGTTACTACACTTTTAATAAAAAGTAATTTAATTTAAAGCTGCAATCCATAACTTTTCCAATGTCACCATCACTATCTTAAACATGGTTACGTATATTTAAGTCAAATGATGTCAAACTGACCTCTCCTGCAACATCGTACCCAACAACTCAAATTATAAATGAATCATAAGGTTGTAAGTCAACTCTTTAATAAAACACAAAATTGTTGCTTATTTTTACCTAAAACAGTTATGTACTGCAACAATCAAATATTTAACTGAAGACTGTTTTAGAGCAAAATGACACTTCAAGCACCTTTGGTCTCACAATAATGGATGTGACAGCCTCACCTGAGCAGCTTGGCTTTACTCTGCAAGGAGTCTAGTTGCTCGATCTTGTTGTTAAGGTCACGAATCTCATCGTCCAGCTGCTGTCTGGTCACGTCCACCTGCTGACACAGCTGAGCAAAGGTGCTACCCAGCTCTCTGTGTCAAACAAAGGTCAGTTTACAAGCCTGCCACAATTAATATTTAGTTTTTAGCATCACTGTGAAAAGGACTGCTTTAAAACATCCATTTAAATTTTGGAAAACAACTGAAAACACAGAAGTAGGTTTTATGTTTCAAATAATTTTTTTTAATAATTAGAATAAAGCACAGTCACTTTATTCAGTGAGCCTCTGCCAAAATAGACTCTGAGCTGAAAGTATTAGTGCACTGATAAATAGATTAATGTAAGAAATGCTTTTGGCAGAGGCTCACTGAATAAAGTGAAAGTGCTTTGTTTTAATTATTGTTATTCATATGAATCTATTATTCTTTAGAATTGCCGTTGCCGTTCCATGAATGCTGACCCAACATTCAACAGAACCGGACCGAATCATGGCTCCAAAAGCGAGATATGAACTGAACGTTGGGACTGGCGTATTGTTATACTCATAACACATATTCACTAGCTATTAAACCTAAATGATGTCATTTGTTTGTCTGAAAAATTGAAAGGAGAAAAAAATTGCTTTTAATGTGGCCTAATATTTACTTAAAAACAAACAAAAAGATGTTGCTTTAGTTATATAATGCTATTGGCCTTCACATAAACAACATCTTAAACGTACACAAAAGAAAATAATATAAATTCTTTGAAGATAGTATACCCCAAAAGAAATGTAGGACTGCGGCGATATATATCGTCCAAGCCCTAGCTGCAATGATTCAACACATTACTGTATTCGACACAACACTAAGTGTAGTGGAACTTACTGTTGAACCTGGTGGCTGCAGTTGGATCCAGTGTAACTGACGATAAGCTGTAGTTTCTCACAGGCATAGTCCACAAACTGTCTTTTAAATGCCCGCTCTTTGGCTCTGGTTGTCCAAGTGAGTCTCTCATAGACATACAGCAGACCATACAAACCCACCGAGAGAGCAATGAGTCTCCAGCCCACAGCCTTCCAGATCTGAAACACACATTTCAATTCACTAATCATTAGTGAATATAATTTTTTATTAGTTTATAAAAAGAAAGATACAAAGATCCCCGTACTGACACACATCCGATATCTTTAAGCCTTAATAACTGTGTGTGTATTTGTCTATTTAACTGCAAAAAGATCTGGGGAAAAAACCCTTTGTATTTGTGCGTTCAGAAAACCACAGTCTGTGAATGATAAATGATTTGCCGTGACAACAGTGCAAAACACACAATTAGAGATCTTTATGCCACAATCAAGGTAATTAATGCACTCTTACCACTCCTCCAACGACAATAATACCCATTGATGTCCTGGAGGTAAGAGATGCCAGTCCTGTTACCATGGAAACCATGAGCTCTTCCTGGGTCATGGTGCCCTGAGGGAAAGGAGGCATACTGGTGCTGACCGGAGTGATGGCCAATGGCCTTGGAACCTGACACAACAAACACACACACTTCCTTAGTTTAGAAGACAAATGACTGCAGCATAAAATCATTTTTTAATATCAGTTGAAAAAAGTTAATTAACATTACCTGGTCATTGTAGCCCATGAGGGCACGACGTGTGTTCTTGGGACCCAAGAAGCGGTTGACAAGCATTGTCCAGCCCAGAGAGAAGTGAAAGCTAACATCTTCTTGGAAGTCACTGCAAAGTTTGTCACAGTTAAGGTCGTAGCTAAGGGCAAAGCATTGTCTGGGCACCATCTTATCCACCTGCTCTCGAACCCCAATGGGCAGCAGGGGCTTCAGACCATCTGAGGGAAATGAAAATCTCACGTTACCTGCTGCTGTAACCTGCATCAACACACTGCAAAAATAAAATACTGACCGATCATATCAGTCTGTGTGGTTTGTAGAGCAGAAGTTATAGCAGAGGAACATCTTTCTGACATATTCCTGCCCAAACCATCCTCTATGTGTCTGTGAAGCTCCTGCGATTTAAACAAATTAACAGAACCAAATGATACGTAAGCAGCTCTACTACAGTAGTCTATTACATTTAAATTAATGGCAATAGCTGCAAGAAAGTCAGGACATTGATTATGATAATTTATTTGAACATACAGACAATCGACGACCCAACAAACACTGATCCATCAAACACCGACAGGCGTGTCTGTGTGGTTTAAATTGGCCTTAATTTTACTTAATTTTCTCCTGGCTGTGCTAGATAGGAGTAAGGTCATTTTTGTTCCATTTTTTCTTTAAGGGCAATTAAATTGTTAATGCTAAGTAAGAGAGGTTTTGTTTGTTACTTTTGGCAATACCCCCTCCTATGATTTTGTAAATAAAAATACTTTGAATTGAATGTAATTTGCCTTCATCCAGGAAATTGCTATTACTTCGGGAATGAATAAAACAAGTATTTCACATCTAATCATTTGAGACACTACTACCCTTCTAAAAAAGACTCAAGTCAAAGATTGACCGTGAGCCACAGGCAACAACACATTTGTTTCCAATGAAATAAGATCACATCATGTTATTGGGGTGCGGTGCAATATTTTGTGAAACTGATAAAAAAGCAGAAAAAGACATATAGAAAAGACACTCACGTTCTTATACACTTTCAGCACTACTGGAGATGGATGAAAATCTATGTGGAAGTCATCCACAAGCACAGCCAGTCTCCTGATCTCCTCTGCCATAGCATTGGACACCTGCACATTCACAAAAACAGCTTGTAATTGACATTTTAACTGAAACTAAAAGTTGATAAACACTGACACACTGGCGGTCAGTTGTGGTCTAGTGGTTAGAGAGTTGGACTCGTAGCCAGAAGGTAGCTGATTCAATTCTAAGTGCCACCAAGAAATGACTGAAGTGCCCTTGAGCAAGACACCTCACCCCCGTTTTGCTCTGCAGTGATAGCTGCCTACTGCACCCTACTTGTAAGTCGCTTTGGATAAAAGCGTCTGCCAAATGAATAAATGTAAATGTACATTTTATTAACAGTAAGACTGTTCGGGTAGTCTACACTTAAGACATTACACCTGACAGTGTAAACATGTACACTTGTTTCTGCTACATACATTTTGCCGTGTCGCACCTCCACAATAAAAATCCTCCCAACCACGACTATAGTGACGCAGAATGTCCTACTCATTCCTCATTTGTTCGGCCATTATTGCTAAGTTCAGAAGACAAGCATAACGAAAAACCTAGCGACATTTTGGATAAACCTTAGCTTTTATTCAGTGGGAAAATATCGACAATACTGCCCCCGCGAGTGTGATGAGGTCATAAAACAGAACTGACAACAGAAAATATGTAAATGGGAACAACTGTATTAAAATCGAAACGGGTCTGAAGTTGTAACTCAAAACAATGCGATGACATCACAGATATGTTAATTAGCGTGTGAAATCATCCAGAACCAGTTCCACAAAATCCTAGTGAAAATAAGGTACAAGTACAATTAAAAGTGCTAATGTTGTGTTTACCTGTTTCTCAACCTCCTCGGTTATCTTCTTAATTTTGGTCTTGCAGTCCAGGGTGAGAAGATCCAGCTGTTTTTCGATAAACTCCAGTCTGTCCTCTTTCTCCTCCTTCATATCTAAACAATGTATGCTAGAGCACAAACCATCATGTCACAAAAGCCATATTTAAATGCACCCATTTCTGTCAATCCAACTGAATTGAATATGATAACAGATGGCGGAAGTACTGTTTATATGTAAACTAAAATGTGCAATCAGAATCGCATAATCATTTACATCCAGATTAAATGTATTCTGACACAACTTCAGCTCAAGCACACAGTCAGGATTTGACAAATTTGTGTAGTGAAAACTGTGCAATGGACATTCAAAACTTGCCAAAACCATGGACTTGGCAAAAATTCACACAGGTCCTGTCATGATTCTAGCTTTTACATACTTACCTGTCTCCTGTTAATCGTGTTACTTTTGTAATTTAGCCCTTATTGCGTACTCAGCCACTGATAATGCAGCAACATTGTGGATATGTGTCACAAATATATTTTGAATGATTGTTGCGTCCCGCCCCTTTTTCGCGTTCACTATGGACAGGCAAATTGCTTATCACAGGAATCACAGGAATCTCATCACTCAGCGTTTGGTTAGGATGCGGTGTCAGTCTAAAGGTGGCGCTAGAAGGCCTCCATATTAGTATAGTAAATTACGGAAAAGTAATGTTTGGATAACAGCACCTTCATGCTCACCTCTGCTCTTGTGCTGCAACGTGCACAGAGTCCATTATCTTACGCAGGGCTTCAGAAATCTGTTTAGCTCTCGTTGTGTGCTGCTCAAACTTTGTCTTCACTGCTGACTGTGAGATGCATTCCTATAGGTGTGCATGTTTATGACAGTCAGGCAAACCACAATTTCAACAAATGATACTCGCTAGCCCAAAAACAAACTCACCTCAAAGCGTCTTTCAAAGTTCTGAAACTCAAACATTCTCGCTTGGAAACCTTCAGCCAGTGCACCACCTACATAAATCCAAAAAGGGTAAAAAACTAGAAATCAACATTTTACTTGCACTTCCATATCAACATATGAGCACCAGCTTTTAATTTTTATTAAATGAAACGATCAAGAATATAAGAAACAATATTTGCAGAGTTTGGTTCCAAAATGTGATAACTCTAGATCTAAAATCATGTTTTTTTATAGTGCATTCAAATTAATATCAATCAAACAGCAGTTGTTTTGTTTTGATTTAAGCCATAATAACTCAACAAATACAGCTAACTCACACAATAAATACATGATAACATTAGAAAAAAACGAGATTTTTTAAATAAAAAAAACTAGTCATCTCATTTTGGAATCAAACTCTTCATTGAAAAATGATGATGTTATAATGTGTGAACCTGCTTCAGGCATGCCCTGAGCTTTCTGAATGCGCGCCTGTAAGACTTCCTTAGCAGAGACAAAGAAGATCCTGTCACTGGCCTGTGCGCGGTCCACCACCCGCAGCTCATCTACCAAAAAACTAGTGCAGCGGTCCATGTGTTGTCGTCTCACCTGATAAAAAAAAAGTTTAATCCTAAAGTGCACAGACATTATACTCCGTATGCAGTTTTATTAAAATGAGAGGTTTAGTCATCATCTATCAGCAATCCTATCTTAAAGCCCCAGTAAAATCAAAATGAACGATTTTTTCCCTTTTATTAATTCCGTGACATGATGCTTAACTTCAGCCTCTCGTCGAAGTTCTCAGATGGATTGATGGGGATCTGGGGCGTGTGTTCACTATCTGTTTGCATTCCGTTTCTTTAAAATACAGTAGATTAATTACCAAAACCTCTTAAAAGATTATTTTGCTTTTGAGCATACGACTTACTCATTGTTTAAGTTGTTTTTTTTTAGCCCATAGTGTGCTTTACAGACATAACTGTCAACACTCCTGTTTTCCCACAATTTCAAGTTCAAGTTGATCTTTAATGTCATTGCGCTTCATGTGGGGACATACATTGGAACGAAATTTCGTGCCTCACAGGATCATGGTGCTGCATAGTACGGACATACAACATTTAAGTATAATACTATAAAGATGAAAAAAAAAACTGTACACAACTAACCTACTGACAGATTGACTGTTAATCTATAGACTTTAAGGATTTGAACCATACGAATGTTTAGGGGCGGACTGATTAGAGTCCAGGGCTCTAACAGCCTGGGGGAAAAGCTTTTGAGAAGTCTAGCGGATCGGGCTCTGATGCTCCTGATGCAAGGAGCTTGAAGAGACCGTGGGAGGGGCGGGTGGGGTCCTTCATGATACTGTTGGTTTTCCTGGTGAATCGTGCATTGGAAAATGTCCAGGATGGAGGGGAGAGGGGCACAGATGATCCTTGCAACTGTGGTCACTATTTGCTGTAGGGTCTTGCGGTCTGCGGTCCCATACCAAACAATGATGCAGCTGGTCAGCACGCTCTCAATGGTTCCCCTGTAGAAAGTGGTGAGGATGGGTGAGTGGTTTCTTCCAGTGAAGAAAGTGTAGGCGCTGTTGTTCCTTCTTGTAGAGTGACATGGTGTTGGTGGTCCAGGTGAGATCCTCTGTGATGTGCACCCACATGAATTTAGTGCTGTTGACATTTTATGTCATTTAGACAGGACACAGGTGATTTCTTTGGTACCTGTATGATTGTTGTGGATTTGAAACATGTAGGGACGACTGCCTGGCACAGCCACGTGTTGAAGATATCTGTAAAACGTCTGTCAGCTGTGCAGCACAGACTCCTAGTAAATCCCCAGAACGCAGGCATGCACGGACGGACGCTCTTCGGGCCTCTACCAACCAGAGACCGAGCGATTGCAAGCAAACAGACGGGGACTTCCTGAATGAGTACACGAATGAATATACGGGGATTGCGAATGGACAGAGGGGATGCTTATAGGTCTCCTGGATTCTGTAAACCAAATGTTGACAGGTATGGTTATAGATAAATACTCTTTCGCTTTATTTATCCACAATGGATTTAATTCATTCAATGCAGCAGAGTGACAGCGTGATGACATTGTTGCCCATCACCTGGCTAAAATTTGGTTACGTGATTGCCCAAAAATGTGGTTTCGTGATTGTCATGATTGCCCAAGTTTGATATGCCCATACAGTAGCTACTCAACCAGAAAAAGCCTTCCACCGTCGCCGTCTCCGCGGCGGTACTTCTTTAATGTGAGTTGACTCTTGTTTACTGCTAAGTAGTAGTCTATTCACAGATCTTCACTAAGCGCTAGTTGACGCGTCAATCTCATTGCCAGCAGACGGGCAAGAGTTAAGACTTTTAGCCGTAAAAGACAAACGCTGTATACAATATCAAAGTTACCAGAACATTAAGATTTTACAGACGTGTAATGCAAACGGGTATGCAAATGAGAACTTGAGGATGTGTGGTGTCAGAGTGTACAGACTGTGTGTAGTTTGTCGTGTAATGAGTCACACCTCTTCCATGTACTCTGGTTCGTTGGCTGAGGCGTCCCAGCGGTTGTTCAGAACAAAGATGTTGGGGCTAGAGAGTCGCTCGTTCACTTTATGGAAAAATGATTTCTCCTTTAAATCACAGAAAATAGATCAAATGTAAGCTTCACAAAGACGTATGAATTTATGAAATAATGTAAATATGAGATTTGAAGTAATCGTGCAGTGATAGTTTAAAGATTTATCTGGGTACATCTAACAAGACATTTAAGAAAAAAAGTAATTCGTTTTTTTATGTGAAGTTCATAGTAAACCCACTGTTTGCATTAAAGTGGATTCTGAGTTGGCCACCAGCACAAACACATCGGCATCAAGGCAGAAATTGTCGATCCAGCTGTCCAACTCTGTTGTGACATCAATGCCAGGGCTTGAAAAATAACATTTCATATTTACAGATATGTAAGTCACATAATGAATAACATATTTATTACAACACTTAATAAGTACACTTACTATTATAGAATGCTATTACACTGACCTCTATGGACTTTGGATTACAATCAATATTTTCTAATAGTGAATAATCAGTAGTATTTAATCTGCTTACCTATCCACAAGCACCAAGTCATCTCGCAGAAGGGCACACTTTGCTTTTGGCCACATGACACACACCAGACTGCCTGCGTCTAAATCCTCATCTTGATGCAGGGCATGGGCCAACTGGTTTACTGTCTGCCAACACACACCACACACAAATAACTCATTTTTGAATCTGACCATTTTCAAAACATCTGTTAATGCTGTCGTGGCGAATCGGCCTTCCATCGCAGAAAGAAATCTCAGAGACAAGGGTTCCAGGTGCCAAGAGTTTAAACTTTATTTGCCCGGGCAAGCAAAGTGGGATATTCAGAGTTCATCTGAAGGGATCCAACGAATACATATCTGACTCCATCTTTTATACATTGTTTTCAAGTTGTTATCACAGTTTAAACCAATCATGTGTGCATGACATCGTCTTCTTCCAATCAGTTTTCATATGACATCACTTTTTCATTAGCCCGTCCCTCTGCGCTCATAGTTCCGGCCTACCATATTAAGATTTAATGGTTGCGTGCGCCCCTCAAAAACAGGTGCCTCTTTATCTTGACACTTTCCTGGGGGTTTCGGACGATACATGATTTAACCATGTTTCTATCCAAGATGAGCTCATGGTTTAGCGATAATGAGCTACCCAGTGTCCTTGGTTGTATGTGATTTAATTAGACTTCCCTACAAAAGTGTGTGGGGTGTACGTCTTAGTTCTAAAAGATATTTGGTGTGTGTGCAGATGTTCAAGTTCTCAGACTCATAACATTAACTTTGTTAAAATGAGCTCACTGTTTAGAGATACCAGCGTCCTTGACTCTATGCAACAACCCAAACTTCCTTATTAAAAATGATGTGTGGTGTCCGTGCAGCTAAGATAAGATGCTTGTTGTTCGTGCAGGTGTTCATGAGCTCATACTTATACACAAGGCCCAATATTGTTTCATAAGAATACATGAAACCTATTACTAACTAAATGTATTATTTTATATAAGAAAACTCAACACTATAATAGAAAAACCACCATAATGCTTAAAGGGTCATTTATCAATAAACAGAAGTTTAATCTCTTTAGAAATATATGTGTATCAATTGTTTTGTCTCACAAACGCATTGTTTCACTTCAGAAGACAACAGTCAGAAAAACAGTCAGAAACATTTGCATTTCTTAAATGATGGAAGTCCGTGTATTTTGCAGCGTCACCAATATGAATACCATTACAGACCCTTTCATGGGAAGCGTGCGCCTGGACTGCAGATAACTTCTGTGTTTGGCTAGTGTCTAATAATATAACTATTAATATTTAATTTAATGTAGGTTTAAATTATTGTATATTACTATTGTATTGCATAATAATTTCTTAAAAAAATGATTTGTTGAATTTTGTTGGGTGTTCATTTTATTAAATACAAATTTGTTGAATAGGTCCTGTAGTTTTGACACATAAAAAAACAGCCGTATGGTAGAAGTTCTAAGTTCAAAATATTGGAGATACGAGTTTAACCATCTTTCAGTTCTTCTCTGCATATTTTGCTTGTTATCAGAAATAATCTCTGGGCACTATTATTTGTGAATGTATACCAGGGGCCCGTTTCAGAAAGCAGGGTAAGTGCAAACTCAGAGTAAGTCAACCCCAGAAAACGGAATACACAGGGTTTTTGGTTTCAGAAAGCGAGGTATTTCAAACGCGCGCGTTTGAGAGAGGGAGGGAGAGAGAAAGAGAGAGTGCGGGAGCGTTAAATATAATTCCCTGAATCGTGCTATCTTCACTCAATTGATGATGGCTTTTCATCGCCATGCTGCACGCGCATAACCTAGAGTGAACTTACTCAGAGTGGATTGAACTAACTCAAATCAGCTGGTCTGAAACTGAAAACTCAGAGTAACGATTCTCTGAGTAAATCAACTCAGAGTTCAGATTTTAACTCGGTGTTTGTTGAACTTCCTTATTGAAACGGGCCCCAGAAGTTAAGGGCAGTCCAAGAACGCATGCATGCGCAGTAACATTTGTTTATGTCAGGGCTACTCAAAGTCCGGACTACGGTCCGGATCCGGACCCGGCGGGGAATTAAATCCGGACCCGGTTGTTTGACTTGTGGCGCCGCTGCGCTCAGACCAATCGACGCATGACATCACATGACCGCGAGAAAGAGAGAGACGAGACCCGGCCTGCTCTGTAAGCTTTTGAATCACTCGCGATAGTGCAATGTCAATTGCTTCCGTGAAATCCAGTAAGCGTATGACGTTTGACGTAATCGAGCGGGTTAATAAAGCGACACTTCACCAAGGTGCGTGCGCGGTTCTATAGCTGAGGATGTCCGTTACTAAAAAAAGTAAAGTCGAAGAAAACAGAGCTTTTAAAGATGACTGGACAGAGAGGTACGGATTCATTTTGCCCCAATCCAGCACAAAGCTGTTCTTTTTAATTTGTAACGAGACAGTTGGAATTATAAAAAGTGGAAATGTCAAACGGCACTTTGCACTAACAACCACACCTTTTGTGCCACGGTTTAGGCAGGTGATTGAGAACAGACGGTGTCATTTCTCACATAAGGCTGCTCTGTATTTTGCACCATTTCATTTTTGGCCTATACCTCTTGGTATGTTTTGCCACTTTTGGATTTTTTTATAAATGTATTTAAATGCAAAATACTCTTTATTGTTTTCAAAAAAGTAATGTTAATTCATTATAAAAAGTAATAAGGATGTGTTTTAAAAACTAATTTTGAAACAACCAATTGTCCGGACCTTTGACACACTCGTGAATTCAGATTTGGACCTTTGAAAGTAGACTTTGAGAAGCCCTGGTTTATGTTGTCACTTTAACACCTTCTATATGATAACATAACAGTATTTTAATTTAAAACTGTGTTCAACTGAATGAATTCATCCGGGATGGCATAAGGTTGAGTTAATTATAAGATTCTTTTTATTTTTGGTTGAACTATTTGATTCAATTGTGAAATATCTGCTTTTTGTCTTTCTGCCCAATTGCTTACCTGACTTGACAAAGTGACAGTTTGCAGTGAAATTTGAACAAAGAACTTTGCATCTCTTTTTTATGTTCAAACAACATTAGACAGCATGTAAAAAACAGAAAACGAATAATACCATCCCTTTATACCATTTCAGAGCAAGTATTTAAAATACACATTACACTTATTTTGGAAAATGGTGAAAAACACTGACATTTTTTATGTTTAATGTGAATTTAAAACTATATCAACAATAAACAGTATGGTTCATTAGTTCATGTCATGGACATCACTACAAGACAAAACTGGTTAGTAAATCAAGTGAATTAAGTGATAAGTGCAGCATGGGCAGATTTCTTAAAGGTACAGTGTGTAGCATTTTGAAGGATTAGTTTACCAAAATGTAATATATAATACAAAACTTTGTTGTGAGTGGTGAAGAAATACCTTACAAAATGAACCGAAATGTTTATATTACCTTACAATGAGCCATGTTATGTATATACACCGCAGACACACCCTTACATGTAATTTATCAAATTACACAGCCATGTTTCTATAGTAGCACTACACGGACAAACTGAGCGCTGTTCGGAAAACGAAGGATGCACGGGACTATGTTCTTCTTCGGCTGTGTTTTGGAGGCAGCTTGCAAAGCCACTACATAGAAGGATTCGCAGAAGAAGAGGAAGAACAATAACAATCTACCTGTTGTCCTTTTTATTAGAAATAGAAACGGTTCTTTGTTGCAGTAAGAAGTGAAATTTGCGCTAATGGCGGACCACACATACTCTGCACAAGAGCCGACCGAGCGTCAATCTGTGTCGTCAAAAAAATTTGATACAGCAAGGCGGAGTCGAGACAAAAAACCTGAATAAAGATCAGCGTGGTTTTTCCCAAATGGAGGGCACTGAAGCAGGAAAAGGGTTTTCTAAGCGACGCCGAAGTTGCCAGCTTTCTGCTGACAGTAAGTTTGTCTAATTTCTGCAATATAAGTGAATTGTTTGTTTGATTGCTTTAGCTAATAGATGAGCTGAGCATCAAGAGAAGTAGCGTTTTTCCTTGTACATTTTTAGCACTTTTTCATTGTACTATAAGTCCTTGCTGCATCGCCGTGTGCAAATCAGGTTAGAAATCATGTTTACAATCATAATTTGCATAAATCGGGTGTAAATTATATTATAATACTGCTTAGCTTCCACATCCTCTCTTGTGCGGTCCTCGCGGGTAACGTTAGCTCCTCTGTCTCTCCTCGCCCTGCCTGCATCTCCAACACCCCTACCTCTTCCTCTCCCTCTTACTACCTGTGTTAAGTCCTCTGATTGAAACTTTTGTGGTTAGATTACATGCCTTTAGCATTTGCAAGCGGTTTCAATAGGCTGTTAGTTACGAACCAAGTTACTGTGCCAAAAAATGCTATGCAAAATAAGCGAATAAATCACTGACACAATGTTAAACAAGTAACAACAAATGGTAAAAATGGGCTAGTAGAAAGGAGGGGATTAGACAGATGAATTGCGGACGAATCATTTGAGAGTCAGTCAAAAAGTAAGGTAAGAATAAACTTCAATGTGCATAAACTTGTTGTTGAACACTACATAAACCAAAGTAAGATGTTAAAATCCCTTGTTATGTACCCTTTAAACAAACCGTATGGTACACTGACATCTAGCGGCCGAGCTTGGTATCGGAGTCTAAATTCAAAATACTGGAGAGAAATAATGCAATGAATTATAACACACATGTCTGCTCTACAGGGTTGATCCCCACACATGTCAGACTTTAGAGATTACACATCCTGATTAACACTTTCAGCAAGCAAAGCTTATCAATTGTTGCTATAGGGAGATGCACTGTTACGCAAGGGGCCAATTCCATTCCTTATACCACAACACTGACTCAACATTTTAACCACACCCAATGATTCACGAGAACAAAAACTAAAGTCAATATGACATTGTTTTCTAACAACTAAGAATGTAATACAATTTTACCTTAACACTCTTTTTTTCATCTGATCCTTCGGTAAGCAGGAATGCCTCGTTGCCATCAGTACCCTCCACTCGCAGGAAGCAGTTGGTGGTGTGTCCGATTCCCGATGGCAAGACTTTGTCCCAGAGCATGGCATTAATGACAGAGCTCTTTCCATTACTGGTCCTGTAAAACAGGGAGTATGGCTGAGTGCTATATTTCATGCAACCATTCTGTGTTCAAGCATTAAGTAGCAATATAAGAGCATTATACCTGCCAAAAAAGACCACCTTCATGTGCCTGCGAGACAGGACCTCCGCAATTCCTGCCACTTTGGACAGGTATCCTTGGACCTCCGCCACCTGCTCCTCTGTTGTAACAGGATCCAGTTCTTCATTGCTGTAGGTCTCTATCACAAAAAAGGAACTTACAATTTATTTTACAAGTACTTTTACATTTACAATTTAAATGTGTCCAGACAGTATTGTCATCTCAATACAAGCCTTTAAGTGGTCAGTGCGAATAACTTCACAATTCTGACACTAAACAGTAAAAAGGCACTGTCTATGAGACAATGTATTAAACAAATTCGCTTTCATCAAGACATAAAAACTCCAGGGTCTTTAAAATAAAAAATATAATGTCAGACCTATGATAAAGCCATAATATGCTTTACCTCAAATCAATCTACTATAATAGCAAAAGCTCGAATGGGAAAGTTACTGAGCTCTGAATGCAGATTAGTAGCAGCTTTATTGACATGATACGCTTACTAAACTAGGTATTCCTTCCTAAACTTTCAGCCATCTTCCAATCTTTCCCATCTGCTGTGTGCGAGTCAGAAAAAAGCAGCTGCTCTTCTCGGCAAGACAGATGAACAGCATGCAAAAGTAAGCTTAAAGCTCCTGGTCAAAAGATAAATTGCAGCCGTTACCTTCCAAAAATGCTGAGCTCTCCTTAATGTAGGCGGCCAGTTGTTCAAAGATACCGTTGATCTTTTTCTTGGCAGTGACAAAGTGTTTGAGCGGAGAGGCATTCACCTCAGCCATGAGTCTCTTGTCCTTCTTACCAATAACACTCGTTTTGGGTCGTGGGAAAACCAAAGACATCTCACTGAAAATGTAGAGTGAGTAAAATACATTTTTAACAATTTTTTTCAAGTGTAAGTGGTGCCTGTCCATGAATATTTTGCCAATGATAAAACAGCCTAACCCCAAAATGACTACTGGCCAGTTTGACAAAATAATCTTCATCATGTTTAAGACTAATTCTGCCAGTGCCAGTTATTAATCTAGATCTGCCCGTCTCAATGAAATACAGTGTTTTTGTGTTAGCCATGTAAAGTGTCTGTTTATGGCACTATTCTATTAGTAAATTATATTAACATTTTTAACAATAACACATACACGCATGCACATCAAACTCAAGATAACAAGAAATCTCCCTTACGAAAAATGTATCATAGTAACCACTGTTTCATCACAGTATAACAGGGGTGTCCAAAGACAGTCCTGGAGGGCCGGTGTCCTGCAAAGTTTAGCTTCAACCCTGATCAAACATACCTGAACAGCTAATCAAGGTCTCACAAAGCAGACTAGAAACTTCCAAACAGGTATGTTAAGCCAAATTGGAGCTAAACTCTGCCGGACTGTGGCCCTCCAGGACCAACATTGGACACCCCTGCAGAATAGTAACTACAGATATGTAGTAAAGAAATCTTTCATCATTTATTCAGCCTCATGTCATTTTACAAAAATGCATGAATAACCTTGAATAACATACAAAAGGATATTTAGAGAATGTTAGTAAACAAACAACCCTGGGTCCCATTGTATGGACACAAAATATGTTTTATGTTCTACAAAAGAAGAGTCATATACAGGTTTAAACGATTTAAAAGGTTAAATGATTGAATTATCCCTTTAAGTGTACCCTTTATCATTGTCCTGATCAACATTCCTTTTAACACGATGAAGCAAGCACCCCTCTAGTGCACAATAAAACCAAAGAATTCAAAGAATCTCAATCAACAACAGAGACAGAGACGCCGGGCTATGCCTTAGTTGAATTGAAGATATTCCTTCACTTTTAAAAAAGCATTAGAATAATACTTTACTTGTCTGCATCTTGAGACAAAACAACAGCACTGCTATATTTTAAAATATTTCATGGCAAGTTTTATTCCGTTAACACAGGTCAAACATTAATTTTAGTCTGCGACTGGACTTAAACCTTGTCATTGAAACCAGGCCTGTAAGAGTTACTTTAAAGTCTTCTTCTACAGTCTTACCTTACAGCGATGTTATACCTATTACACAATAATCAGATGGTCAAATACTGCATCATGTCCCCTTTGCTTTATCTTCCAGCAACCTAACAACTAGATTTCGCTCAGTAAAATCAAGTCGAGTCCGTCCGAACAAAGTCATGACGCTAATATACAGTCAATAATATATACCAATAATATCCGAGTCATGACTTTCACCACATCAATGTCACTGACATCATCGCACGACTCATGTAATCGAGATCGAATCTAGCCCGGGTTAGACGAGTCTAAACCATGTAAATAAACGGAATCACTTTGCCTTTATCTCAACCAAGGACAGGAAAAAATCAAACTTGCAGTTTAAGTAACGTTGCTTCTACGAAATCAATAGTTATCATCATGCTTTGCTGCGCAGCACGTTCGGCGAATGACATCAATGTGCCGCGAGATCAATTCGACATGTTTTTATTCGCTCTCGCGGTGCTTTGATGTCAGACACTGACAGCAGCCGCTGTATGTTTTTAATCGCTTGCCTAAATTAATAGGTAAATTATTCAAAATAAAGTAATTGTAACATTAATATTAGCGAGTACATTATCCTGACACAAACCTAAGCAGTAGAGACACTATTATGCCAGGTAGTAAAAAAGCTAAAAACACAGTAATGTGTAACGTTAGTGTTACTGCTAAAGCTAATGCAAGATTGCCCTGACACGAATTGCTGATTTTCGGGTCTACAATTTCAAAACTCATCATACGATTTCTATTGGTATTACTATACCATAACATACCAAAAATATCAGCAACCCGAATCAGTATAGCAACAGTTATTATATAAACTAATTATATACGTTTACCGGGGAATGCGGAGTAATTATATCACACAGTCGTCAAACATGTTGATCCAGCAGTGTCCCAGAATAATCCCAAATTCAGGAAAAGCTGTTCTGATGAGTAACGTTGACTTAAATTATTCGATGGACTTCAGGCTAACGTTAAACGAAAACGAAACGAGTGAAAACAAATGTCTGTTTGACTGTTCACGGGTGAGGCAATGTGGCAAAATTAGTATTACGATAAAAACTGTATGTTTAGTATGGAAGCCCGTTTCCGCCAGGGTTGGGAATTTTTTTTAGAATTAGTAAGTCATAATAATGACTTAGTATCTCATTATAATGACTTAGTATCTCATTATAATGACTTAGTATCTCATAATAATGAGATACTAAGTCGAAATTTCGACTTAGTAAGTCATAATAATGAGATACTAAGTCGAAATTTCGACTTAGTAAGTCATAATAATGACTTAGTATCTCATAATAATGAGATACTATGTCGAAATTTCGACTTAGTAAGTCATAATAATGACTTAGTATCTCATTATAATGACTTAGTATCTCATAATAATGAGATACTAAGTCGAAATTTCGACTTAGTAAGTCATAATAATGAGATACTAAGTCGAAATTTCGACTTAGTAAGTCATAATAATGACTTAGTATCTCATAATAATGAGATACTATGTCGAAATTTCGACTTAGTAAGTCATAATAATGACTTAGTATCTCATTATAATGACTTAGTATCTCATAATAATGACTTAATAAGTCATAATAATGAGATACTAAGTCGAAATTTCGACTTAGTAAGTCATAATAATGACTTAGTAT
This sequence comes from Triplophysa tibetana, assembly GCA_008369825.1. Lineage (NCBI taxonomy): Eukaryota > Metazoa > Chordata > Actinopteri > Cypriniformes > Nemacheilidae > Triplophysa > Triplophysa tibetana. The sequence continues at coordinate 22,745,677 of CM017904.1, read as the reverse complement.
CTCATAATAATGACTTAGTAAGTCATAATAATGAGATACTAAGTCGAAATTTCGACTTAGTAAGTCAAAATAATGACTTAGTATCTCATAATAATGAGATACTATGTCGAAATTTCGACTTAGTAAGTTATAATAATGACTTAGTATCTCATAATAATGACTTAGTATCTCATAATAATGAGATACTATGTCGAAATTTCGACTTACTAAGTCATAATAATGAGTTAGTATCTCATAATAATGAGATACTAAGTCGAAATTTCGAGATAATAATGACAAACTTTCTCAGAACAAAGATGGAATTTACGTATGCACGCATGCGCAACGTGAATCGTGCACAAGCAGGCTAGCCAGCGTGCAAGTAACACATCGGTTCCTGTTGCAAATATTGAAATAGTGAACACATATGAAAGTAAGTATACATACAAATACACATTCAAGGAGCTTTTCGGTAGTTGATTCGTCTAAAATACCAATTTTATGAAAGTTTACAGTTACATTCGCCAAATGAAGAGCCGACCAGTGGCGGATTGGCCTTCGGGAGCAAACCGACAATTCCCGGTAGCCTGCCGATTGATTTGGTTGCTGACAGAAAGCGCTTATTGCTTATATGTACCACAGAGAAAATTTAGGAATTTGGCAATCGACAGGAAAGTCATCAATCTGTTTTACGTGCTTTCACAATGCAGCACAATATGACCCTAGACCGGGGATGTGTTGGTGTTGGGGCTTCGCTATTCAGAATCAGAAAGAGCTTTATTGCCAAGTAGCGTTATGTTTGCACAAACAAGGAATTTGTTTTGGTGACAGGATCATCTAGTACACAACAACAACAATACACAGAGAAGATAACACAATATAATGCAGTACACAGATTGTCAAAAATATTGGGCTGCGCATTCCCGCTCTCTTTCTTTTTCCGACATTGAGTTGACACACACTGCACGTGAACGCAGTGACAACAGAGCCCCGCCTGCTCTCACAGACTTGACTCGTCTGCGGCAGTTATAGTGAAAGTGAAATAGTATGTTATTTAGAGTACTGTTAACAAAGATGGCCAGTACAGTCTCAGTAACACATCTGGCGCTCGGTGAACACTCGTTTACGTTTCCCATGTTTACCATATCGCTCTATGTGCACTGATCAATAATTTCATCCACTCGTTTCATTTGCGCTGCTTAAATGTTGTTTATGTTAGAAAGATGCCTAGTTCAGAGTCTCCGCAACAGTTCTCATGTTTAATGCACGCGTTTCTGTTTTTATGATCTCTCATCAATGATTTCTTCCACTCGTCTCATTCGCGTTAAGTTGATGTTTGAAATGATGCAGGACATGATGATGTCTCTACAACAGTTTTCGCGTGTGATACACGTTTGCACTTCCGTGTTTACCATAAACGCTCTAAGCTGATGAATGATTTTCATCCACTCGTCTCATTCGCTCCGGTTAAACGTTGTTAAAGTTAGAAAGATGGCCAGTGCGAGTCTCTGCAACAATTCTTGCGTTTAAAGTTTGCGTTTCTGTCTATATGTATGCTGATCAATTATTATATGTGAATAAAAGGCAAATATTTTTTTATCATATAAATGTAGGCTTTTGACATTTAATGAGCAATTAATGAGCAATTCAATTGTTCAAGTATTTGTACAATTGTTCAACTCTTTAATCTCTTCATTAATCTCTCAACTATTTATGTAAACTCCGGTCCATTAATACTAATAAATACAACTTTGATTTTAAATAGTAAATGTATTCGTACAATTTACATTAGATTGACAATTAATGCATAATGTAAATATATACGGCAGGTATGGCATGTGCGTGATGTGGCTTTACATATGGCGATGGTTTTAAACAGAGCTAACCTTTTGGAGACGAAAGAAAGAAAAAAATGCCAACAACGAAAAGCAAAAGAAGAGGCATGTGCTTTTGTACTATTTTAAACTCTTATTTTGTATTAACCAAATTATTCAAGCACATGTTTACAATTTCAGGTTTTGAACACTGGCATAAAGTTGCTTGTGTAGGCCCACTGTACTTTTAAGTGGCTTAACCAAACACTTTACGAACAACATATACAAGTTCTAAAAATTAGATAAAAATTTAAATTATTAAAGAGAACCTCCACCCAAAAATGAAATTCTGCCATTGTTAACTCACCCTCAAGTAGTTGTTTTGGAAGCTTTATGACTCCTCCATGGATGGCAGCCAACCAAACTTCAAAGCACATTTCTGAGAGTTGTTCCCGTGGCACTCTCATCGCCACACGGATCAAACATGCGTCGTGTTGCTCTCGGGAAGTGGAAACTAACACGGAAATCAGTTCTTTTTATATATAATCGTTATCTTTGTTTGTTTGGACTGAATTAACCCGTTTTTCTAAATGAGCAAATCTCATTCACATCCTGCATTCTCTTGTGGTTAACTGAGCTATATGTGATGCACTGATATTATTTTCGCTGGTTGACTGAATAGTTTCCACTGTTCAAATTAGTCATTCGTTTTCGAGTCGTTCTGATAACAATGTGTCCGCTGGATACTGGCGAACTCGCTGTGTGACTGACAACTGAGGAATGAGACAACTGCACAGCTTATAACGTTACAATGATGTAAAGCAAATTAATTTAAGGAACCTTTCCAAGAAATGGTACTTTCTCTGTGTTTATCAGAACAAAGAAATTGTAACAAATGTATGAAATGCGCTATATGAACAAAACCTTGTTATTAGGGCGATGGCCATAATAATAAGAAAATGAACATATATGTTTACAGGATGGAGAATCTCATTGAATTTTTGAGGCAGAGGAATGTTCCTGAAGAAACAATAGAGCTACTGGAATGTGAAAAGGTGAGTGATATGTGTAAACCTAGCCTTATGAAATAGTTATACAGTCATTCATACATGAAACATTTACAAGCATTGCAAACATCTGAAAGTTTAATTATGGTTTTTAATATTATTTTTAGATTGATGTTAGTGTCATCGAACTAATGACTGATGAACAGCTAAAGAAATACTTTCCATCTTATGGTGATCGTCTTGCCATACTGGCATTTTGCAGAAGAAAAACAAATGAACCCAGCAACAGGAAATCTAAACTTTTTGAGCGACTGAAATCTAAGATATCACAAAAACGAAAATGTGATGATGATCCCGTAACTTGTCAACTAACGACAACAAAGAATGCTCAAAAAAGTATGAGAAAGATAGAAATGGGATGGATGAATTATGATGAAGGTGAAGAAACCTTCAAACAAGTGAGAACAAGAAAGGGTGGTGGCACTCGGAAAGTACATGTATCAAAAGATTCCCAAAAATCTGATTTAATTCAGGAAGCAATTCAGCTGTTTTTTGGAGATGGAAAAAACACTTTGGGAGAGATTACTGATTTTGAGGTTGATTTAAAGAATTACAAAGATTTGTCTGTGGATGAACACACTACTGTTGGAAAACTCTATGCAGAAACCAAACTGCCAATTCTGAGATTCTACCTCACAACAAAGAAAAAAAAACATTCTGTTTCAGATGTGGAGGAAGATTTGGCTGTGACTGGGCAGGAATTGGATATCTCTTCACCAACAGAAGAAGGTACAGGTGACCCAGATGTGGTTTATATTGGGAGCAACGCAGAATCAGAGGTGTCTTTCCTTTATTCCAGAGAGCAAACTTCTTCTAACCTAGAGGTAAACATTTTAGAAGACAGCAATATTGTCACTCTGTTTACTGAAGACATTATAAACTTTGGGGATCAAAGTTTGGATGATACGTTACCTCTGTCACCTGTTAACAACACACATCCTGAAAAGACAAAGAGGATCTTAGTAGTCCACCGTGGTCATGTACTCCCAGAGCTCATAGCTCATTTTTCTGATGAAAGTGTGTTAGAAAAGGACATAAAAATTCAACATATTGCACCGGATGGAAAACTTGAGAGGGGCCATGATGAAGGAGGGGTTGTAAGAGATTGCCTTGCAGAGTTTTGGAATGAGTTCTATGACCAGTGCACTTTGGGCAGTTCTTTCAAGGTGCCATTCCTTCGCCACGATTTTGGACAACAGCACTGGGAAAGTGTAGGTCGTATCATTGTCTTTGGATGGCAAAAGGAAAAATACCTTCCTGTGAAAATTGCTCCAGTAATCATGGAGCAGGTCGCTTCTGGATGTGTAAAAAGCAATATCATTGAAAATTTCCTAAAATATGTATCTGAGCCAGAACGAATAGTGTTTCAAGCATGGCAGTCCGACTTCAACAGTGTTGATAAAGAGGAATTACTCGAAGTCTTGGATGTCCACAGCTGTAGGAAAATGCCTACAGAGAATAACGCAGAAGAAGTCTTACAAGAACTTGCTCACAAAAAACTAATCCAAGAGCCTGCTTATGTCATGGAACAGTGGGCAAACATATTTTCAAATGCTGTCATCCGTATTGAAGACATTTCAAGCATGTATGAAAACTTGCAGCCCACAGTGAGGAAAGTTGTAAGGTCTGTTTCTTTTCCAGAAAACATGAATGCCCAGCAGAAGGAGATTCAGAGGTACTTAACCAATTATCTTAGGGAGTCCAGCACACAGGGTCTGTGCAGGTTTCTTAGATTCTGCACTGGTTCAGATCTTTTGGTGGGAAAAACCATCACCGTTAACTTCACAGAAGTTCAAGGATTCCAAAGAAGACCCATTTCACACACATGTGGCTGTGTTTTGGAGCTGTCTGTTTGTTATGATAGCTACCCAGACTTCAGATCTGAGATGAACAAAATCATGGAATCAAATGTGTGGGTGATGGACATAATATAATAGGAAAAAAATGTTTCTGAATGTATGTGAAGTGTACTACAGATGCAAACGCATCCACACAGACATCTTTTAATTTCTCTTTAGATGCATTACTTTAGTGTTCGGATACATTTTGGATGTACTACTCTAGCGTTTTGATACATTACCTTAGCTAGTGTTTGGATACATTTTAAGCACATTACTCAAGTGTTTGGATACATTACTCTATCCAGTGTTGTCTCTTTCTAATGATACATTTTGATCATACCATGCTACTGTATGGGGACATTGCGATTCACTACTCTATTGTTTGGCGACATTTGGAATCAACCATCTAGTATTTTGATACATTGTTATGCAGAGTTCACAATGTTTTAAACTGTTTTATTATATTTTATCAAAACATTCAATGTTTATGCTGGAAAACTGTTTGCTGCTGAGCCTAATATGCTGTTTATGCTGCTGTATTTAAAAGCTGCTTCCTAAATTACACAGTATAAAAACCCCAGGTGAAAAAAGTGAATTCCCATAATGTACTTAAAGTGCTCTATTTTCGCATATTTTGTACTAAATATACAATAAATGATCTTTTAGTACTTCTTAAGATACTCTTAAGAACATCTAAGTGTACTTAACTGTGCTATATTGAGACCGCATAAATATGAACTAAAATGTGCTTTTAACATACTATCTCTGTATTAAAAATTAATTTTGTTACCACTTGAAATATACTTGAACACACCTGGGTTCAAATGTACCTCAAGTGGTAACTAAATAAATTTTTTAATTCAGAGATAGTATGTTAAAAGCACATTTTAGTCCATATTTATGCTGTCGAAAATACAGTAAGCACAGTTGAGTAAATTTAGATGTTCTTAAGAACTAATATAATTTTTAGTGTATTAAGTACAAAAATAGTACGTGAAAATGGAGCACTTTAGGTACATTCTGGACGGGACTTTTTTGCCTGGGACTTTTTGCTATTGTTTTCTTTATTTTGTGTTTTAACATATAGGCCAAATTGAAATGTTCATTTTTCATTTGAGTTTAGTAAAGGTTACACTGTATACAGCATTAAAATTTGACACCATTACATTGCAAAGTTATCCGTAGTTCTACAAGTGATACATTTGAATAATTTCATAGAAATGTGAATTGCATCTGTAGTTTTTTTTGTCATAGTGTTTGTATATGACTTTTTGGATATATTACTGTCATGTTTGGATACATTTGGAATTTTGGATGCACAACTCTAGTGTTTGGATATATTTGGACACACTACTAGTGTTTGGATACATTTTGTAATGCACATAATGTTTAAAATGAAAGTGTTTAAAGAGTAATTAAAACATTCAAAGTTTATGCTGAATGGATAGCAATATTTGCCAAGCGATTCTTTACTAATATGCTGTCTATACTGCAGTGTTTAAGGCTGGTGCTAAAGTCACAGTAAAATGTTGCAAATTTTGTTGTTGTTATTTTGTATTTTGAAACATGGCGGTTTGAAACTTCAAGTTTTAATTTCAATTTACTGATGATTACACATAAAAACATGTAAAATTGACACCAACAAATGTGTAACATTATGTGTAACTCTACAAGTGATACATAATTTCATAACACTCTTCAACTGTAGTAGACTATTAAAAAAGCAATGTGAAAGCTATTATGCTATACTAAAGCCCATATGCAGTAAACAGTACAGTATTGTTTGTGGAAAAAATTCAGTGCAATCAAAAAACTGAAACCAGTTCAGGCTTCTTCAGTCAGTTCATCATTTATCAACTCCCTAAGTTTTATGTAAACATCCAATGTTGAATAGACATCTTTTGACATATCCAGGTTGTGTTCTGCGATGAGATGAACACATACATCAAACACATCTTTGTCACAGGGATAGTCTTTGAACACACATTCTTCCAGACACACGTCAACGTCTTCGGGCCGAACAGGGTGCAAGTAATCTCTCGCACCATATAACTGAGGTACGGCATGCATAATAGTTGGACGGCCATTTGGAGATCGGGAATTATGAACTGGCCTTATTCTGTGAGTGTTCCACAATGATGCCACTTCATCCAGTTCCTCCTAAAAGAAGAAAACAAAACTTTGTACATATGTGGAATGTTTAAGTAACTTTAGTTACACTTTATATTAAGGTACATAGCCTATGTGTCAAGCACATATTAATAGTTTATTCTGCATTACCTTACTCTACATCCCTTTATCCTACCCAATACCAAAACTACCTCATAAGCAGTAATTAGGAGTTTATTGAGGCAAAAGTTGTAGTTAATAGATAGTGAGAATTGCTCCCTATTTTAAAGTGTGATGTGACTTTTATTGTGCTTCCTCGACATTATTAGAATGGTAGGCAGGTGCTTTTGATCTTATCACTAAAGCCTAATACTTGTATAAGTAGAATTTTAAAATTACTTTCAATCGATCTTTTTCAATTTTCACGTCTTCTTTAAAACATTACATAAAACTTGGTTACTATGGTAACTCCTTTTCCACCATGCTAAACAGTACCCCATGGTAAGTAGGCACATGTAAAACTCAGGTGGCAGGAGCAACTAATGTCACATACCTGCCACATATACAAGTGCCAGCTCACATATACAGAACCATACTTCGGTTGAGAAGTGTAAATGTTATGGTTTCATCCAGAAAAAATTCAGCTCCTGCATTTACTTGTGTTTATGGGTCAGTTTTACTTTGTTTAATTTTTCATCGCATTTAACCTGCTGGGCAGCTGAAGATTGAACCACATGCCCAAAATGCTATGTTTAAGCAATGACTACACTTAAAACAACAATTATTTGTTTAAATATACACAATTAAATAAAATAATAGACTTACCTGAATCAAGTTTTGAAAACAGAACTGAATCAAACATTTGTCTAGAAAGGTGTCAGCATAATGTCCGTCCTCTTTAAGGTTGTCAAAAAGGTTCATCCAAAATTGGATGCACTGACTCCTAAGTGTGAGCCACCACCTCTCAATCCGCTGATTTCCTGTGCTGGGCCCAAAACTGACACATAATGAATTAGAATTATGCAGAAATTTCTGCATATCTGCCACATGACCGTTCTCAGTTCCAAGATCCAGTCTCACCCGTGCAGGGCAACCCTCTGCCTCTGTTACAGATGTAATAAAGTATCCAGCAATGACTCGTGGATCACTGTTTGTTCTGTACGATTCAAGCCAAATCATTTTTCTAGAGAATCCATCTATGCACCCACTTATACCAATCCCGTATGGCTTTAACTTGTCGTATCCATCAATGTGCCATACGTAGTTCGGTCCACGGCTGAAATACACTCGTCGGCGAAGTCTATTCCTAGACCTTAGATCAACGCCATTGCCGTCTAGCAACCGTAAAATAATTCGTACAGTCTCTCTGTCGGTGATTATTCCATTGATCCAGCATTTCTGGTGCATCCACCTGTAACCATGTAACTGCCCTGATGTCTGTAATTGTCCTTGTATAAAAGCTGCCACCTCAGCTTCAGCAGTCTTGTTCTTCCTCCTCCAAAGCTGGTGTTTGCTCAAAAGTCGCTCAAGAGTTCGATTGCTAATTTTAACACCATGAACATTCTCCAGTAGAGTAAGAATTTCACGATTTGCAAGGCCCTGTCTGAAATATTGCTCTATGTGTCTAAAATCCATGAATTACCACAATGCTGATCAAGGAGACTGCACATAAAACATATGGACATACGATCAAAGCACATGGCGTCATAGAAGATATATGTGCATCTACAGATTTGGCCAATATTATGAGAAAGTCATATGAGAAAGTTTCTCATAATAATGACTTAGTATCTCATAATAATGACTTAGTATCTCATTTTAATGACTTAGTATCTCATTATAACGACTTAGTATCTCATTATTATGACTTACTAAGTCGAAATTTCGACTTAGTATCTCATTATTATGACTTACTAAGTCATTATTATGAGATACTAAGTCATTATTATGAGATACTAAGTCATTATTATGACTTACTAAGTCGAAATTTCGACATAGTATCTCATTATTATGACTTACTAAGTCGAAATTTCGACTTAGTATCTCATTATTATGTCTTACTAAGTCATTATTATGAGATACTAAGTCATTATTATGAGATACTAAGTCATTATTATGACTTACTAAGTCGAAATTTCGACATAGTATCTCATTATTATGACTTACTAAGTCATTATTATGAGATACTAAGTCATTATTATGACTTACTAAGTCGAAATTTCGACATAGTATCTCATTATTATGAGATACTAAGTCATTATTATGACTTACTAAGTCGAAATTTCGACTTAGTATCTCATTATTATGACTTACTAAGTCATTATAATGAGATACTAAGTCATTATTATGACTTACTAAGTCGAAATTTCGACATAGTATCTCATTATTATGAGATACTAAGTCATTATAATGAGATACTAAGTCATTATAATGAGATACTAAGTCATTATAATGAGATACTAAGTCATTATTATGACTTGCTAATTCTAAAAAAAATTCCCAACCCTGGCGGAAACGGGCTTCCATAGTTTAGAGCATCAAAATGTAGAGTGCTATTAGCTTGGAGTGAGATATAAACATAAAACTACCGGCCATCCACCATTACCCTCTGTGCGTTATCGACGTGTTGTACGTCATCTAAATGCGACCGCTTTATTCTTTTCATCCTGCAGAGGGCGTTCATAGCCGCAAATATTTTATTAACAAATGTTCAGTAGGCTGTTTAGAATTCGCGTTTGTGTTTATGAAGCATAACCTTAACCATAACCCTTATGAAACCGAACCAATAACTTAAGAACAGGGCCACAATCTTGCACTACACTTCCCATAATCCAATGCTGGACACATTATGATTCATTACCTGTAGTTTAGGCATGTGGGGTGCTTTTTGAACGTCACCCATATGGCCATGCAGGTAGAAGTTGAAGCTCCTTCTCCATTATGAATGAATTATGAAGTAAGGATGAATTAATGGGTCAATATTAAAAGTCAAGTGTGTAACTTTTTGGAGTATCTATTGACAGAAATGCAATATAACATATACTGTATATAATATATATTCTGTATATAAGAATGTCTTCAGAGGTGTATAAAGCCTTTACATAAGGAAGCATTATGTTTTTATTATCTATGAATGAGCTATTTCTATCCACATACACCGCAGGTGCATGCAATTCAGCATGTTGTTTCTAAAATATCCCTTAACAAACAAACTGCTCTATAGCGCAATTTCCTAAATACGTAATCTCGTTTGGCAAAGAAGTGAAAACGCGACAACATTTTATTTATTTCTCTGTAGTCCTTCGAAAGGGATGGGTGGAGTGAGCCCTTGGTTGCAATTCCTCACCTTTAAAGTCCACAAGGAGAATCATCGGTTTAAGGGAGTGATGCTGGAGGAATGCTGGGAACATAAAAATATTATCAAGTAGGCCTACACCACCGTGGATATTTCTAGTTCGTAAAGTTGTTTTACAAATACAAACAATTTGGAAGGAGAAATATATCCCCAAAGATTTGTATAGAATAATGTAGGTCAAGTTTATTCATCATGGTTGCAAATACTGATGGTTCTAAATATCCTGTCTTCATGTATCCTTCAAAACAGACTGAGCGAAGGACACAAAACAAAGGCTGACTTCCACGCATCCTTCTATTTGAGATGTCCTTTGCCAGCGCTTGATGATGTGGCAGTCGAGATATGTAGCCTTCCTAGGACATGTCCTTGTGTTTGAGAAACTCACCCCCTGTCTTTATATTTTAAACGGTAGCCGCATCCGAAAGCTACGGCAGCTGACTTACTGCCTCGCTGCCCAATCATGCAACGACTTCGGAGGCAGCGTTAGCACACAAAGGAAGCTCTAAGAAACTAATTTTGACAGACTTCATAATATCAATATCGGAAACTACCATACCAATTTCTCAGTAGAAATGCAAACAAAAGTTATTGAAAGAGAAAATTAAACTAGATTTATAAAAAATGGTGCTCCAAAAGGTTCCTCTGGTGCGATTTTGTTTTTTAAGCGCAATCCTGCTCGACCAATAACTTTTTTTGCTGTAAACGCATAGCACTGTGGGACATTGTAGGCAGCAAAGGATACATCCAAGTTGCCTTAAAAAATCAACCAAAGAAAGGTATCTCATGAGACAGGAAGTAAAATTAACATGGAATCCAACCAGAAACCTTCTGGTTACAAGTTTGACTCACTAACCACTAGGCCACAACTGCCCCAGAGGCTAAATTATGTTGCATGTTCACTGCATTTTTCTGCAGCATGAGAATCCTACCTTTCTATAAGAGATGGGACAATGAATCCCAGATGATTTCCCTTTAAAGAAATATATTAAATCGTTGAGGTCATTAACAAGGTTATCTGTTGGTTAGTAAAATGAAGTCAAAAGCATGTGAGATTTGGCAATAGAATAATGTTTACACACAGAAATATATATATATATATATATATATATATACCTGCAGCAGTTATAGTTGGTCAAAATGTTACAATCTAAAAAGAAGATTGCGCATGTAATTTGGCAAAAAGTGAGTCCTAAGTCTAAATGACTCACATTATCAACTCGTCCCTCACCACTGGCACATTTCCTACTCTCTTCAAAGAGGCCCGTATTACCCCACTACTAAAGAAGCCTACTCTTAATCCTGCACTGTTAGAAAACTACAGACCGGTATCCCTACTCCCCTTCGCTGCTAAAACTCTAGAACGGGTTGTCTGTAACCAGCTCTCATCCTTCCTCATCCAGAACAACCTCCTGGACAGCAACCAGTCTGGGTTCAAGAGCGGTCATTCCACTGAGACTGCGCTGCTCTCTGTTATCGAAGCCCTGAGACTGGAAAGAGCTTCCTCTAACTCATCTGTTCTCATCCTACTGGATCTATCTCCCGCCTTTGACACTGTTAACCATCACATCCTCCTGTCCACCCTCAAGGCTATGGGGGTCTCCGGAATGGTGCTACAATGGCTCAGGTCTTACCTCTCAGGTAGGTCATTTAGAGTATCCTGGAGGGGTGAGGTGTCTGAGTCCCAACATCTCGACACAGGTGTGCCTCAGGGCTCAGTGCTTGGTCCGTTGCTATTCTCTGTATACATGACATCCCTTGGCTCTGCCATTAGGAAACATGGCTTTTCCTATCACTGCTATGCGGATGATACACAACTCTACCTGTCTTTTCGCCCTGACGATCCGACTGTCTCAGCACGCATCTCAGCTTGCCTAGCCGACACCTCCCCATTCTGGATGAACGGCCATCACCTGCAGTTGAACCTTTCAAAAACCGAACTGCTTGTAATCCCGGCTGATATAAAGACTTATCACAACCTTTCCATTCAACTGGGCTCATCAACCATCACACCTTCCAGAAAGGCAAGAAACCTGGGAGTGGTGATCGATGACCAGCTCAACTTCAAAGATCAAGTTGCCAGCACCACCCGGTCCTGTAGATTCATCCTCTACAATATCAGGAAAATTAGACCCTTCCTATCAGAGCATGCTAAGCAAGTCCTAGTACAGGCTCTAGTCCTGTCCAAACTGGACTACTGCAATGCACTACTGGGAGGACTTCCAGCTTGCACAACCAAACCTCTACAGATGATCCAGAATGCTGCGGCAAGAGTTATCTTTAATGAACCGAAGAGAGCACACGTTACTCCTCTACTCATTAAGCTAAATTGGCTACCTATAGTCGCTCGCATCAAATTCAAGACTCTGCTCCTGGCCTACAAGACCACCACTGGTTTGGCACCACCTTATCTTCACTCACTAATGCAGACATATGTACCCGCCAGATCCCTACGCTCTGCAAACGAACGGCGTCTTGTGGTGCCATCGCATAAAGGTAGAAAATCTCTCTCGCGCACCTTCTCCGGATCTGTTCCACCTATGTGGAATGATCTGCCTGCTGCTACAAGATCTGCAGATTCTGTAGCCATCTTTAAGAAACGCCTGAAAACCCATCTCTTCCGCCAACATCTTACTGTTCTGTTCTGACTCAAGTTTCTCCTCTACTCTTTTTTTCTCTACTTGTTTCTTCTCTACTCTAAAAAAACAAAAAACAAAACAAAAAAAAAAAAATGTATGAATGAATGTTTCTGTATACTGTGTTAGGCTATATGAAACCAGTCTTCTTTTTGATTGCACTTATGCTCTTGTTGTACTTATGCTGTCCTAATTGCTTCCATTACCTACCCCACTTGTAAGTCGCTTTGGATAAAAGCGTCTGCTAAATGACTAAATGTAAATGTAAATGCCTTAAAAACGGTGCTTTACTAGAAATTGTGCTCCGTGCTCGATACATGTTGAAAGTTTCAATTTTTCCCTGATACATGGTTTACGATTCTGATTTACCCAAATAAAGACTGGCCTAACTTCGAACCTCAACCCCAGTGTGTTATTTGTGTAGTTCTTGACATAAATGCATTCTTTGAAAGTCTGTATTTTCAGTCAAACGCTGGATTTGCCCGAATGCATAATGGAACCATATTATAATTGTTACCAGAAATCACATAGTAAAGTCCTATTAGGGAACAACAGGCTGTACGTTGATTTACACCAGAATGACTGAAACATTTTAAACATTAAAAATAAATAGTGAAAAGAAAGAAAATAAAATGCTAATTAAATTCTAATCTGTGTTTATGGTTAAAAAACCTAGTTATTCTTTCTTGGTGTGCAAAAGTTTAGATACTTCTATGACTGAGGCTTTATTTAATTGATTGGTATGATACTTCATTTAAGGTGTCTTTAACTATTATGGACTGAAATACAATATATGCAATGGACCTATTTTGCAAATACAACATGAGTTGTTAAATTGTACTGACGTATCTGCGTTTAATTACACTCTTGACCCACTAAACCTGCGTAAAACAACATAATGTCCACAATAAAGTCAATACATAAAGTGGGACTAAATAAAATAAAATAAATTACTTGAATATATTAGTTTTTCCTCTTTTATTTTTTTTTCCACAAGTCATTACAAGACGACTGATTCATAAAAAGGGCAAAACAAAGCATTTCTAAATAATATTGAGCTGTAATACATTTATATGTCAGTTTTTTTTGCAGCCTAAAAATAAGTACCAAATGCTTAAGAGGCATTTCTAAAAAACAGTGTGATTTGCTGATTGAATTTCGAAGCTAAAAAGGTTACAGATATCCATTGATTTTGTAATCAGTATGTATTGAATAAATGCATATCACCTCAGAGAAATAAATTAAAATGGAGTAAAAAGCCATTGCATAGAAGTCAAAAAGTGATCTGTCAAAACTGTTTTCAATCTTTAGTATTACCTTAATGTAACAAAATATTTACACTGACATATTCGGGCTCATTTTTTAAATCTTCGAGCACATAGCTGTTGATTCAAATTTTTGATGAGTAGATTCAAGTTTCTGATAAAAACAATCTCAACTCAGGGGTCCACAAATGAGACAAAGATGTATCTAACCCCCTCCGTGGTGGGCAGGCCCTCGTGGTAATGAGTGAGGCGTCCTGGGTGCATGAGCGCCCAGCCCTTTCTGGGGGCTTCAACCGAGCAGTTGTACCTCAAGAACCGGCAGCCTCCACCCTGATCAAAAGAGTGGGTGTAAATGTCCAAAAAATAAATCTAAACGTAATGCTCTACAGTAGAGTAGTACAACAAACAAACATTATGCAGTTAACCCTTCACACTTGCTGCCTGCATCCAGGTTCTTTTCCACTCGTTCTGTGACAGTCTTTGCTTAAAAGCGATTCAGGATCAATCTAAGAGTAACTCTGAGCAAGGAAAAGACAGAAACTTTTATCTTAGTGAGGAGGCGGGAATGACCCCGTTGCTATATATGACAGAGTCTTTTAAAGTAGTATGGAAATTATCATGCATTGCAACACATTTCTTCTCACTGTACGTGTTTCGTCCATTTTCTCTACTGCTAAAGAAATTCGAAAGTCTCTTAAAAGTCCTGCTCGCTGCTCTTAAATTTTTGGAACTTAAGAAGTCTTTTAAGGGTTAAAATGCTTTATGTATGACATTTTTCTTTACAAGGAATTTTTCTGTAATTCAAAGCGGAAACTTTGTCATTAGGAGAAACTCCTTGCCCTAAGATTTTTCATTAATACGGGCCCTGGTGTATAAAAAGTCTGTGTGTCTGAAAGGACAGTTCAAGGCAGGTCAAGGCATGTTGTAGGTTCTGTTATAGTGTAAACCCAATAATTTCAGCACTTTCAGGAAACCTCCATTTTGCACCAATAAGTAGCATTTTTGTAAACTGAAAGATCTTTTTTGGCTTCTAGCGTGGAAGAAATGTCTTTGTCTTTCATTTTTATAAAAGCCCTTCAGTGACATTATGTAAACTTCAAAAATGTAGCTCGTATGCACTTTGGGAAAAAAGGTTTGCAAAAAGCACAAAAAAAACGAATCTAGTAAATGGGCCATTCTACAGAATATTTTTAAGCATTCAAATTGTAAAATATCAAAGGTACACATTTAATTGTGCAGTTAATTTTCATAGTGTAATTTCAGAAAGTTTTAATATCTTCTTACTCTACCAAAATTTTGTCACTACAGAAAAACAATAATATATCACTTAATGAGCATTATATTTGACCTATTAAGATTTTGTTGAAATCTACCTTGTAAATGTATTTTTTGCTACTTTTAAAAAATGTTTTCACATGTAAATTAAAAATACTTATAATTTTAACATTATTTGAAGTATAATTCATGAGATTTTTGTATTTTGAATCAAGTCTGGTGTTTCATTGATTGATTAGTTTGAAAATAAACACTATCATAAAATCTTGGACACTGATTTTCAGACTTTTGAACACATTTACAAATGGTATGACTAATCTACTCACCATGTAGCTGTGAGAGAGAGAGGAACACAGATCTGATTTCTGATCAAAAATGTAGGGGTGTAGCTAAAATCAGTTTCAGGCAAAGGACTGAAACATACACTTTTTCGGAGGTGACATGAAAATGCGGGACACATTTTTTCACATAAAGTTCAATCATTTTTGTAACTTAAAAAAAAAACGAAAAAAATGAACAAATATTCTAATATCATTTACATAAGTTTCAATTGGGACAGCCACAACCCAATTGAAAGTACCCAATACATAATGATTTTAAATATATTAAGCTTACTGATATTATAAAGATATATGTGGGTTTTAATATATAATAGAAACATCTAAGTAAACAACTAAGATATAAATATTTAAATGCTTTTAAATGTGATTTTTTGATGTGGGACAACAGTTTGCATCAATTCTAGAATGTCCCAAATCTCATTAATTATGTGTTTTTTATGTTTGGGTTTCATGAAAACATCAGAAAAATCCTAAGCATGCTAGACACGTTTCAGACAAAGTCTTTTTATGGAAGCGGTGCCATTTGGAGACGGGATCACAATGCCTCTGGTGGGACTACTTCGCTAGAGCAGTCATATTGAGCATTGCATTCCCTCCTCGTTTAGGTCTGTGACGCATCTTGTTAATATCTATTATCTTTATTTCAGCTTACCTGATAGTCAATTCCCACTTGATTGAGTGCCATATTGATGGTGAAAGTGGAGGCATCATGATGAGGTCTCAAAGAGGGCTGCTCATCTGGTTTATATCTCACTACAAACGCCAGATCAAACTGCGCCTGCAGAACACACACACAAAAAACACAAGAACAGCCGCATTAACCTCAAGCAGTATACATTCATGTTCACAGGCAGTCATTTGTATAGAGAGTACCCACTTACCTCACTTATCTTATTTTTTCAAGAGCTAAGTTAAACGTTAACAATAATGTATCTCAACGGGTAAAGTGTAGAAAATGATCCTAGTTTGGCATGCTGAAAGAAATGCTAAACAATAGATCACCAAAAGGGAGTCTCTTTGAGGTGCACCGAAACTACATATCAAAAACGTTTTACCCTCATTATGGTGTAGTTAGCTACAACATCTACCATCAGGATCCATGCTAACCACCCAAACCTTTGAGAGGTAATGACAAGGAACAGTCCGGTGAGTCAAATCTATATGATAAAAGATACATTTTGCTCTCATCACTCCACTATTTTGCTTCTACCAATATTGTTGCTCGGCACTGAATGTTCAGATCATATCTGAGTATAATACAATAAGATTAAGGAGTAGTCTCAGACACATGCGTTTTAGGCAGTTATAACCGAAGAATGAGCTGTAGCATATTTCAATAGAAATAAACAGATCTTGTGTATAATAATGCACAACAATATTCATATGAAGTCTGTCAAAATAGTATTCTAAGCAAACCCACACAAAATATAAAAATAGAACTCAACAGAAACCTCTGTTTTCTAGAAAATACATTTTCAAAATCATTTATTTAAGAAAAAAGAAGTGTGTCGATTCGAATTGAAAGGTCAAAGCAAGGCTTACCGTTGTGTGATACCCAGGAAACATTTTCTCTGTGACTGGGGCTATATAATCGACCAGGAACTTTCGCCATTCTTTCTCAAACCCCACTTGATTCATGTGAATATCGACTGTGGGGACATTTTCATACCCCCCTTGGATCCTTTGATCCTAAACAGAACAAAAAGTATTTGTTAAACAAATAGCTACAAGATGTAGCAATTTTGTAATTGACCCCTCGCAAGCAGTTTGAATGACAGGCGATCTGACCAATCATAACACCGATATTTTGTGCCCTTGTGACTGACTGAAAATAGCTTAATTTGTATTAAATTGAATTAAATTTATTGAATTATTTAAACAGAGAGATATATACTGTACCAAGCTTTAATGGAAGTTCACACTATACTGTACTGCGCTTGTTGTATTTAACACAAATAAAGATTAAAACACTGATGGACTGTTATTCTTTTCTGCAACTAATATTTAAAGGTTACTTTTGTTTTCACAAAGAAGGATCACGGCTGACCAAAACTCTGCTCGAAGTTACTCTCTCTCTCTAAAATGGTCATCATAACTACAAATTTTGGAGTAAATATAAACAATTATACACCATGTTTAGGTTAGCTATACATCCATTTGTGTGACGGCAAAGTTAGTAGCCTACTGCATCTTGTGAGTTTAGAATTACGTTATCGTCTGCTGATGTGGAATGTATATTGCAAACCTTTCTGTGTAAAATCAGCGTGTTTTCCAGAAATTCTGCACCATTTCCCGAGAAGACAAACACATTTACACTGGGAGCGCATGGCTGATGCCAAAAGCTTTTCTGACATAGCAACAAAAACGATGGGGGGCGGTTTTTGATCTGTGAAAAAGGAAAACAGAACATACCACATTTCCACCTCCTGACCACTGGCCAAAATTCTCCATCTCTTCAACAAGATGATTGCAGCACACTTCATTGAGAACAGGGAACCAGTACACATCAGGGCATGGCTAAACAAAGAAATAAACATAAGGATCACTTGAAGTACAACAACTTGACAAAACACTGTGTTGTTTAGGGAAATGGTTAGTGATCCTTGTTTGCTTTCCCATTCCTCAGGGAAAGAATTTTGACAAACCCTAAGTAAAAACTTAGGTCCACTCGGCCTGCACCTTGTTTGCAAAATTCACTTTATTGTTAAAGAAAATGTGCTATACACTTAAAGAAGATACAATTTACATGGAAAAAATCCCAGTATTGTATGTTGACCTAGGCCTACATAGGATCATAATACTAGGTAAAACTAGACTGATAATACATAATACCAGACTGTTTCATTTAGACCATGTTGACTTTTCATTTTGTCCACCATTAAAGAGTAGTAAAAGTCTAAAACACACTAGGCAACTTTTTTAAATGTCATATTATAAAAATTGTTAAGAAAATAAAATATGCATATTTAGAAAATTGTCAACTTGTATTTATAAAGTTCTGTCTGCATTCTGTGCCGTTTTAGATGTTGAGCTTCAAAGTTTTTGCATTCCATATAGCAAAAGAATAATGGGAAACAATTTCTTTTGTACATGAAAAAGACAGAGACTAAATGTGTTCCAACTGTGAAATGTCAAAATCCTCACTAGTTTGTTTTAAAACATGAAATTGGTGTCGTAATAATAAAATCTATATTTAATTCTTCCACACCATTTATTTCGTTATTTAGGAAAAATAACATTTTGTCATGTTTAAGTTAAGCATAAAAGCAGTGCTGAATATTTTGACAAGTTAATGTTATTTTAGTAATGAACCTGGACTTTATTCCACAGAAAGTGGGACAGGTAAAATAGCTTTCTCTAGAGACAAGTTTGGCTGAATTAAGTTGCTAACGTTTATTGTTTAATTTGTTTACAGATGAACGCTAAGGTTTAATATTTTATCATTTAAGACATTAATTTTTACTTCATTTTAAAACAAGAAAAGATTTTAAAAATAGTGATCAAAGAAAGATGATTCATATTCATCCTCTCAAATGCATTCATAGTTCTGTTAAACTCACAAATAGAACCTTATTGAAACAAATTACACCTTTTTTTAAGTATGTACACAACTCATAATGTAAATAGGTAACAGAATATGAATTCTGTGTGTTTAAAAACATTTGACAAAAATGTCAGATAAAACCTTATATTTCGAAGGCTTCTACATGTTTTATCCCATTCTGCCTGTGGTTGAATACTCACAGTTTCTACAAGATTGTCTCTCATTTCTTTGAATATTCTTTGAATGATATGTATCTGCTCCCTCCCAGTCCTGTTTGAAGGAAATGTACAAGAACAAAAGGAAACAGTTAACAGGAAAACACAGAGGCCTTTAGAAATGTTGTGTATAGTAACTAAATGAATATATTCTGTGAACTATTTGTGTTTATCTTACCAAAGGATTTTCAAAGATCTGCCAGAGATCGTTGTGCAAGTGGTTTGTTTTGTAATTTTCTACAGATAATACTCGACCGAAAGTGTGCATATTTGTTACAAACATGAAGATGCCCTAGAAATAAAATAAATATTTTATTGGGTCATACTGAAAGCATTTCAAACAGTTGTTGATTATCATCCACATTTTGAGCATCATCCAGAATTAGGTTAATAGTGGGTTGATTATTATTTGTGTGTCTTACCTTATTTCGGACGTTGGCGCAGAAGGCCATATCTGGATCAAGTGTTGCAGACTCAAACAGGTCAGGGGCTTTGAGGTCAGTCCTTAATACATCTGCTTTCACCAAGAAAATGTGATACACATATGGCACGTTCCACAAACCCCTATGGAAGCTCCAGAGAATTATAATTTGAACACTGCACATTTTCATAAGGGTCTGTTAAGCACAAAGTATATCCTTCACATGAAAAAGATTTATAAAAACATGTCGATATGATTGCCTACATAAAAATATTGTAGTATACCATAGTACAATATAGTATACTACAGTATTATCTAAAACTTCGATAAGTTTATACAGTTTAACAATTCAGTAAGACTAATTTGATACTATACTACTAATATTATAGTTTTACTATTTATACTATTTGTTTGTTTACCTTGTATACTATTTACAATGTTTATTTTCTTTTTATTAGCCTAGTTGTGCAAGCACTGTCAAGCTTTTAGAGATGCTGCAGTTTTGGCCAGAGGGGAACTTGTTCCACTGGTTGAGCCTGGGTCCTCCTGAGGTTTTTATTTCTCCATTGGAGTTCATATTGTAAAAAGCGCTATATAAATGATGTTAATAAAGTTGACAATAAAAATGTATAAACTGTTAATAGTATACTTGCTGTGCGTGTTCTCTGGATGGGTTAAATGCAGAGGTCAAATTTTGGGGTATGGGTCACCATATCTGACAAATAGGTCATTTTCACTTCACTTTCACACTCTCACTTCAATATTTATTAGTAAGGCTAAACAGTTTACTAACTGTTTTTGCAACAGTTTACTATACTAAATCATGTGGGCTGTCTGGCAGCGCAGTTTGTGTGTTGCCCTTAACTAAACACAAAAGGTGCTGTTTTAACACAACAGTTTTTAGAGTGTACTAAAGTAATATTTTTGTTTGTTATTTTGTTATTTTATTTATGTTTTATTGTAATTTTTTTGTATAAAATACTAAATAACCCAGGTGAGTCTTTGTGTCTTAACTCTTTTTACCATTTGTCAGATTTTTTTAAGTTTTGATAGTGTCATCATATAATCTTCTCTCAAATGTCCCATCTAGATCAGACATATGTGCTGTTTGCCTCCAGTACTTTACTAGAAATGTCCAAAGCTTTGTTTTCTTCAGAAAACAACAACCAAGGCTTTATTATTATAGAGGTGTAGTAACCTTTTATAAATGTGTTTAAAATAAATACTCTTAAAAGATACGACGTATGCAATACTACTCTATAAGTACTCATGATTAATATGAGATTGGCGAAACCCTGTGTGTTAGGGCCGCTTTAAGCAATATTAAATTTGGAATTATAAGGTTTATTCTTGCAGGTAATGAATATAATAATTTGAGAAAAAGTGATAAGTTTAAGTCGAAATGCAGTAAAATTTAGTTAGATCAATCTATATTGTAGGCTTGAAGGAACACAAACAATTTGAGTGCAACTGACCTAGTCAAATTAAGTTGGAAAAATTATATTTTTAGGTGTTAGAAATTTAAGTATTTTTTTTTAAAGTAGAATCAACTGCTGATTTTTACAGTACATGTTTTGCATGTTGAAGGCAGAATTGTACAATATCCACAACAGGAAGATGTCCAATTTTCGTTAGGTTAAAGTTTTTAAAATAATATTTAGGCCAATTTCTATTTTATTTCAATTACTATAAATGTTTTAAAAGATTTAGGAAACTACATAATAAATAAATAACGTTGCTACACACTCCTTAATAACAATTTTTGAAATGGTGACTCTGTTTCTCTAAGATGAAAACTTACACTCTATTTCCCTGAACTATGTCCACATAGTCCTCCGATCTGGCGTAATACCCATCTGCACTGAGTGCACCCCAGAAGTTTGTCCACAGTCGCCCAGGTTTGGTCATCATTGGAGCAATAAAGGGCCTGTGGGGTTCATCAAAATAGTGATCACATGTACATTTGACTAAACTGTGATTATCTCATGTTTTGGTTTATAGGCTACTCTAAAAGGCATCACTTGTCAACAAATTAGATCTTATTTTTATGGTAATCAAGATTCTATATGCTTCCTTTGGGATCAGTGAGTAATTAATCATTATGAGGCAGATAACTTTTTTACCTATCATACTTTTAGTCCCATGTACTTACTTATTGAGCTCAATTAGGGTTTTAAGTGTGTCTTCATTTTTTAAAACCACCTCCACATCTATGCTGAAGAAGTATTCACAGTGAATGTCATCTCGACACATATCACTGAAAAGAAACACAGGAAAAAATGAGGTTAATGTAATATACAAACAAAGGATTTGCATAATGGAGCATAATGGCATAATAAAAACAAAATGGAATAGTAGGGATTACAGGTGCCTGAAATATTGAATCACTCAGAAATTACTGTGTTTAAACTGTGTAAAAATAATGAATGAATACTGTAGTGGAGTATGCGAGGCGAGACCGTGGTTCGAGGCCGGTAAGTAATTGTTAATTAGCGCCAGTGATGCGCGCACCGGCCTCGCATCACGTAGGAGATTGGGAGCATATAAAGGAACACGCGACCGGACCGTCGAGGAGAGAGGACCGGGCCCGAGCTTGTGTTTGTATTGTTTTAATGTTGTTGTTCGCCGGCGGTCGTCGTCGTGAGGGGCCGCTGGCTGTTATATTATGTTTTGGTTTGTTTGTTTGTTAGCCGGCGGTCGTCCGTGAGGGGCCGTCGGCTGTTATATTATTTATTAAATGTTTTTTTATTGTCTTCCGGTTCTCGCCTCCTTCCTTCCTTTTAATGAATCTTATTACATTGGTGCCGAAGCCCAGGAGGAAGGAGAGACATGCTGTCGGAGAGCCCTCGCTGCTGAGGGGCATCGCGGTGCTGAGGAGTTCGGGCAGCGCGGACGAAGGGCGTCCGCCAGTGGCTGCCCGAGGCGGTGGTTCTGGAGCGAGGATTCGGGTGGAACGGAGAGCTCGCTGCCGTGCTCCTGGGCCGAGGTGGGATGGCGGCCGTCCAAGAGGGAGCGGAGGAGTCAGCGCCGTTGGCCGTGAGCCGGAATCCTGCTGCCAACAGCCATGATGGTGAGGAGCAGGAAACGGCGGACTGACTCGCTACTGCGGTGCCCTCACACGGAGGAGCCATCGCCAACCGCCAGGAGGCGGAGGAGGATCGGGCCGTCCACCGAACGTCCAGCACCACCGCATAGCACCGCGAGGAAGAGCCTCTCGGCTGGTTGAGGAACGAGCGGCAGCATGTCAGGGAACCGGACTATAATTTTTTTTTTTCCTCTCTCTCCCCTCTCTCTTTCCGGTCGCTCCGAGGGCTCCCGTCTCCGTTGTCTCGTCTCGTCGCTGCATACCCCCGCCCCACCCCCCCCCCCCCCGAGGGAGGGGGAGGGAGCATGCACAGTCGCGGGGGTACCCCCCGGCCTGTGAGGGGCGATGGGGGTATGTAGTGGAGTATGCGAGGCGAGACCGTGGTTCGAGGCCGGTAAGTAATTGTTAATTAGCGCCAGTGATGCGCGCACCGGCCTCGCATCACGTAGGAGATTGGGAGCATATAAAAGAACACGCGACCGGACCGTCGAGGAGAGAGGACCGGGCCCGAGCTTGTGTTTGTATTGTTTTAATGTTGTTGTTCACCGGCGGTCATCCGTGAGGGGCCGCTGGCTGTTATATTATGTTTTGGTTTGTTTGTTTGTTAGCCGGCGGTCGTCCGTGAGGGGCCGTCGGCTGTTATATTATTTATTAAATGTTTTTTATTGTCTTCCGGTTCTCGCCTCCTTCCTTCCTTTTAATGAATCTTATTACAAATACATAATAACAGCACACTTACAATCCTATGTTACGTGAGGTGCCAGGATCTATACCCTCCTCAGGTCCGACCAGCTTCACAGCCTGGTACTCTGACTTGTGATCCTCCAAAAATGTTCCGACTTGTTTTTCATGATGTGGTTCCTGTAAAAAGACATTCAAATGAAAAAAATTATACTGTACAATTTATTACAGTTTTTTCAGCAATATGCATATTTTCACAACTTCAGGAGTGTTTGGCACATCATAACATCTGGAATGTTTGGCACATTTTTTGTAGTTAATGCACTTAGCAAAAACGTACACTAGATAATAAACTCGGTGGAGT
>CM017904.1:22639431-22721588 GCA_008369825.1 Triplophysa tibetana | reverse complement strand
AAACTACAGCGAGATGCTGTGGGGGAGGCTGTTGTATTTTTGCACCCTAATATCAGGAACTCTACTCGTAGTAACCCTATTGGGTCTTGCACCAGCCAGTGCCTTTTTCCTCGGACTCCTATCCCAAACTACAGCGAGAAGCTGTGGGGGAGACCGTCATATACACTTTTTCTAGCACCCTAACCCCAAGTGCGTCTCACTGGTCTAGAGGGTACCCACGCTTATGTTCGGTCTCACAGTTCTGACTGTCTCGTGCCAAGATGGACAGCTCGGCTGCCGTCAAGAGTTAGTCTCTACCGCATGGGCATCGGTTCTGTGGGACAAAAAACTTAATATAACACACTTCACTATAAATTTCAAGAAAGAGTTTTTAAGAATCACCTTATCTGCACCAAACTCTAAACCTAATGTCAGGAACCCTACTCGTTGCAACCCTATTGGGAGGTTGGCCTTAACAACTGTGCGTTAGATAGGGGTCCTTCGACATTCAGATACATGCGACGGCCAGTGCCTTTTTTCCTCGGTCTCCTATCCCAAACTACAGCGAGATGCTGTGGGGGAGGCTGTTGTATTTTTGCACCCAAACGGGAAACCTGTTCATCTTTTTTCCCCCATGTAGTGGTCGTCCTTAACAACAGAATTTGTTTAAAAGTATCGCCTTATCCGCACCAAACTCTAACCCCAATGTTAGGAACCCTACTAGTCGTAGCCCTATTGGGAGGTTGGCCTGAAATACGGTGTGTTAGATGGGAGTCCTTCGTCTTTCAGAAACTTGCACCAGCCAGGGCCTTTTTTCCTCGGGCTCCTATCCCAAACTACAGCGAGAAGCTGTGGGGGAGGCCGTAAAATACAATTTTTTTTGTACCTTAACCCTAAGTGCGTCTCGCTGTCGCTGATGCTCGGTCCCACAGGTCGGACTGTCTCGTGCTAAGATGGACAGCTCGGCTGCCATCAAGAGTTAGTCTCTGCTGCATGGGCATTCGGTCTGTGGGGTAAATTTAATGCAACATTTTTTTCAGTATAAATTACAGGAAACAGTTTTTGAAGAATCGTCATATCTGCACTTATCCTAAACGTTGGGTCAGGAACCCTCTTTAATTTGGCCCCATAGACTGGTTGGCCATAATCACTGCGAGTTGGATAGAGGGTTTTTTTAAGAATCGCCTTATCCGCATCAAACTCTAAACCTAATGTCAGGAACCCTGCTCATTACAACCCCATGGGGAGGTGGGCCGTAAAAACCTGTGCGTTAGATAGGGGTCCTTCGACACTCAAGAAACATGCGACGGCCAGTGCCTTTTCCCTCGGTCTCCTATCCCAAACTACAGCGAGATGCTGTGGGGGAGACTGTTGTATTTTTGCACCCTAACCCTAACCCTAACCAAAACCCTAACCCTAACCCTAACCCTAACCCTAACCTTAATTTTTTTGTACCTTAACCCTAAGTGCGTCTCGCTGTCGCTGATGCTCGGTCCCACAGGTCGGACTGTCTCGTGCTAAGATGGACAGCTCGGCTGCCATCAAGAGTTAGTCTCTGCTGCATGGGCATTCGGTCTGTGGGGTAAATTTAATGCAACATTTTTTTCAGTATAAATTACAGGAAACAGTTTTTGAAGAATCGTCATATCTGCACTTATCCTAAACCTTGGGTCAGGAACCCTCTTTAATTTGGCCCCATAGACTGGTTGGCCATAATCACTGCGAGTTGGATAGAGGGTTTTTTTAAGAATCGCCTTATCCGCATCAAACTCTAAACCTAATGTCAGGAACCCTGCTCATTACAACCCCATGGGGAGGTGGGCCGTAAAAACCTGTGCGTTAGATAGGGGTCCTTCGACACTCAAGAAACATGCGACGGCCAGTGCCTTTTCCCTCGGTCTCCTATCCCAAACTACAGCGAGATGCTGTGGGGGAGACTGTTGTATTTTTGCACCCTAACCCTAACCCGCCATCGTATTAAGCGTCCTCGAAACTATATAAATAAGTGTGAAATTTTCATTTTTGACTTTATATAAGGGGGGTGCAGCTACTCATCTCGACCGGTGGTGGCGCTAGAGAGTTCTAACCACGTGCGTTCGAAAGGACGTCCTCCAATTAGTATAAATACCAACTTTTAAAAATCTACTACAATCCGTTTAGAAAATAAGGGGGGGGGTGCACTTCAGAGGGGGTGCACTCTTCGTTTTTTGCCCTATAACCCCTAACCCTAAACCCTAACCCTAACCCAGACTGTTGTATTTTTGCACCCTAACTCAATTAACACACTTCACTATAAATTTCAAGAAAGAGTTTTTAAGAATCACCTTATCTGCACCAAACTCTAAACCTGATGTCAGGAACCCTACTCGTTGCAACCCTATTGGGAGGTTGGCCTTAAGAACTGTGCGTTAGATAGGGGTCCTTCGACATTCAGAAACATGCGCCGGCCAGTGGCTTTTTTCCTCGGTCTCCTATCCCAAACTACAGCGAGATGCTGTGGGGGAGGCTGTTGTATTTTTGCACCCTACTTTTTCCTGTATTCTATAATGATGTCTGCCTTTTACTTCTTTATCCCAGTTACATAGTCAATCCTTTATTACACTATTCTTAATTAATACTTTTGCTTCTGATTTATGGGGCTTCCATGATGTCATCTAACATGCATGCCTCTTTAGATAAAATATCTGCAGTTTCATTACATTTAACTCCTATGTGTGCGGGAATCTACAAGGATGCTATTTAACATTTGCTTTCTGAAATCGAAATAAAATTTCATATATTTACTTTTTGACATCCTGTTTGCTTCATGAAGAAATTGACTTGATTGAAATA
Source organism: Triplophysa tibetana (assembly GCA_008369825.1). NCBI lineage: Eukaryota > Metazoa > Chordata > Actinopteri > Cypriniformes > Nemacheilidae > Triplophysa > Triplophysa tibetana. The sequence goes on along the minus strand of CM017904.1, from coordinate 22,718,777 downwards.
AATGCTGAGCTGGAACCTGAACATATAAGAATTTTCTTTATGCCATTTTCCCTCTATCCAGTGCATATAGAGGAAAATGCAGCTTATATAGCCATCATCTCTACCGTATGTATTGCCAGATGATCTGCTGTTCTTCTCTTCATTGGAATTCCCAATTCTGGTTCAAAAACACCAAAACCTGTCTTTCCTGTATCTAAACTCTTGGATCCATCTTTGTAAATTGCAGGATATTCATTGTACGTTGTCATAATGCTACCTTCTGTAATTCCTGACATATTAGCTGTATTCCTATAGTCCCTGCTATCTAATCAACCAAATAAGGGAAATAATCATGGCAGGGTATAACGGCACTGCTTCACTAAATCCTTTATTGTTCAATTCCGTTTCTTCTGCAACTTCCATATTATCCCATCCTAAAAGAGTTTTAAATTGCCCTTTATTATATTCCCAACTTGAAATAAGACTTTTTTGGTGGATTTCAATTTACTGATGGACCTTGAAGATAACCCCAGTAATTTATCATGAGTATATTCCTTCTCAGTTTATGAGGTATTTCCCAGATTTCCAAATGAAGCGCTGCAATTGGAGTAGTTTTATAAGCTCCACTACATACTCCTAATGCTTGCGCTTGTATAGTTTCTATTTTTATTAGTACAGATTTAGAGGCCCGCTCATACATTAAACATCCATAGTGTTAGACTGATCAAATATTGTTTTATAAATGTTTCTTACTAGCGCCCCACTCAGTTCCACTTAAACATCTTATTACATTTAGGCTGCGTCCAAATACCCCCCCTTGCGGTCTTGGCCACTTGAGAGCGGCTGCACGCGGCAGTAAGTAAGAGTGCCAGTTTGTACAATGTCTTAAAAACGCCAAAGTGCAGTGCACTTAGGCCCACAGTTTCTTGAATACCGCTTCCGAGCGGAATTCAGGGCTAAATGTATCCCATCATGCATCACGTTCTGTATATATCATGATATGTTGCGGAAAGCTTTCCAGTGCAAGTTACACAACTACTTTTTAAGGTTATATCTATATTTATTCTGTTTTTGGCTAACATGTTTTTTTTTCATTTTTTGGGTAAACCTGACCCCTAACCCTAACCGCTAAAAATAAAATCTGACTTGACTATATAATTAGATATTATACATTTTACCTGTGAAAACTTCAGAGTTATGTATTTTGAAAAACTGCTTTTTTTATCACATAATTACTAACCCAAAAATGTTATCTTAACTATCAAGCATCAACATAGCCTCACCTGAACAACTTACAAAGTTTACTCAACTCAACTCAACTTTATTTATATAGCGCTTTTTACAATTTTCATTGTTACAAAGCAGCTGTACATGAGACACATTGAATACAAGTAAAAAACTAAAGGCATATACCTGTAAAAACAAGAAAAAGGTGAAAACAACAAAGACAGACATACAAATGCTCCACACACACAATATGCAAACATACATACACACACACACATTGACAGAGACGCACACACACACAGTGAAAGCACACATTGGCGATAAAGGAGAAAGAACCACAGGTCAAATATTAAACGGACTATAAATTCTTATATGCAATATTAATTATGTCTAATTTCAGAATTCTAAAGCAGCCCCCCCGGCCAGGCAGATAGTGCAAAACAATATGCAAACGGTGGTGAGGAACCCAAAACTCCCATCGAGAAAAAAAACCTCAGGAGAACCCAGGCCCAACCAGGGGATTCCAGTTCCCCTCTGGCAAAAGCTGCTGCCTCTGCACAAGCTCAACAGTGCTTGCACAACAAGGCTAAATAAAAATAAAGAATGATAGATTTAAGATTATCATTCACAATCTAATAACATTTGAAATGTTGTAGGAAAATCCAAGTTGTGGCGTCCTTTATCCAGCTCTATCCTCTTAGCTCTTGTCAGGTCACCGCTTCCCATTCTCAGCTCTGCCATCGGGTCTGGGCATGAACTGCATCCTGCGGTAACCTTGGAACAAAGAGACAAGACTGGCTGAGAGTAGAGTACTGTTCTGCACTCTTTGATGCAACAAGTACATCATTTGTTGTTGGATGTGTTTCTGGTTCCGGTTGATCTAAATAATGCAGCCTAAATCCTCTGAGGATTAATATTATGTAGGAGTATTGTATGCAAGATTAAAAAAAAGGGGTCTTTAGTCTAGATTTAAACTGACAGAGTGTGTCTGCCTCCCGGACCGTGCAGGGAAGAATATTCCAAAGTTTAGGCGCTAGATACGAAAAGGATCTACCACCTGCACTTGATTTTGAAATTCTAGGTATTACCAACTGACAGGACGCCTGAGAGCGTAATGTACGTTGAGGTCTGTAATACAATAGAAGTTCATTCAAATACTGCGGCGCTAGACCATGTAGGGCTTTATAGGTAATAAGCAAGATCTTAAAGTTAATGCGATGCTTTATAGGTAACCAGTGCAAGGTTGACAGAACCGGGGTTATATGCTCATACTTTTTTGTACGTGTAAGAACTCGAGCTGCCGCGTTTTGAACAAGTTGCAGTCTTTGTAATAGGCCTGCAGGGCATCCACCTAGAAGTGCATTACAATAATCTAGTCTTGATGTCATGAATGCATGAATTAATTTCTCTGCATCTGACAGTGACAGCATATGACGTAGTTTAGATATATTCTTAAGATGGAAAAATGCAATTTTACAGGTGTTGGCGACATGGCTTTCAAATGACAGAGTACTATCGAATACAACGCCAAGATTCTTAGCTGATGACGAGGATTTTATGGAGCATCCATCAATCGTTAAGCGGTATTCTTGGTTGTTGCGTATAGCGGTTTTCGGTCCGGTAAGTAACACTTCTGTTTTGTCCGAGTTTAGTAGTAAAAAATTGTTACTCATCCACATTTTTAAGTCAACTATGCAATCCTTTATTCAATGAAACTAGCATGTATAATGCGAAGAGCAGAGGCCCCAAAACTGAGCCCTGTGGTACACCGTACTGGACTTGTGATTTACCACATTACCACAAATGTTTACCACATTTCACTTTATTTCAATTGGGTTTTTTGTGTAAAGGTGCTGAACATTTAGTCATTTAGCAGACGCTTTTATCCTAAGCGACTTACAAATGAAGGGCTAGTTTGCCAGAATAGTAATTAAGGAGCATCATAGATGTTAGACCAGCTTTAGATGATAAAAGCACAATAAATATGATTGATGTGAGGACTTTAAAATTCATATACACAAACTTAGGGGACTTGAAGGGCATTTAAGAAATACATACTGTATGTGTGTCTGCATGTATGAAAACTGTCACAAAAGTCAATCAAGCCAGTTAGCAACACAAATCACACTCATGTGTCAGTGTGTATATTCATTCAGATTTCAATTGCATCTAAATTAGACACCAGTGTTAATAATTCTGCTCATTGATTTTAATTTTTATGTACCGTTCAAAACATTGTGATTGTCCAAAACTGTCATTTGACAGGATGTTGTGCGGAACAAACAAGTTCCTGGAAAGACATGAAGCATAAGAACATCTTTAGGCCTGGTTTTACAGACAAGGCTTGGTTTAAGACAGGACTATGCCTTAATTAAATTAAGATATGGAATATGATTTAGATAATTTATTATAGGTGTGCATCTTTAGACAAAACCATAGTGGTTATGGCAGTTACATATTTAAAGATGTGTCATGGCACGCTATTTTCAGTTCTTACCAACATGGCAGTATGACAGATTACGAGTAACAAAGAATTACAATACTTTACAAATGACATTTCTTGTACACATTTACACAGTAAACATTTCTGTACAAGTGTTAGACCATAATACAAAGAATGACACATCGTTTACATGTAACTATACAGCAGTAAATGTACACAATGTGCGTAGTATACACATGGTAATGACACACCATTTACATATACCAACACAGAAGCAAATGTAGACAGAATGTGCGTAGAGTACAGTGACTAGTACGTATTGTGCTCTGACAGTAACAGTGTATAAAGTTGTGCATGCTAGTGGGGGACAAAGTGCAATGCTGTTGAGTAGATAGTGGGAGTCAGGAGTTTAAGAGTCTGATGAGGGGTTTCATGAGGGACATGAAGGATGGCAAAGACAGGCGAAGGTCGTCATGTGCTTCATTCAAATACAGTAGGATGTGGGGTTCAATGCCTGTAGATACAGGATCATTTCTTACAAAAGGGTTTTGAAATAAAGCTTTGATTTATGTGATGTTTAATTGTATATGTATTTATAATTGTTCAATTATTTTATTTTCTAACATCAAATTACGTATTTTTATTCATGTTTATTCTATAGTTTCTGTAAATGAACATATAACATTACTTCATGCATTATGTCATTGCTTCACTGAAAACGTATGCATTCACATTTTTGCAGTCTGAATTAATGCGTAGATGGCATCTGATGGCGATACAATTACATTTAGCAACCTATTTTAATACAATATATCATTTTCAGGAAAAATTAAATGTATTGGTCAGCACTTCTCAATAATATTGTGCAAAAGTGTAGGTGTGGGCTAGCAATGCATCTCTAGGGTACACTTAATGGGTTAGCAATAATACTTCTATTCCTTGACAATAAAACAGCAATGCTCTCCTAAGGCGAGATCGTGGAGCAGCTGCCCGACGTCTCCATTGTGAAGACATGTTGCATATGCTGGAAAACTGATGGAAGGTAAAGTTAGCAGTACTGATGTTAATGAACCGTCTCTCATAACTTTAATTGTTGTGCTTGTTATTACGTCGCATGGTTAATCTCTGGCCCATGTATACTCCAGTACAGTATTTGGCAGATATGCTCCTCAAACGTAATTTGTTCCCCGCCATTAAAAAGCAAAAGAAGATCATCAATATGGCAGACAACAGCCGAATGCATTCATACTACATCCATTCAGAGAAAGCAGTACGTACCCATTTAGCTCAGTTTCAGGTTCAGCCACTCATTTTAATTTGGGACTAGATTTAAGGGGATACTTCATCCAAAAATGGTAAGGGTTATTTTTCTGATGGACACAGAGAAATATATTTGGAAGAATGCTCATAACCAGACAGATCTCAACACCTATCGACTACCATAGTAGGAAAAAGATCTTGAAGAATGTGGGACAGCAAATCATTCTTGTGAAGCTTTGACTCATTGTAAATTTCCTACTATCTGAGTCAATGGGGACTAAATCTGTCTGGTTATACACATTCTTCCAAATATCTTTCTCTGTGTTCATCAGAACAAAGACATTTATACACATGTGGAACAACTGGAAGGAGTAAATAATGACAGTATTCTCATTTTTGGTTGAAGTATACCTCCTCTTACCCTCGTCTGTGAATCCAAATGAGGGGGAAATGCCCCTGCATCAAACAATTCTTTACTTCAATTGAACTATTTGAATTAGATAGCACACCCGGTCTTTTTATGAGGTCAGAAAAAAATACTCCTTCATAAAAAATAATAATTGGCACTGAAAAATAAATATGGTCCCCTGACAAGAAAACGTAGGAGTTAGGGTTCAATTTTGGCCTTCAACACCACTTAAAAAGAAATAACAGAAATAAAAGCAGTATTTTGGTCCTACCTTTAATATAACACAATTCTACATAATAATATTTCATGCTCTTATTCACTACAGTTGTAAAAAAATATGTTTAAAAGAAATATGACACCAAGGGATTTTAGTCCACCAGTCTCTATAACACAAGCTCACAAACTAGTGTAGAGAGTGAAACTGTGAGGGGTTTTAATGAAAGAGCGGAAACCATTTGCACTCCCAAAGGTTCTGAGTCCACAGTGCATGTTCATTATGTACAGAACACAAGAATGTAGAAAAGTGGTGATAGCTGCTGATCGATACAGAAATACACTCTGACATTATGGAAACTGAAACGTTTTCCGAACAACTGAGCCTACAAATATCTCCCCCAGTTCACAAATCTTGTTCCAGGATCTGAAGCTCCTCCCGTAACGCCTGGCCTCGCTCCAGTTTGTCCAGCTGTTCCTTGCTGGGGTTTTTCAGCTCTCCAGAATCCACCTTCTGCTGGAGTTCCTCCACCTGCCGCAGCTTCTTGCGCAGATTCTTGATCTTTTTGAGCTTCTCTGCAGCAGCTGCGGACGGATCTGTGCTGCCAGGATCGGGGTCCGGATCGGGGCTGACCCCCCTCTCCTCTGCAGAGATATTCATTCTATCCATGTCTTTACTCAAGACCTCCTCGCTGGCCTCCTGATGGTGCTGACTCTGCTGTTTGCGTTTTTCTTTGCGCTTCATATTCCGTTTTGCTGTTTTTGAGACTCCAGGTGTGACACTCTGCCTGTCTGTTCCACTCAAAGCCTGCTGCTGCTGTCGGGCGATGGCCGCATCCTCCGGGTTCATGCCGGGCGGCAAGTCGGGTTTACCCTTAAAGAACTTCACATACTTGTTTTCGTAGCTGTTAATAAAAAGAAAGGACCAGCTTTTGGTTAGTGATCATTTTAAACTACTTCTAAGAATATTTCACTCAAGGGTTTTTGGGTGTATTTGATTTGGCAGCGGATATTTACACTAAGTTTAAATAGCGGTAGGTTCTGCTTGCACTAAGTGAAAAAGCAGGTATTTTCTTTGGATTACAGACCTGCAAACTCAGAAGTGGTGAAAAAGGTGACAGCCATACGACCGTGGGGGAGAGGGAGTTTGTTGGGTGCAGTGCGATGGATCTGGGGGCATCCTCCCCATAAGAAAAAAATTATAATTGTAACATGTAAATTATGCATTCTGGCACACTCTTGACAAGAAAAAAAATCAATATTTGCTTCACTTTAAAAAACTGTCACACCAGCCAAAATTTGCCGTTTAAAATGTATTTCTTTTGTCTTTTGGCCTGCACAAGTTTTCAAGTGCACCACATGACGCCTATGGAGCGGCAGCTCATCACATGACCTATGACCTAGGTGAAGCTTACACGCAAATGAGACCCATGCTGCTGGTAAAATGAGCACGGTCTCGTTTTCAGCTACATGAAAAAGAAGCAAAAAATATGGATTTTGGACGAATTTGAGATTTTCATTCAAAATAAGTAAATTGTCCTCGTCTTGTGATGCCAATGCTGCAGGTCGTAATGAAACATCTCAAATGATCTTCATTTGTCTACGTTTGCTGAGAGGTGCACCTTCTTAAGTCTTATTAAAGGATGCGTGTCCATCGGTAGTAAAGCACTTGCTCATCTGACATTTTGGTTTTGGTTTTAGAACATGCTGGATTGAGAAAATAAAGTACGGGGTGGACATTAAAAGAGTTATTAAGAGAGATTAATTGCAGGACCTGATTGTTATAAGAGCTCAAAAAGAAAAAAGTTATTAAGAGCTTTCATAAGAAAAAGTTCTTAAAGAAGATACAAGCAATAAATCTGAGCGGCTTCTGATGACATATTAATGTATTATGAAGCAAATTGAATATTAAATATAATTAGTTGCCTAAACTACAGCTTCTACCACTGAAACTTCGGACAAACATGAATCGCACCCAAGTGCTTAGAAGTCCGATCAAACTGCAAACTGAATAATAAATATAATTTTCCAGTTTCTCTTTATCCGAAACGACCCTTTGCGTTCATCCCTTTAAGCAATACTTCTCAAGGTGCAAAAATGACATTTAGAAGAATCTTTTCCTGCCGGATCCGAATCTGACGCTCACGCTATGATGTTGCCCGTTTCAGTGCATTGAAAGTTCAAAACATGGCACTCGAGGATTTATATCTTACAAATCACTAAGGATTTTTACCCACTCACGGTCAAAACTCTTCGGATCTATAAAATTCACAAGAATGGAATATTGGAATTCAAAACGCAGAATTTAGCCTAAAAGCGGCAAGTTTGCAGTTATGTCCCTCAGAATTAAAGTTGTAGTGCGAAAAGTTGTCTCGATGCTGTTACCCCCCCAAAAAAGATGATGCTGAGTCTGGTTGGCCAAAAAAGACGACTCTGTTATCTCGATTCTTGTTGGCCAAACTGATACATAACACGTAACACATAAATGACCTATTTTTATTCAAAACAGTGAATTTCACAGGAAAGCGACTAGTTTGCAGGTATAGGGTTAGGTAGAAATAGTTCTTAGATGCTATTTACTTGTTAATAGTGTCAGATAACCATACTATTTGCACCTCAGTGTTGGTGTGCATTAAACATTATGCAATAATAACAGAGTGTAAATCATCAGATTTATAAAATGATGGCAACTTATTGAGATATTAACCCACAACCTTACCCTACACTTAATGAATAAAAATGAATTTTCAATCTTAATGTGATAGAAAAGGTAGAAGAGCGTTTCCTGCGCCAGATATAAAGACTTTGCACCTCACGTCACATGAGTCGCGGTTTGAAAGGCGTCGTTCCTACACTTCCGATCACTTATTGGGGCTATTTGTACTCAGTGTAAATAGACACTCCAATTTTATTTACTCGTCGATATATATCCATTAAAAACGGTTTGAGTGCTTACACGGGTACCTCCTCCTGCGGTACATATCCATCCTTCACCCGCCGCGGTTTCCTCCACGTGCCGTCCGGCCGCTGCGTGGCGGCGATATATTTCCCTTAAACACACAAACACACACAAGCGCTTTACTGAAAGAGCAGCAGGAACTGGCAGAAATGAGAAAAATCATCTAAGAAAAACTTCTAATAAATGAATTTGATATGGAAATATAATTACATAAAAATAGCATTTCGTTACTGTTCCAATTGATTTTTTTATTATTTTGTAATAATAAGTTTGTTTATTTGAAAACTGGCATCTTACGCATAATATCAACACCATATCGGTAAACACTAAATCATCAATGTATTGTTTCGCTTAACCACAGGCACAGTACGCTATAGTCGTCCTTTTAAATGTGAATATTGCTCCACTTTACACAACGTTACACTTTACATGTTATATGCATTAGAACAAGTTGTTGTAATCATTGATCTGTGTGCACACGCACAGCGAAGTTTGTATGACATCGGTGTCAGAAAGTAAGAATTCAGCACATGAATGTTTTACGCGAAAATAAAAGGCGGATGTTTCGCGACCATCGCGTGATTTATTGTTTATTAACGCACAACGTCTTTATAACACGCCGGCTGTACATCCGTCAATGAGAGATAGAAATATGAACTTATGTGCAAGAGTATAAATTAGACGTTAAGTATTTTACCAGATTCATCAGTCACATAGGGGGTCGCCATCTTTAACAAGGTCGGACTTCCTCTTCCGCTCCTTGTAACTCTCACGAGACTGGTGTGTGTGTGTTGTGGTACTGGAGTTCTTGGCTACAAATTCTGAAATAAATGTTAGATTGTTTTCCAAAGATATAAAGAATTTGTATGATTCTTTGATTTTATTATGGGACAATAGTAAAGCTGTTGAGACATCTCGGCTACTGGAAACAATTCTTAATGTTTTAGATCTATGACTGATGTGTTTTTGTTTTGGTTATTTGCATTGTGCAATTTTGTACTATAGCATATTGTACTTTACCCTATTGATGAATAAAACAATTAAATAAATGTGTAAAGGTTTATTTAACAATAAACTGAGCTGAAGTGATGTTTTGAGAAATCTGCGTTTATTTATTATAACACAACAATTTAGTTTATTCTACATTTCCTTGTTTTTCAACATAGACACTGTGAAGAATTATTGACAAAGAAAAATGCATATGAGTTAGTTAAGTCAATCTAAAAAACTGAAACGTGATGCACGCCACTCTGACAGAAAAGGGTATGTTGTGGATGTAACAAATGAATACAGTTGAATTACAATTAATGTTTTAAAAAAATGATGTAATTGGAAGTGGTATGCATGTGTGCATTAAGTAAATCAATTGATCCAATTGTTCTATGTTGGAAAATCAACCAGCATGTCCCTGTGCTGTCGCACCAAACAAAAACCATCAAAAAGCATTTCTTCTTTCGCTTCCAGGCTCATTATTTCTTTATTTAGGTTCCTTAGGTTAAAAGAGAAACGCTATGATATGAGATTGTTTCCTTTGCCGTTTGTTGCAGTGTGTAATATACTTGAAGCATGTCTCCTGTGTGCACTTTTAAACGAGCCTTTTCATTATTTACATTTACATTTTTACATTTAGGGATTTGGCAGACGCTTTTATCCAAACCGACTTATATTGCTTTATCCTATACATTTTACATTGGTATTTGCAATCCCCTGGGATCGAATCCACAACCTTGCGTTGTTAACGCAATGCTCTTAGCACTGAGCTACAGGAAAGCAAGTTTAAATCAGTCAATTTATACATTTTTACATTTCCGTCGTGTAGTTTTTCTTATATATGTATTTTTGGTAAATACTGAACTGTGAATGAACCTTGATGCTGTTTCTCTATTGGCTTTGACGTGACTCCGCCCCATTCAGCCGCGGTGCTGATACAAAACAGCTAGGGCGGATGTTAGGCGCGCGCTCTGGCAAACGGAAGTGACGTCTGAGCCGGTTGAAAGAAAAGACAGAAATTTGCACGAAGACGAATGAACGGGAAAGAAATCTAAGAGCGCGAGTGTTTGTCAAAGAGTCACAAGTTTCTCCAGTTTATTCAGGTGAGCAATGAGCATTTGTCCTTCAACAGTCTCGTGATGGCACGCATCCTGGGGTTTGTGAACGCGGATGCGCGCGCGCAATGCACTGCGCGAGTGCTAGCAAAAACATTCATTTTTTCCAAACGTTTGATATGAAATGACATCAAAGCTAATGTATCAAAAAAAGAGGCATCGCATTCGCCTCCGTATATTCATTTAAGCGTCATTAATATACGTGTGTCTATTTCAACATAGACTACCTCTGCTAATGCTAGCGGGGGCGTTGCTAAGATACTGCCACATAATCATCGCGCGAGCCCAATGAAGACTAACATTGTTGTTGTTGTTGTAAAGTCTCCCCTCTTTTCACAATTTTGTTTTCATTCACTTTCATCTCACTTAGAGATGTGCTTACACGAAGAAAACTGTTCAACTGAGTGAAGGGTGCAGACGGTTAATTCCGTTTGCATCAATTTTCAATACATCTGAAATGTGTATAAAAACAGCAGTTTAGCATACGGGAAATTGATAGAAAAGTGTAACCTTGACATGATTTAATATCTTCGTAACATCGGTAGTTTTAATGGTTTCCTGAAGCTCAATGGTGAGAGATTGCCTCTAGCAATGCCAAGATTATGGGTTCGATCCCAGGGATCACACGCACTCCGAAACAAATGTAGAGTATAATGCAATGTAAGTCACGTTGGAGAAACGTTTCTACCAAAGGCATAAATGTAAATGTAATGGACTCCGTGTTGTGTCAAATAAAATCTAGTCATCCATTCCTTGTGTAGTTCATGAGAACCGTAGGTGTCATTGTGTTGCTTTGACTTTCAGGAATACATTTTTGCTTTCTCTCATGGTGGCCCACTTCCAGACAAGAAGACAGATTCTTCTTTCCTCTCACATTGTCATTACTCTGCTCGTGTTACGTCTCTTATTCATCTGGATGGCATTATGCACAGAACAGGCTAAACAGGAACTTAGACCTCAAATGGATCCTGTTGTTATGAGAGTGAAGTAAGAAATCTTTTCTGGAAGGATCTTCACTTTCACTCCAAGTTTATTACAATTATATAAGAGCTGTAATAGCTGTGCTGCTCCTCTTTGGTAAATAGCTGCTCGGTCTTCTTGTTGGTTTAATTATAGCCATCTATTGAATGTGGCTTCACCTGTTGGACTGCGGCACGCAGGTGTGTGTGTGACGTGCTTACAGCAGCGTGACGTTGTTGCGAGCGTGCCACAGAGCTGCTGGCATTCAGCGGCTGGGACACACACGCTAGGTCAGGATTAGGATTGGGTGTGTGTGTGTGTGTAGTTAAGTTTCTGTTTCCTGACAGAGTTTGTGTTTATTGAACTCATAAAGGTGTTTCTGGCTCCAGCTGGTTTACACAGGGTGGAGGCTGGTGTGGGAACGCACACAGTCATTGAATCTTCAGAAGCAAGACCTTTGACTGCTCCACAGACACTCGCTCGACTTCGGTAACATTTCTCCTAAAGCGTGTATCTCTAAATAATACCTAACTTACTCATGATGTCTTCTGACGGTGTTTAGAACTCCACATTTGACTATAGTGCAGTGTCATCTTACCTTTAACTAAAGGAACAAAGGATTGACCACTACTGCCAGTAAAGTCTTTATAAAGACAGGTTTTCAGTTATTGACAATAAAAAGGCTGCAGTCAACTCTTGAAGACCAAAGGCACTGAACTCAAGTTCAACAAAAGTTCATTAAGTTGCTAATTCATCTGATGTGGTTTGTTTGGAATCAGTTATTCTTGTCTGAGTAATGTGTGTGTTGTGTGTTGATTGGTGATGATCTGATGAGTTTTTTTCTGGCGCTGTACAGTTAAAGCAGACTGAGGAGGACGATGATGGCGAAGAAGAGCTCTGATAAAGGTGAGTGTTCACTCTCTCTCTCTCTCTCTCTCTCTCTCTCTCTCTCTCTCTCTTTCTCTCTCTCTCTCTCTCTCTCTCTCTCTCTGTTTGGGTCCTTCAGAATTCAGAGGTCTGGTCAGGTCCACAGGTGATTGTCGTTGGCTTTATTTAGTTAGATGAATTGTCACATTGAAATACTTCAACTGTTCTTTAACTAATAAAGCTAAATAAATATAAGTGGTGAGGTAGTCTGTCATTTAAAAACTAGTCTTAACTTCATTTGTCATTCTGTGTATTAATGTTAGTGTGATGTCTGTACGTGTGTGTGTGTCTGAAACGTTCTTCGTGTGAGAACATAAAGCGTTTGATAACCCTTTCCATGGAGTTGTATTTGCACTGTCAACGTTCACTAGTTTTGTTTGGCAAATGAATGCGTGTCAATGGCTTTGCAAATTTCTGAACTCTGATTCTGTGTGTGTGTCTCCAATACTATAAATGATGTGTTTTAAACACCCTTTGACCAGATGGAACCGTGTGCCTCTTTATGACTGATGTTTGTAATCAGATGCATGTGTTATCAGGTCACGGGTAAAAGGTTTCAGAAATGTTGTTTTAAGGAATTCCAGACACGTAAGCAGCTGCGTGTCACGTCACGCCTCGCCACGTGTCGTCTGTCACATATGTATGTGCTTTAGTGATGTTGAACTTCAGTTTCTCTGCTGCTCATTGGTTACACTTATTGTCACTGTACACAGACTTGAAATATTCTGGCTTTTGAAAAAAGAAATCCCATTGGTTGTTGTCAGCTGTTAAGTTTGTGAATGATAGATCTTTTAGAACAGTTTACTTGATTATTATTGATGTTATGATTCATTATTGCTGTAATTATACTGTAATGAGTACCTTAAGAAACCTTGAGTGAGCCAGTTTAATGTGAAATAGGCATTTACATTACATATATTCATTTGGCAGAAGCTTTCATCCAAAGCCAGTCAATAGGAAAAAAGCATATACCATTTTGTCAACACACTAAACGGTAGAGATACTGACCATGTTACTAGAAGGATTAAAGCTGTGACAAGCAAAGGAGAGATTGAACAACATGAAAGACAAGACACTTTTTTAATATAGACAAAACATGTTTCGCTACAACAGTTCTTTAAATCTGTTTAGAATAATGTGGAGTTTTAATTTTATGTTGAAATGGCTTATTTCTCCGAGAGGTCTCTGTGTTATGATATATAAAAGCCTGGTGATGCTTACTACTGGCTTGCGCCAGGGCAAACTTTTATTTGTCTCTTTTTATATATATATATATATATATATATATACATATATATATATATGTATATCTGTGTGTGTGTTATTTGTATATATTAATGGAAGAGAAAAGCAAATGTTGAACTCTGCCCTAATCTGAGCTGCTCTTTGTAGACTGGGTCGGTCATCATGGAAATGAGATATTGCTCCAGTTACTCCCCCACTGACATTTTCACCCTTTTTTTTTTTTTGAAATTGCACTCTCACACTCTCATATTTGTCTTGACTTTAGTAAATGTGTCCTGAAATAGATACTTCAACAAAAAAAATTTGAATTCTGTCATCATTTACTCACCTTCCAGTTGTTCCAGATCTGTATAAATGAAGATATTTGGAAAAATGCTTAGAAGAAAAAATACAATCAGTCAAATGTTCCCCATAACTGCTTGCTGTCCCACATTCTTCAAAATGTCTTCTTTTGTGTTCAACAGAACAAAGTCAATTTTGGTCAATGGGGGCTTAATCTGTCTGGTTATAAGCATTCTTCTAATTATATTTCTCTGTTTTCATCAGAACAAAGACATTTATACAGATATGGAACAACTGGAAGTAGGGACGCACCGATAATGGTATCGGCCCAATACCAATCCATGTACTCTATTCATACTCGTAATGACACATTGATACCAATGACCGATACCTCACGTGACATGCATGGAGCCCTTTGATTTCTGCAATGTGTAAAACACGGACGGAACCGAGGGATCCAAAAACGGTATTTGCTGAACAACACATAATGGCACAGGATCTGGCAAACGTATTATTTCCTAACAAGAAATTAGCACTGAACCGCTAACGTGACAGCTACCGAAATATTCAGATACTGTTTAAATATGTAGTATGCTTGTTTTGCGTGACTGTGTGTGTAAGAGTGGTGCGGTTGCGTGTACTTAACCTGAACGCATTGTGCTTGTGAACCTTTCAGAGCCTGCGCATCACTGCACGAGGACACGAACACATTAACAAACACCATTTGCGACAATAATCCGTCAAAATAAAACTCCGGTTAACTTAAACAAATGCTCTTTGCAGCGTCCCGTCAAAATAAAAGTCAGGTTGACTTGAACAAGTTATTATAATACACTCCCATTTTACCATACAACCAACCCCACTTGAATCTTTTATAATTTGACCACAGAGTATATTGTTTACTTTAGCAAACTGAAGTAAATGTGCTAGTAAAATTTTGCTACTTATAATACATTTTTTTAACTTCATTTAAAAAAAAAAGTACTTAAATTTAAGTAGACCTAAAAACAAAAGAATAAAAAAGGGACCGGTTAGATACTGGTTTATTAACATAATTGTGCATTATACAGGTATCAATTATAGGTATCGGTATCGAACGAGTGGCAGAAAAAAAATGGTATCGGTGCATCCCTAACTAGAAGATGAGTAAAGATGACAGAATTCTCATTTTTGGTGAAGTATCCCTTGAAGTGTCATCTGACAAGAAGGGTTGAACTTTGGCACAGTTTGTTTCAGTAGATTGGTTAAATGACTGAGGATACAGAGTAATAATAAACTGGAGTTTTTTAACAACACATCTAATGGATTGTACTTGTGTGTCTGTGTATTCCCTGTCTGTCATGCAGACGTATGCTGTTGGATTTTAAAGATCACTCATCACAACAGACAATTAAAGGAATAGGATCCCTGTGAAGACACAGTGATCCAGAATTATAAAGAACTTCCTGGAAAAAATTGGAGTGTATCAAGCACAGAAATACTCCTTTTTTAACAAGTTGACCATGTTAAGCATGAGAAGCTAGAATGTCTAAACGTGCAAAGTATGAATGCATGACATCTCCGCAGTAACTTAAAGCCATCATTCATTTGCTTTCTGCTTATGAGACTTTCTGAATGATTAGGGATCATTATCATAGCTGTCGGTTATAAAGTCATCCTTCTTTTTTTGCAGTGCAGTTTGGAGTTATTTTACATATGTCAACAATCTACTGCTATTGTGAAAGAGATTATTCATGCAGGGACCAACATTACCATACAAAAGTCACGTATCCACTGAAGGCACTCATAAGGTCTCTCTTTAAAACTTTCAAAGCAGGAGGCAAGTTTCCTTTACGAATAGTCCATAACTGTCCTCATTCCTCATAAATGGGCGCATGAAATTTAAAATAACGAAGAATACTGCTTCTGGTTTGTGCATTTTAATTCACAAAAATCTTACAAAATATGTTGTCTCATAAAACGTGCGTCCTTTTTTGTCACATTCATAACACATGTTTGTTTCACCATTTTAAAATTGAAAGCTTGTGCATGTGTGTGGAATCTGTTAACTGTTTTAGTAAAATCTAACTAGATGGTTCAGTGTGTTGATAATAAACAGAGTTCTGCCGGAAACATTTATAATGCGGTTTTCATCCTCTGTCTCTCTCTCTTTAACTGGCTCTTGCCTCGACCTAAATATTTTTGTGGAAAAGCTTTGATCCAGATCCTCTTCCCAGACTTTAACCACTGCTGTAGTGAAAGGCTTGTTTGAAACAATTTATAGTAAAGTAGCGTCTTCGAATGTTTTGTGTGTGTGTGTAGATGTTTCTGGAGTGGTGTTCGATACTCACTCTAAGGTGGTGATGTCTCAAGGAGGAACATTTGAGAAGATGAAGGAAAAGGTCAGAACTCAATCTTTATCCGAGTCCTTGTTTCTTTGACATGTGAAGTTTTTGGGGTTAAATGAGTTTGTGTTTCGTTAGGATCAGTAGATTTCTTCACATGTGTTTGTCCTCAGATTAAGGCCGTGCGAGCTGTGGTGCCCAACAAAAGCAACAATGAGATCACTCTGGTGTTACAGCACTTTGAGAACTGTGTGGATCGTGCAGTGCAGGCCTTTGTGGAAGGTACAATCCCACTCAGAGCGTGTCCAGTTTTCTACTATGCCTGAAGAGTTGATCATGAATGAAGACCGAGACGATGAGTTGTGTGTGTGTTTGTGTTGATAGGAAGTGCTGTGGAGATCCTCAAGGAATGGAATGTGACCGGAAAAAAGAAGGTTAGTGAGGGGTCTTCATTTGCTGAATCTTTCAGACGTGTTTGTTTTTTGATCCATTGTGTGTCCCGTAAAACCATAACCGCACACACATGAATTTGTGTCCCCCACACGCTGTAGCATTATGTTCTCTAGTCCGCTGTGAATTGGCCTAAACGTGACAATCATCTTCCGGTTCTAAAGTCTTTAGTGCAGGTTTGATTAAAATGGCTGTTTTTCCTCCCAGCCCAAGAAGAAAAAGAAGCCAAAACCTCAGACTGAGGCTCCTGTAGACCCTGCTCCTGCTGACTCCACCCCAGACGCTGAAGGTCCAGAGCCTCTGAATGGTTTTCATGCCAACGGTTCGGCAGACGCTGATGGAGATTCGCTAGATTCTTTAAGTGAGCAGATGGATTCCCTGGACACAGCTGATCTGGATTTGGAGACTGCTGCTCCTGAGCTTTCAGAGGCCACAGGTAGAGTTCCAGATAAGCATGTGATGCTGCAGTTCCTGTGTGTGCTTCTGTATGATCTTCAGATGTTTGATGCTCTGCTGCAGGTGGAGAAGGGATGTCGAACCCAACACCCAGCCCCACCCCTCCACACAACACCGGTAATGAAGCACGACAGAACCATCAAAGTTTCCGCAGTAACAAGTCTCAAGTCAAGTCTGTCTCCAGCTACAAGAATTCCTCTGTGCTTGTTCCCTCTTCAGACACACATCAAGGATCTTCTGGCAGAAAGCTTGGTAATAACTGCTCAATTGTGACTCTTGTGCTAGCTGTGTTTACTCTGTTTCAAAGAGACCGGAGTTCTCTTATCTTTAGTCGATGAGGTGAAATCCGGTGAAAAAAAACATTCGCTTAATCACCAGAAATACTGTCAATATTGTCAATATTGTCAATTGCTATTATTATTTTGAAAGCTAACATGTCTTGATTGTTTTGAAAACTTTTCTTGTTATGAATTTGATCATAATTTAGAACTGTAAGGGTCCAGTGTGTATTTTTGGAGGATCTATTGACAGAAATACAATATAATTCACATAACTATGTGTTCAGAGGTGTAAAAAAAACCCTTAAATAATCAAGTGTTATGTTTTTAATAATTTGGAATGAGTTATTTCTATGTATGTAATTTGCCATGTTGTGTCAGCCTCTGTAGTGCTTTGAAAGGAGGGGTGGAGTCAGGTAACACTTCAGCACTAAATGCCCCTTGATTTTACTGATTTTACCTTTAAGACTACAAATGATCCCACCTCAAAATTAGGTCTCTCAATCGATGAAAATATATATATAAATAAGAGTGTGTGTGTGTAATTATTAGTTTAGGTGAAATGTGTGCACATTTGCTCTTCTCATCTCATACACCTCCTTTAGTTTCGAAACGTGTTAAGATGTCAAGTCCCACATTTCTGTGAATGGAGAAATTGAACTTGTTTAGTTAGGGTTAGTTTAGGGATATTTGACGACAGTGACAGTTCATATAGAACTGACTGGTGGCATTTAAGTTTTCGTAGGGTTACACAATCATGACATGTTGTGTTGTGTTTCCTCAGGGGCTAATGTTGACCGCTCTGTGAAGGACCTGCAGCGCTGTGCGGCGTCACTCACTCGCTACAGAGTCGTGGTGAAAGATGAGATGGATTCCTCAATCAAGAAAATGAAGCAGACGTTTGCTGAGCTCCAGAGCTGGTATATCATGCACACACCCACACCCACCAGCTTCTGTGAGTTTAGTCAAGTCGTTCTCCAAAAACATCGTCTTATCGTGTTAGTTGCTTGCCACCTTTTTCGTGGAATGAAACTAGAACTGTAGCGTTGTAAGATGACAATAAAGAGAGACAGGTAGGTTAGGAGAGACCAAGGGACTTTCAGTTAGATGGATAAAGGACCACAAACAAGGCTCAAAGTCAGGTTTCCTGTGCTACCTACTCGGGCTACAGGCTCCAATAATCAGTGCACATTTATAGCCATTAATCAAAGTCAAACAAAGATGAAACAGAGCTCAAAATATAGAAGTTCAGACAGAGAGAGGGTCATGACATGTTTGTTTCTGTTCTGTTGTCAGTCTGATGGATCGAGAGGTGACGCTCTTTGCTGAGATGGACAAAGTCAAAGCAGAAGCAAGTGAGTTATTCTGTCTGTAGCCGCTTTCATGATTCAGATGTGCTGCTGTTTTGTGTGTTCATATCTCTGTATGTCTTAGAGAGACATGTGTGAGGCAGACGTGTGTGTTCATGTCACTGGTGTTAAACGAGGACAATCACAACTGTGTTTATGTTCAGTGGCGATTCTGGACGGCCGTCAGAAGAGAGCAGAAGAGCTAAGGAGACTCACCGACCAATCAGCATCACTGAAAGAGGAACAGCTTACAGAACTACGAGCTGAAATCAAGGTATGTACTCACATCTCACACACACACACTTGTTGTGTTTCCGTAGACATAATAATGATGATATGTATACCCCGAACCCATCAAAAACCTTTCTGTATTGTTTCAAAACGCCCCAAAAAGAGCAAAATCTATATGCCGTTTCATGACCATGATCCCTGCCATTCACAGGCAACGCACACAGTGACTCGCATGAAACATTGTTGCTAACTTACCAACTGACCAGATGTAGCAAGTTTTCCCACCCTTTTGTTCAAAAGCGCATGGCAATAAACTTAGCTTGTTTTTGGACCAACCCTAGCTTTCATTCAGTGGAAAAATGCGGTCAGTAGTGCACTGGGAGACCCAGGTCTTTCTTTCCCGAGGCAGGGATCGGCTCTCTCGTCGTCTACTCCTTTGCATCGAGCGGCAGGGAGAAATGGCACATTCAATTTACTGTAAGGGGACCAATTGCTGAATGAAAAGAGTACAACACAGCATTTCCAAAACCTGTCACTGTTATTGACTGTTAGGATATAGAAAATTGAAAACAGTTCACCTGTTGTTAAGCACATGGTTAGACGGTGTGAAAGAATAAAGTTAATCAAGATTTAATGTTGCTTAAATGTCCTAAACATGCTTTAAGATAAACCATTTGCAAATTCATTATTTTGAACCAATCCAGAGTTTTTTCCTACATAAACTGCATTTTCCCAAAGACAGTTTAAATATGCAGTTTGGAATGACATCATCACCCCGTACCCAATCACGTTAACAGATTTTAGCCATAGATTGAGCCAGAGATATGCAAGGATGTCGATAGACCACTGCAGTTTCAGATCTCGGAGCTTCTGCTACATTAATATTTCCTGAGAAAGACGAGCTGCTGGAGGCGGGACAGAACTACAGCATGAGCACACAACACATCATCACATGAATCACAAACCATGTTTTTTACATTATACACGCTCACACCGATTGCCCACAAAACACAGACATATGACTTAGTTTGACTGACCTCGTGCAGTTCATGTCCGGCATCTCTTAGCGCTGGGACCATAACCGCTCTATCTATCATTTTCAAACCATCTCCAAATCCAGCATTACATCCAGCGTTTATATAACATCCATCACTGAAATGCTGTGAACAAACAGACACAACTTCACTTCACTATCACAAGAGTAACAAGCTGCAGTGCAGGCCCACAGCGCAGCCCGTCTTGATAAGCAGGTCTTCCTCCCGTTCGTCCATTCGCGCATGTGCGGCCTCTTTCTTTAGCCTTGCCGTGGGCGTGCTTTTCTGGCCAATTAAAGAAATATGATCCCTGTGACGACACAGGGATCCAGACTTCTAAAAAACTTTCCGAAACAAGTTGGAGTGTGTGGGAGTGTATCAAGCACAGAAATACTACGAAAGTCCCATTCTATGACGCACCATGATATCCCATCTTTAAGAAATGATCACGGAAACACTGCACATACATACACACACGGAGTAATCTAACCTCATGTTTTTGTGTCATTGTCCGTCTCTTCAGCATTTTGTCAGTGAGCGCAAATATGATGAGGATCTTGGTAAAGCTGTGAAGTTCTCATTCGATATAGAGCCGCTCAAGTGCAGCATCACGTCTTTTGGATCAGGTGGGAAAGTCAACTTGCCTTTGTTGTTAGGGTTAGGTTAGTTATACGAGCTGTTGACGATGTCTTTCTGTCTCCCTGCAGTGTATCATCCTCAGACGAGCTACTCCAGCCGTTCTCGCTGCAGCTCCACCTCTTCCTCTGTCACAAGCTCCACCTCTGAGCTCCAGCCTCAGCCCTCGGCTTACATGGCTCGCCCTAATGTGCCACATAAACAGGTATTTATATAGTAGTGTCACACAACACGCATGTCATTTATCAATCTAACGTCGTGCTTGTGAACATCTCTCATAAACTCATACGTTTTGAGCGCCACATTCACCTTCACACCATTGTGATAGTTTCTAAAACTTATTTACCCTTTTTACTGCTGTTACTTTTATTACTTTATAAAGTGCAGAGATTTAATAAGCTTATTTTTGCTTCAGGTTCTAAGGGATGTTTTCACACACTTTTTTACTGTCAAATTCTTACACAATGTGCATTCATCTGTGTGCAAGGTTTCAGAAAACAAATGTCTTGAAATAAATGAAGGTTATTGACCTTTACTGTGTGACCATTCTGTGAGTTTGTAAATAGATTTTTTGAAATATTTTTTTAATAATTTTTATTTAGAAATTCTAAAGAACAAAAGATTCTTCCACTTCAGAAATATAATGTAGTACATGCCTACAAGTCTTTTTAGTGTCACTCATGTACCTAGTTTTCATTCATCAGCCAGTTTTCAGGGTGGTTTTTTTGGACTATTATTCACTCAAATGTGGTGGTGTCTTGAGCAGTTCCTGTCTAATGAAAGCACAGGCCCACATCACACACGTTTCATTGTCAAAAATCATCCCAATCGCCTCTTTTGATGTGTATTTCCTCTTCGCCATGTTTTGTTTGCTAATTTGATTTGGTTGTCGTGCTCCACGAAAACAACAGCGATTGGCTGACATACCCTATATGTTCAAAAAACACAGTTCGTCAACTTTTAGGAGCAAATCCTTTAGGAGCTATCAATGTTTTTGATAGCACAAATAGTTGCTAAAAAGAACACTGCTTGCTATAATGTGTCGGGGATGACGCATCCAGTTCTTGGGTTTAGAGATTGAATTGCATCGGATGTAGAAATCCTGACTGAAAAGTGATGGATGGAGACTTTTCTAATTTATTCGCTCGTACACAAGAAACTGCTGAATCCTGCAGAACAAACATGCTCTTCCCTTTGCCTTTTCAGATTTTCCAGGGCAACAGGCGCATTATTCAAGGTTACCAGGGAAATCAGAGATATAATGGAAACGGCAATCAGGACCGAAATCCTGGTCGCACCAACTCCCGCTACCAAGGAGGTCGTTACCATGGAGACCACAAGGAGACCCCTAACTCTCAGCCAGCCAATAGTGTGAAAAGCCCTTCCCACCCCTCAGCCGACCACCCAGATCAACCCTCCCACAATGGGCTTCCACAGAGGCAACCACGGAGTCACTGCCTGTGACACACATACACACGTCTCTGCTTGTTCACTTCTAATAACACACCTGTCACCGACGTTTACACCCGAGCAGTCGAGCTGCGGCCCCGTTCCTGTCTTACTCTTCTATTACACACTCTGTCTCTCTCTCTCTCTCTCTGATCTTCTTACGTTAGCGGTTCTGTGTTTGAGTCGGTAGTGAGCGAGTGTTACTGTTAAACTTGTCAATGTTGAGAAAGAAAAGATTCTCCTTCTGTTATGTGTGTGTTCAAGTCTCTGATGTTTAACACTAAGACGACAGACTGAGTTTCTGTCTTTGGGGGGAGGTCACAGTTGGGCTGAAAGTAACTTATTGTAAGAGTGTCTTTTCAGATGTGTGGGTGGTGTTATTTGAAGTAATTTGCTTTGATCGAAGCTGTTGTCAGTTTCTGTTTGTCTTCACATCCCCTCGATCAGTGCTAACGCACGAGTCGTCATGACTGAATCTCATGAAATACCTCACACGTGCTCTTCGCAATCTGCTCTAATGCTGAGCTTGACTGATCATCGTCCACAATGAACTTCTTAAAGTTTCTTTTCGGTGAAGATCAGCATCGTTTTCCCCGTCTGAAAGACTCATTCATGTTTGCATGATAGAATATCAATGACACAGTCAGTATATAGAGATGCTGTTCTGTTTGCCAGAATGTCTGGACTGGTTTGCTAACGCTTACACTTGACATCAGCCGTGTTCAAGTTCAGCACCGAGTCTTTCATTGTTCCAGCAAGGTTTCTTTTATCTCAGTCATGTATATATGTAACTATATGTATAATGTTTTGTAGCTTCTGGCCATGTATTTAGTGCTAAAAAGATTGAACTACCAGTTAAGACGTTAAGTTCTTCCTCGTGTATAGAGAAAATTCTTCATTTGTTTCTTTTCAAAAATCTGAGATTGCTGTAAAATCAAGTGCCTTCAATCTTCTTTTTTTTTTATCTCTGTTCGTTTTTCTTAACTCATTTTTTTCTGCTCCGGTTTGGACCAAAGATGTCAGACCCATCCAGACAACGCTGCCGTTTAACACCACATGCTCCTGTCATGCAAACTGCACTGGCAAACACTCGTCTTCTTTCTTGCTATTTGACCTCCTACTTTTTCTTGAATTACGAATAAAGAAGGATTAGTAGCAGATGCTCAACACTGTTTACAGTCTGTGTTTCTTAGTTTTGACACTTGTTCAGAGAAGGAATTCACCATTGTGGGTTCTAACTTTAAATATTAAAATGACAGCAAACTTCCAAGTGCTACCAGAGAGGCACTATATGTGCTATATTGTTAAAATATCAACATTATTAAGAACATATGTCAATCACTATATCCCTTCTAATAATTAAATGGTCATACTTTTAAAAACTATTGGGCTTGTTTTAGACAATTGACCTTCAAATTTGCATTCACTGCCAAACAAGGACATTTCTCAGCCAGCGTCCAGTGGTGTGGTATATGGTTTGGTGCAAAAAGTACAGCCTGTTTCTCAAAATACTCTTAACTGCTTGTTTATAAACCCCACTTTGAAGTAAACAAATGATTGTACTGTGAGTTTTATCTTATACCAGCGAACCTTAATATTTCTCCTTAAAATGACCGAAGTAGTAGAACTAGTAAAGAAAAAGTCATTCATAAAGCATCTTAATCCTTAAAAGAGCTCTTAAGGTCCAACATTTTAGGAGTACCGAGGAGGACATTTAAGAGACTTAAGAGTTTCTTTAGCAGCAGAGACAATGGATGAAACGTGAAAAGTGAGAAGAAATGTGTACGAATGCATGACCGTTTCCATATTACTGTAAAGGGTAATCAGATTTTTTTATTGTTTTTGTGTGTGTTCGATTTTGGTTTATCTTGGTTTTCTGGTCTATCTGCTTTGATGCAATGCAAATTGTAAATGCTGTCATTCAATGTCATTTAATGTTATAACGCATGTAAATAAGACGCAACACATTCGATCCTGCAGGGTTCATGTTTGTGACCGATCCTATAGAGACACACTAAAATCTCCAACACAGCACAGAAATGCCACAGTATCAGAAATAGAAGAAATCACTACATGAACATATCTAACAACTGGAGAAATGCAGCTGCAGCAGAGATGATCTGGTTCTATAACAGGGGTGTCAAACTCAGTTCCTGGAGGGCCACAGGTCTGCACAGTTTAGCTCCAACCAGCTCTAAACCTCACCTGCTTGGAACTTTTTAGTAATCCTGAAGATGTTGATGAGCTGAATCAGGTGTGTTTGATTAGGGTTGGAGCTAAACTATGCAGAGCTGCGGCCCTCCAGGAACTGAGTTTGACACCTGTGTTCTATAGTGATCACACACACACTTAAAGAAACTTATTGTGTCGCAATTCATTTTCTATCAAATACATTGACATTAACAGCACGGTAAATATGAAATAAAGAAGATATGGTTGTGGGCATTAGTATGGTATAACTGAAGAAATGAAATGGGCGAACTAAATTTCAAACTAAAAACTACTTCAAAACGCTTTTTTTCATTGGCAAACAAGCCAATCACAGTCCTCAGAAGACATAGCAAAGGGGTAAGCCCCGCCTCCTCACTGAGACTAAAGTTTTTGTCTTTTCCTTGCTCAGAGTTTCTTTGATCCTGAATCACTTTTAAGATAAGACTCCTAAGTAGAAGTTTTTAAGCTAAATAAAAAGTATGGGCCCATGTTAGGGCCCAGGTCTTATATAGGCCCACCACAGTATACTAAGCAAGGATTTGATAGAAGAGTAGACTTTATTTTCCTATAGGGGCCTTATGGACACAAAGAAGTGTTTTTGTGTGTGTTATCTGTGCCAGCACAGCAGTCATTTCAAATGCAGCAATGGCACAAAGTGTTGTGTGTCCTGGTGAAGTTCTAGCACTTAATCGCTAGAGATTATTCCTGTTTTACTGCAAATCCCTGATATTTCATTTCTTCTGTTTCCATCACTTTAACCACGGGTCCAGGTCAACGTCTGTTGGCTGACATTAAGGTCACAAAGTGAGTTAAGAGAAGAATAGTTTGAAGCATCTTTTTAGTTTTCAAAGTATTTTATTCATTTATTAAAAAGTTCCACTGACTCTAACAATGTTGAACACACTCAATCATGAACAAACGCTATCAACAGTCTCGCCACCATAAGAGTTTTTTTGGTGGGATTGGGGGTTAGTCTCGCAATATACAACTTATACAAAATACACAATAAATTTGCTAATAATATGCATAACTATATACTATTTATAAAAACCAGGCTTACATAAAAGAACCGGCTTCTTTTACTGTATGTTGGATCAAATCAGTGCAGGCTTGGTGAACAGAAATGACTTTTGACCAGTAGTGTACGTCCAACAGAATAATTCTACCATTATTTACCAATGTAGTATTTACTATTTTCTCTAAAAACAACTGGATGATTGACAATTTGTGATAATAATGTTTGTTCCAAAAGACTCGTTTAAATGCAAGAAATAAGTTTATTAGATATCAAAAATATAAACTGTGATAAGACCGGATGTCAGTCTGTGTGTTAGTGTTGTGGGGATTTTTTGACATTGCAGCTTACACAGTCCCTTTCCGCCACCTACTGGACATGACTGTTATTAGTGAGTCC
Source organism: Triplophysa tibetana (assembly GCA_008369825.1). NCBI lineage: Eukaryota > Metazoa > Chordata > Actinopteri > Cypriniformes > Nemacheilidae > Triplophysa > Triplophysa tibetana. Next base: position 22,692,936 of record CM017904.1, on the reverse strand, counting down.
GTCAGTCAGCAGACGATTCAATCATTTCAGGCCAAAAGTCTGCTTTATTCAGGAACTTACTATGGCTATCAATATGTCAATCATAGCTATTTCAAGAGTGAATCCCACATTTATATGTGGATGTTATTGCTGAAACTTCGCAGCGTGTATGTGGCCGTTGGTCTTATAGCAGCATGAAAAACGAGTTTTGCACAATTTTTAATGGATTATATATAGCACAGAAACCTCACAACGACCACTCCCTTTACAATTACTGAAAAGTTGTCACTCATCTTCATCGAGATCTCTAGCACCCCAGAACCAGTCCTGATAATTATTTACGCAAGGAGTACAAAAGCCCCGACATGGAGTTGATAAATATAGTGGAAAGATATAGAGAGAGTAGAATATGGAGCCAATATAGGGTCCTATATGTTTGCAAAAGAAAATTTTTTTTGCAAACAAAACAAGTTTTGCAAAAAAAAATTGGGTATTAAGCAAAAAATGTTATCTTCGCAAGTAAAACTTAAGAATCCGCAAAAGAAAAGTAAAGCACAGAGAGACAAAAAATCAAGTTTAACAAAGTAAAAATTCAGCAGCAATCATTTTGCAACACATCTTTTCCTTTGCATCGCTCCTTTAAATCCGCGTTTCAGTCAATCGCTCCTTTGCGACACTGTTTTCTCTTTGCTCTTCACTTTTCTTTGCGCCTCACTTTGTGTCCCTGATTTGACGTGGGGGAGGAGACAAGAGATTGGGGCGTGTACAAGCGACCTGAATCTGCCTCCCCTTACGTACAAGTAGACTGTAGCGCGACGACGTCATGCATGTATAAGTGCGCATGCGCAACGTGACGTCCTTTATGCCTTTTTGTTTTCTTCCGTATAAACGGACATGTTCTAACAACACGGGGATGGATTCAATTTCAATGTCACTAAGTGATTGAGCATATTTCTTTTTATATCAATGCTGTTTTTGTAATAGACACAGACGATGTCATTAAAAACGTTAGTTTGTGATACGGGTTTACATTTGAAATGGCACGGTTTCTTTTTAAATTTTTTATAAAAGAGCTCTTAAACAAATTAAGGCTTGAAAATATCAGAGCTAAACGTTTTTATAATCAGTATTGTTTAGCTGTGCGTTCACAACCTGAGTACTGCTGGTTTACATCAACTGCACTTCTATTTCTAATTAATTTTTATATTGTTCTTCTCTTTTTCTCACATTTTTTATCAATTTAATTGCAGTTTTATTCTTTCTTTAAACCTAATTTGTGATCTTAAGTAATTGGCATTTTAAAGATACGTCTTATTTCTCTTTGTCAATCATTTTATGGAAATCTTCGGTGAAATGATTTGTAACCATTGTTTCCTCAAAACATCTTCCTTTGGTAGTTTAAATAAGACGCACTTAGTTTCACAACGTAGAACACATGTTTCAGACGCAACAGTCATCACGAACGAGCGACAGTGTTTAGGGGGAGGAGCGAGTGAAGTTTAGTATGGAGACAATACAGGGTCCTATATCTTTGAAAAAAAAAAAAGTTTTGCAAAAAAAATATAAGTTTTGCAAAAAAATATAAGTTTGGCAAAAAAAATATAAGTTTTGCAAAAAAATATAAGTTTTGCAAAAAAAAAAGTTTTGCATAGCTCCTTTAAATCAACGTTTCAGTCAATCGCTCCTTTGCGAAACTGTTTTCTCTTTGCGCTTCACTTTTCTTTGCGCCTCGCTTTGTGTCCCTGATTTGACGTGGGGGAGGAGACAAGAGATTGGGGAGGAGACAAGTGACCTGAACCTGCCTCCCTCCCTTACGTTCAAGGAGTCCCCGCTGCAGACTGTAGCGCGGTGAAGTCATGTATGTTGACCTCATGCATGCTTTTGTGCCCGTGCGCCTTAACGTTAAGTGGTCAAGCAAACGTTATTGCGCATGTGTGTCCTGTTTACCTTACGAGGTGATGTTTTCACGTATTTTATCTCATGAATGTGTAAACTCAGACCTTGGATATTATGTCCGAGATCAATGCATTCCTGTCAATCACGCGGCGTCGGGGCATATTAAAGTCAAAACAATTTGATTTATTCATGTCATTTAGTGATGTAAAACATTTACTTCTCGGTTTGAGGCTTGGAATTCCCGAAATCCGAGTCGCCTTGAACAATTCGTTAATAGAGTAAGTGCGTCTTAGGCAAGGCAAGGCAAGTTTATTTATGTAGCACATTTCATACACAAGGGCAATTCAAAGTGCTTTACATAAAATGATTGACAAAGAGAAATAAGACGTATCTTTAAAATGGCAATTATTTAAGATCACAAATTAGATTTAAAGAAAGAATAAAACTGCAATTAAATTGATTAAAAATGTGAGAAAAAGAGAAGAACAATATAAAAATTAATTAGAAATAGAAGTGCAGTTGTTGTAAACCAGCAGTACTCAGGTTTTGAACGCACAGCTAAACAATACTGATTTTAAAAACGTTTAGCTCTGATATTTTCAAGCCTTTATTTGTTGAAGAGCTCTTTTATAAAAATATTAAAAAGAAACCGTGCCATTTCAAATGTAAACCCGTATCACAAACTAACGTTTTTTAATGACATCCTCTGTGACTATGACAAAGACAGCACTGTTATAACAAATAAATATGCTCAATCACTTAGTGACATTGAAATTGAATCCATCCCCGTGTTGTTAGAACATGTTCGTGTATACGGAAGAAAACAAAAAAGCATAAAGGACGTCACGTTGCGCATGCGCACTTATACATGCATGACGTCGTCGCGCCACAGTCTACTTGTCTCCTCCCCAATCTCTTGTCTCCTCCCCCACGTCAAATCAGGGACACAAAGTGAGGCGCAAAGAAAAGTGAAGAGCAAAGAGAAAACAGTTTCGCAAAGGAGCGATTGACTGAAACGCGGATTTAAAGGAGCGATGCAAAACTTATTTTTTGCAAAACTTATTTTTTTTTTGCAAAACTTATTTTTTTTATGCAAAACTTTTTTTTTTTTTTGCAAAACTTATTTTTTTTTTGCAAAACTTATTTTTTTTTTGCGAAACTTATTTTTTTTTGGCCAAACTTATTTTTTTTTTGCAAAACTTTTTTTTTTGCAAAGATATAGGACCCTGTATTGTCTCCATAGTTTAGTGGCAGTCCCAGCAAAATGTAGGCGGGGACTATATCTAGTGACGTAGACACGCTGCGGTTAGAAACAGGATCCCTCCCTATCCCCTTCAATTCGATCACCCTCCAGCAGTTGCAGACATCTAACAGCTTAAACATATAGTTAAACTGTATGAGATTTGTAACAAGACAACACTACTGCTTCTGTGGTCTGTCAAATGAAACTACATCTAGGGAGAGTTAGATGCTGTAATTGAGCACCAATGGTATGTTCACTTACAATTAAAGCACAAATTAAAACACGAGTCAATTCCCATGCTTGTCTTTCATATTTATATTGGGGCATATTGCTAAAAATTGCCAAACCATTTGAAAACCTTGAAAGGGTGAAAACAATCATTAAACTTACACTAAAAACTAATTCTGAAATTTAACACATGCATATAATGTTTCTGTGTTTAATCGATTTGACCAAAACAACTTGTTCTTTATTTCAAGAAACACTCCTGAACAAAATCTTAAGACCCGGGGAAACATTAGAAGTATTCAAATTTCTCGCTGGTGGATCGTCACCAGGTTGTAAGTCATGCCAAAACAATAAACAGGAGCAAGAGACAAAAAATAGAGAGTAGGCAATTTACTGATAAACTTAATTTAAACTCAAACAGGCCGGTAATCAGCTGATCAAAAGTTTAAGACCCAAACCCTACCAAAAAAAACCCAACAGAACTAAAAGTGTCAAAACTGGACCAGCCCCAACGTTCTTCTTGATCACTTCATACACTTGTTTCAGCATGTTTAATGCCACTGTGCAGGATAATGTTGGCAACATTACTCCATGTGGTGAAAATGGTTTCACGAATGGCATCCATGTTCTGGAACTGACCTCCGTTTTTGTGAACATCCCTTGCCGTCCATCCCCAAACCATCTCAACGGGATTAAGATCATAGGAACATGCAAGATGGTTCAAAAGAGTGGCGTTATTCTCCGGGAAGAAGTCCTTTGTCAGACGGGCCCTTTCCTGTTGAAAGACCCAATCATCACTGCACAGACGTGGAGCCTCAGTCAAGAGGGATGCCCACTGAAACATTTCCACATAGCCAGCCACAGTATGACAGAAAAAGCACCACAGATCATGATGGAGCTTTGCCATGTTGAAAACATCTCCAGTGGAATCTCCTTATCATGTAACGTTGGAAGCCATCAGGACCGTCTAGGTAACATTTTTTCTCATCAGAGAATAAACATTTTCGACCTATCAATGTCTCATGTTTGGTGCTCTCTTGCAAATTCAACAAGGGCAAGTTTGTGGCTTGGGACCAACCTCTGCAGCAATGGCACGTTGTGAAAGCCCTTGTTTGTGCAGGTCAACAATCCTGCCATGTTCAAAGACAGAAAGCCTTTTTTGCCATCAGAAGATCATTACAGAGTGAATCCCTGAAGTACGACGACATGTGAGCCATATTTTTGTGCGGATTTCACTTTTTAAGGCTATGGTCTTAAATCTTTGATCAGCCTGTTTGAGTTTAAATGAAGTTTTCATTGCCAATTTTTGAAGAAAAATTGAAAAAAATGAAAAAGTTGCCATTTTGAAGCAGTACTTACAACCTGGTGACGATCCGCCAGAGAGATGTATTTTGATAGTTTAAGGCAAAATAGCACTTCCTTTTCTGGGTTTCTAAGTGCTGTCACAGTTGAACACACAAATAAAATAGAAAGATACAACTAAAAGGATACCCATTTATTTTTAAAAGAAAGCACACAGTACAATTAAAAATAAAACCACAGAGAGAGGTGACAAACATCCAACTTCAATGAAAGCATCATAAACATCACCACCTGGGTTTAAAATGATATTCCAAACCAAGCCTACTAGAATCAAGTCCAAAGACTCGCATGCTTTTAAGCGCACACTTGAGAAGTGAAGTGGTCAGTTTTCTAGTGAATAATAAATGTTACTTCCATAAACAACTTATCACAGCAATTCATTGAAGACCCAGTTTAACATTAACAAGACAAGCAAAACATTTGGTTACAGGTTTACAAAACATACATGTTCTGTGACAAACCCAAATAAATCCAGTGCATTAATTCTTCATGAAATTCACCAAAAGCCATTTTAATAGTGACCATGTGAGGGAAAATGAAAAACAAGCTTATAAAAGAGGAGGACTTGAATATCTAGTGATAAATATGTTCAGCAATAGATTAGCAAACACAACTCTGAAATGATACATTAACACACATTTAAAATGATCACAAAACTGTAAAATCCAAGCGTTCATGGGACACTCAAAATTTACAGAAATCACATGATCATATTTTTAAACAAATCATGAGATTTTACTATGATTGAGAGAGAAACTTACATTAGAACACACTCATAACGTAGTAAAATGTGTCCTTCAAATGCTACCAAACACTTGTCACCTGTTTTTTAAGTGTGAAACACTGAACATCGAACCATTATGTATGATACCATATCAAAAGAGATGAAGCAATTGAAACCTTAAAGACTAGTGCAGAACAACAATGCAAAATAATCAAAGACTTAAGAAAAGAGGTAGTGTAAAAGAAACAGGCCGAACGCCTGCCATTGAAGAAATTCCCTTTCCAGCTCATAAATCTGGCTAATGAAGCATATTATTCAGTAAGGCCGTATTAGTTATTTGCCGTGGCAAAGGTAGTGCATATAAATATTTGTGTAGATGCGTATTATTTTGCCTTATTTGAATCAAATTTTGGTTAAGCCGAGCTGCACCCATGTCATTCGGAAGCTACATTTCACTTTCACACGTGTTTCAATTCAGCAAATTATTTTGAATCTAGAATACAAACACAATCCTTTAAAGTTCTCGTCAAATATTTCATAGTGTTGCAGGTGCTACTATAATAATAAAACGGAAATATGAAACGGTGCACAACTCATGTCAGGTTCAGATGCAAGTTGTTGTGGAGTGTACAAATAATAATCACACTGTTTTTTTAAGATCACTTTTAAACTACGACTAACAGTAAAACAGTATACGTGCACAATATTCAGAAAGTGCGTGTGTGAGGCGCTGTGTTACGTGGCCATGTGTTAAAGTGCCCCTGCATTGCGTGCAAGTGTTTGTAACACCTGACGTTCTGTGTGGAAACCCTGTCATGCTGTTAAAGGCACGTGGACTCGAGATTAGACTCTGCTCGTAAACCACATTCACTGAGCACGTGATGATTGCTTGTTATTTTGAGAGAATGAAACAGGAAAAATAAATGAAGTCACACAATAATAAAACTCTCACATGTAAAACAGTCGCTTGGCAGTGATGAACTCCTCCAGGTGTACCGCCCCGCCGCCCAAGAGGCCGAACACAGGGTACATGGTACCAGAACAGTCCACCTGTCTCTCAAACAGACAGCGCATGGTGGCAGCGTCGTAGAAAAACACGCGTCCGGCATCGTAATCCAGACAAACCCCAATTCTCTGCGGCATGGGGAGGACGCGGTGGCCGTGGTCCCCTGAGGCGGCGGTGATGGGGGCTTTGGGAATGAAAAGTCGGCCCATGCCCACAGTGAGCAGCATGAAGGGTTGGGATGTCTCGAAGCAGGTGTCCTCGCTTCCGCTGTCATGGCCGCTGTCGTGATCGTACCTGCAAGGCCAAAATTAAGCGTCAAACGTCTCTCTAGCGGCTTCATTCTCTGCAGTACTTTGTTTTGTGATAATGGGAGAGAGGAAGTGAGATGTGTGACTGTGTGAACTCTGACCTTGGGCTGCTGGTTTCTCGGGGGTTATGAAACCACTCTGTTAGTTTGGAGTCAGACGCCACTCCCATTTTCACCATGTAGGAACTGGGATCCACACTGAAAGCCCAGTAATGACGTCCCTGTGAGATGCCTGTATCTCCGATGATGTAATCGAGGCTAATGTAACTTCCTGTCTGCACGCGCTCAGCAGCCAGAAGAAAAGTCATTCCTGCAGCGCTCTCGACTGATTCTCTACGTTTGCTCAGCTGCAGTCGCTCAGCGCTGAAGCCACATTTCTCACTGAACAAGAAGCTGAGCACTGACAGACATCCACAACAGCAAGGTTAAAAAATTATCAGGTTTATAAAATGTGAAGTCATCAGACACGGATACAGATATGATGAATAATTCTGAGACCGCTCTCTCTCTGCGTGTTACCTGGCGCTGGGGGCGTGTGGAAAATCACCTCACGACCACAGGGGCTGAACACATCGTTACGACAACACTTCACTCTAAAGGCGTAACGGCAGCAATACTCCAGATCGGACACGACTGTACTGCTGCCGTACACTCGCTCAGACGCCCTCCAGACCACCGGCTCTCCGTCATCACCGCCCAACTTTCTGAACTCTATGACATACTGGTCCGATGGCAGAGCGTCTTCAGACGGCCGCCAGTGGATCAGACCTTCATTGTAAACGTGAGAGCGGGACAGATCGATCACAGGAGGGTCGGGGACTGAAAAGAGCAGACAAGAAAATAAAGATTCAGAGACTAAAGCTTAAAACTTGTCGTGGAGAGCACTGGAGACATCTATTTCTAAGACAATAAAGTACTAAGTAGACACATATGTGGGCATAAATAAAACACAACAGAAATGTGTATCTGTAATCTTCAATCTCAGATAACACACACAGACGTGCATCATTTCCTCCACTGCAGAAGATCATAACATGACTCCTGTGAATCACTGATTCAAAAGAATAATACCGGCGATCCACTCGGGTTTAATCATATTGTACAGTATGCTCAGTTACAAAGGAAAAGGGTTTTGCTTTTCAACGGAGTACACTTTTCATCTGCTGCGAGTGGCTTCACAAAGGCTCGGGGTTAAAACATCCAACTTTGCTGGTAGTTCACGGAGTCGCTGTTGAATGAAAATCTCTTAAGCTGTCAGACTCAAACACATGACTCAGCGGACAAGGATAAAGCCGAGCTTATCATCGTGGAAACGAGATCCATCACGGCCGGTCAGTCTGCCAAGTGCTCGGGCCGGAAGCCCACAAATAACAAACTATTGATCGTAACATGAGACACATTCAGCCCGACACAAGAGCTCAGAGAGTGAAAGTGAAGAATATCAGCAGAAGGAAAGCATCGTAACCTCCTGAAGAATTCTACACATTAAATTTCAGTAATCGTCATGAACACAAACCATCATCAGGAGTTTGTTCAACCACAGATTAGGTCATTTACCATCTTTTCTACAGAACGGGTGAAGAATATTAGATATTAAAGGGATACTTCACCCAAACATGAACGTTGTGTCATCATTTACTAACCCTTAGGTTCTTTAAAACCTGTGTAATGACCTTAGTTTGTTCTGATGAAAACAGAGAAAGTTATTTGGAAGAACGTTCTGGAACATCATTGACTATTAAAGTAAGAAAAATGACAATGTAGTCAAAAGTGCCCATAACCTTCTTCTGCTTCTCGACAGTCTTTCGGATATCAAAGGAATTTATACAATTTGTAAGAACTTGCGTGCGAGTAATTCATGACAGAATTTTCCTTTTTCCACGGCTTTGTGAAGTCTGTGTTAAGGGTAGAAGAGGGTTTCTTACTCACCAGCACCAAAGCTGAGCTCCTTCAGTAAGATTTCCTCCTTTGACGTGTCCAGCACAAACTCATCAAACGTGGTGTTAGACGCCGGCTGGAAGGTCTTGAGTGACTCCGTGGCTTTCTGAATCCTGTCAACAATTCATGATGTTAAGTCACCTTAAGTCCACAAACACTGACGTCACGTGTGAAAGTCAAAAGCAGCTTAGCTGAACAAACAGACATCAGGATGAAAGTCGGGATTACAGACACGTGGTGAAGTGCTTTTGTCAGTCAGGACAGAAACAAACCCAACATGCAGAAGATCTTTGAGGTCTTGTCAAACACACAGACGTAAATCTGACCTGATGTGAAGCTGTTTAGCTGTCTGAACGAAACAGGACTGATCGGTCTCTTTCAGCACCTCTTGTGCGTATCCCACTAAACCGCTGTTCTCCAACATTCCCCGATACTCGTCCACCTGAGCACGCAGACGATCCACACGCAGATTCCTCGACTGCTCGATCGACCGCAGCATCTCGCTTTTCCTCTCCTGAAGGGTCTCTAAGAGTCGCTCGAAGCATTCCTTGCCGTTTCTCTCGGCGACCTGCCCGTTCTCCTGCAGTCACAAAATGGAACACTTGAATACTTGAGTACATACACGCATGTACACACATGTACATATGAACACACACAGAAGCGCAACACACAAGTTGTTAGTTATGAGGGATCTGAAGCTGAGAGCTAGTGCTCCCACCCAGGTGTTTACTCGTGATTGTAAGCAGAAGATATTGTCAGTCAGTGTTTCTGAACACGGGCGAGAGGTTAGGCAGATGGTTTACCTCCGTCTGATGAATCAACACCTCCAGCTCAGAAATCTGAACCCTCACTTGCTCTTCTTTGCTGATTAAGTAATGGATGCTCTTGGACAGCTTTTCCTGGAACACACAAGAGAGATTGATCAGGACACACGGGAATTCAACATGAATGTCTGTTTCTGGGTCATTGACCTCCTGCATGAGATTCAGAAACACGATCTTCTCCAGTGAACCCCACCTGGCTTCAGTCTATTCATCTGAAATGTGATCGCGCCTGTTTTCAGGTCAGCCATCAATCCTTCAAAGGACACAAAGACGTGGAAACGGACTCACCTTCAGGATCTTGTAGGCGCTGCCCATGGACGTGACTTTGTGATTGGCGTGAGACCCGCCGAGTTTACAGAGGTGACACACGGGCCGTCGACACATCTCGCAGTACATGTTGACCTTCTCCATCTCGTGTTCAGGACACATCAACACCTGCGAGAAAGCGTTGATCTTTCAATGAGCGTGTCCAGTCATGCTTAGAAGATGTGGGTGGGTGGTGATCGGTCATACCTTGGGTCTGAAGTTGGTGGTGGGTCCCACGTACTCGTGCTGGGCTTTAGGCGTTCCCCACGGGTGATGCATCTTGAAGCATTCGTTGCAGTAGCTGGCCTTGCAGTCCATGCAGCTCTTGGTGGCTTCTTGAACGGGATGTTTACACACGTTACACATGATGGCCACAGCCGCGCGGGCTGCCTGACGGTAGCGTTCTACGATGCTCTCCAGCGTGAAGTTACGGAAGAGCATGCTGATCCCTCGCTCCCCAAGATCGATGTCATGCTTGCACCCGGGACACGGGAAGGTGGTGACTCGAGGCGTAACGGAGGAGCGCCTCCATCCGGGAGAAGAGATGGATCCTGTTTTATCAAAACGTGAAGCATTCACATAAAAGAAGGATGAGCGGACTCACACTCACACACATGATAAAGCACTAGAGGTGTGACATGAACTGACTCCGGTTTCAAAGAGACCAAGTAAAAACAGAAAAAAGTCGACAGTGATCAAGAGAAAAAAAAATGTACAACATGAAACCAATACGACAAACTCAACATGTGAATGAAAGAGCTGATGAAGGAGTTATAGTCTTTAAAGATGAAGTGTGTAAGCATCACTAACAACAGAGAACTGGAAACATTTGGCCATGAATGCCATTTTATGGTGAAAAGAGGAAATCTCACGGAACAATCCCAGCGGAACAAACAGAACCATCTTCGATTTGTGAATTTGTGATTTATATGAAAGTAAATGAGTGACAGCTTTTCATCTGTGCTGTACATTCAACTTTTTTATCAGTCAGATATATTTGTATTCTATAGAGTTGTCATTTTATTAGACAAGCAGGAAACAACTGAACTCGTTTCCAGTGAAAACTCAGTTTCAAATGAGCACAGTTTGTCCAGGATCAGAGTATTTTCAGATTCAGCGGGTCATGACGCAGCGACGCCAGAAGGGTTTTCTTTACACACATCACTTTAAATGAGGAGAACAGACACAGACTCTCGTTCACTAGCAACATTCATGAGACGAATCAAACTTAAACACACACAACATCACACTGTATGACACATGCAGCACACATGACGTTACATGCCGACACGTTAGGGTAACACAACCATGAGCGTGAACATGTCAGATGAGATCTGAACCATCTGGCCCGCTTTCAGATCAGCCAATGACAGCGAGGATGATTGAAATAAAGCGTGTACTTAGGCCGTGAGTGTGCAGCGCCGCTGGGCGAGGGGAGAGGCAGGTGGCACCCGCAGCACGGCATGCTGGGACTTGATCGATACTCTGTGCCGGAGGAGGAAAATAAAGGCTCAGACCGGACACAGGTCATTGTGATGGGGCGGAGAGCTAAAACCCTCTCAAACGGTCACGTTTTCATGAGGGGTCAAGTCTGATATTTATCCAGAAAGATTTGTTTATTAAACTGTTTTCAACGAGTCCCTTCAGTGCTCTACAAGAGCCGATCTAAACCCTGTGACTGTTTCCCTGCCTGACGCGCACGTCTCAGTTTGGTGTCTGCGTGAGACAAACACACAAGAGTCTTGATCTCTGCGTCCTCTCCATCGCTACAAACGGTTTATGTGAGAACAGTCGAACATCTCTTTATGTCTTACAAATGAGGTGATGTGATCGAGAGAGAGTGAGAGCGAGCGAGCAGATCTAAAAACACAGCACTAGAGTTTATTGAATGACATGAAGCCACATCTACCTCGCCCTCCACACGACCTCCTCACTGAGACTGCAAGCAACAAAGAGAGAAGTGAAAGAAAACTAACAATGATTCAAAGTGAACAGAAGTGGAGTGAAACCTGATTCACAACCAATGACTGAACACACATGAAAACAACATCACATTACATCCGTCAGTGATAAGAAACAAAACAACATCGCTGAGCTCATGTCACTTACACGTTAATCATTAACATTCTTCAGGGAGTATAAAGCCATTTGAACATTCAAGCACTTGGATGTTGGATTGAGTCAGCTTTGACTCATACGTGATGAAGTGATGTGGTTACCTGAGCGCACCAGTCTGTCCAGTTTCTCCATACTGGGAGAAGGGACTCTGGATCGAGGGCTGCCCGAGTTGGAGCCCTCTGAACCGGCGTCTGTGCTGAATGAGTCATCGTGGTTGGGCATGAGAAGATCTTTGACGCATTTGTGACAGACGCTGTGTTGGCAGGGCAAGATGAGCGGATGAGTGAAAAGCTCTTTACAGATGGGACAGATCAGCTCTCGCTCAATGCTCTTCATGGGCACCTGTGCATCAAAACCCAAGCAGACACACAGTTACTACACTTGACCCTGCTGATAATGACACACTTTAAAAAGAAGAAAAACAACAGGCTTCTGTCGCACTAACCCACCAGTCTATGAGAACTTTTACTGGAACTCATTCGCATTTATATCTGTGTCGACACGTGAGTGAATGAATGAATGAATGAATGAAGGGAACTTCACGTGGATCAAACTCACGCGCTTTTGGGGAAGTTAACTGCAATTGTTCACTTTCGACTTCTTTACTTTGTTCATAAAAGTGAGATCATCCGCTTCAACGTTAATAATGAAGCTTTGTAAAGCATATTGCTCGTGTGTTAAAAAACAATGAAAACTCTCGCTTGAGTCGCGTGTAAAGCGCATTCGTGAGGAGATTATTAAGAGATTTGATGTACTTACACACATTGAGCTTCTCCTGGACATCATGAAATCAATACAACACAAACTCCGCGATCACAAACCAACTTGAAATCAGATTCACGCAACGTTAAAAGAATCAAACAACGACGTGACGCTACTCCACGCTATTAATGAGCGAAAGAGTCTGTGGGCGGAGTCACTGCCCGTCACTATAGTAACACTGCAGGATACAAGTGTATTTAAATAAGGGGCGGGTTCAGCGAATAAAACCTTATATTGTTGATACAAGTCAACGTTTCTATCGAAGCACACACTTCGCCATTATAATGTACGGTAGTATAAAAATCGAGCTATACGTCTATAAATGAATGAATGTCAGATAATAGTGAACATGAAACGTCATTTTAAAGAGACACTACAGACTAATGAAAGAACAATGTGACGAAGCAAATTAACCTCACAGAGCTGTTCATTCATTCTGATGCGTCTTTCAACGTAAACCATTGACGTGTTTCTAACAACGTATTAGGAAGAAAGATAACAGTTCTGAGATCAGCTCACCTCGCCTCTCTCAATGCGCTCCACGATACTCGCGAACTCAGACATCTCCTCTGAATCACACATCATTATCCCTGACGTCACGCTACAGCAGATGATCGTTATGGAAACAGATGAGATCGATTTTCTCGTATTTATCTCATCGTCCGTTCGAGAAGACTTTATGTCTCGTTGATCTCTCAGCGTTTTAAAGAGAAATCTGATGAATCTCGAGGATGGTGAGTCTCCGCCCGCCCGGTGTGTCTGTGGGCGTGGTTCCGCTGGACTGACGTCTCTTTGTGCGGATCATCACATGAAACTTTCATAGTGGCCCACATATAAACCGAGATCAAATGAACGAAATGAAACGGAGTCATTATACAGAGTCATGTTAAAAGAATCATCAGTATTAATATGGTTCAGCATTCTTGACCTCTCCACTCATGAACCTCCAAACACACACGTGTAGCAGAGATAGATCGAGAACTAAAGGGATCGTTCACCCTTAAATAACAAACCTTTCGTCATGTACCCTAATCTGTGTGAGATAGCATGAATAACCTTCAGTCTGCTGCAGTGAAACTCAGGGTTAGGTTATTTATAACCGAAATATTTCACTTCTAGCAACTGCTTCCAGGTTCACGTATAAAAGATAAACATTTGAACATTACAATGAAAAAGATTTAATGCTCAGGTAGAAATGAAACCAGTGAAATCACTCAATGAGCGTAAACTCAACAATAACAGAAGGATTTTAGGAGCTCGAAAATACCATCATTTTATTTCATTCCCATTTCAATATCTTTTCTTACATTTGACACTTACATCATGTTTACTAGCACTTCACATCACAATATCAGCAGCAGCATTATTGTCATCTCTACACTCGTCAAACGATTTGTATTCTTTGATCCTTGAAGCAACATTCAAGTGTCTTTAGTGGAGATGCAGCAACACCGGCAGCGTGTGTAAAGATGTCTGAGGCACATTCAAGAGAAAAGATTCCCACGAAGAAAAAGAAACCGTTAGAGTACTTGAGAAAGCATGAAGGACAAAGATATTTAGTGCTTACTGTTGTTCGTCAGATTGAAATCTGTATATTCACACGTGAACTTTGTGAGGTTTTTTGTAAGGCAGAAATCAAGCACACACGCAAATGATCTCGTGGCCGACGGCTGAACAGCGACTGAATAATGGATAGGTGGAACTGATGTGATCAGTTATTCATCAGCTCTCAGTGTTGGATTCTATTGCTGAGGTATCGCAGGCGGAGACCAACGGATCCGTCCCGTGGTCACGTGCTGCTTTCCCTCCAGACCCCGTGGAGCCGCTGCAGAGAAGCGAACGCTCGCTCGCTGATGTTCAGTGCGGGATGAACCTTCCGCAGGTCGCCCTCTCCCATCAGAGACAAACCGCAGATGCCAAAGTAAGTGTGAAGAGGGTCTGATCCAAAAACAAACAGATCAGTAACACAAACACGCACTTCTGCGGTCACGTATACTGATGATGTCACATGTGCTCATAACAGACAGAAAGCTGCTGTGAGTATCAATTGATGATACAGTAATATATGCAATTCATTCTGAAGCTCATTACAACCTTTTGCAGCATCGATGTGTAAAGATAAAAATGAGAGGAATAAAACCCATTCTATTGATCTTTCAGCAACTTCATCGTCTCTTCATCAGCTCCTGTTTTACATTACAGTTTCAACTGTTGTGCGACTGTAACCTCACCTGGATGACTGTCGGGCCATTTAGCGAAACCTCCCACCAGACGGTCCTGCGTGGACAGAATGTAGTTGCGGTTCTTTTCAAAGTTTGTGTATTGGAACACATCTAAAAGCTGCGGGAGTCAATAGTGAGTGTTAAAGTCGAGTGTAAACGACACACGTTCAGAAACTGAACTGGTTTCATCTACTGTCCAGTGTGGTGAGGTATATAAACACCATCACATGTACAGCAGTGTACCTCCAGTGTCGCGCCCACCCAGAAGGAATAACAGGTGTCCACAGGTTTATTGGGTCGCCCGTGGAAGCCGTTCTGCTGTCTCAGGATACACCAGCGGCGGATGCGTCTCATTTCTCTCTCACTGAACACATCCTGTAATTTCCCCATCAGAGACAGAGCTGCAATAGCGCAAAACGTCGAGCCACCTGAAAATAGAAAGACACCTTTATAAAACTGTACCAACAAGGAGTGAAATATCATGTCAACGCAAATCTAACTCACCGTGAGACTCAAGTCCAGACCCCTGACCAATCCCACCATCATATGACTGAACGACAAACAACAGATACATTACAAATGACTTGTGTTCATCGCCATCTTGAAAGATACTGTACTGTGTGTAGAATGTGAAGTGAACAGTAAAACACACTAAACTTCATCTAGCTCATTCTCTACTGCAGTTCTGCAAGAGAGATTATTCTCATCTGTTTGTCGTTTACGAGGAGCATGAGTGACCGACTCAAGACACAACTAACTGCAGCTAATGGGTTACATCACTGAGATCTGATCCTGGACATGACCTTTGACCTCTCCACCTCCGATGTGACGCTTCATACTGAAACGGTCCAGTACAGCAGTGGAAATATATAATACAGAGGTGAAGGGATGACAGGATCAGGACCAACAGATCTAAACCTCATGATATTTTCATGGTTCTGGATTGACTGGATCACCTCATCAACTACTGCGGCTCATGTGACCTCACACCATCTGCTGGTGATTCTCACACATGACCCACACAATACCAGTGAGGTCCCTCTTGTAAAAGAGATTTTTAACTGGTTAAATAAATATTGAGTAAGTGAGAATACAGCGTTGGTCCCTGAAGCACGTGGAAATGGTCCTGTTTATCAGTGGATGTTTATTTGAAACCGGCCGAATTCAATGTTCTCTGCACGTGGACTCACCGTGCTTCTCCTGATGTAATCGATGGCTTTCTGACAGTCCATACCAGACCAGTCGTCCAGCATATAACAGATACAAGCGGCGCAGTAAACAAACCTCATGTCGTTCTCGCTTCCTTCCGGGACGGCGTAAAAACTGCAGGCCAAACACAATAACTGGTCAATAAAACACACGGTGTGATGATGATGATGACGCATTATCAGTCTAATGTTAAAACAACAACATGCACAACGCACCTGCCGTCCTCGAGCTGCAGCGCTTTTAAGCCAATCAGACAAGCCTCTTTATTCACACGACTCAGATCGTCATCTAGAATAACAAGACACGCCAGTCCGGTGTAGGTCATCGCCACATGACCGCTGTCATACGCATGAAGAGAACCCGGACCCTGCAAACACAGACCGCAGAAGTATTTCTCCCAAATGCCGTCTAGTGATGCCATGAAATAACCAATCCTGCCGTGGACACGATGAGCAGAATCTCATTAGCACCTTTGAATTATTGTATGCAACTCCCATGTGCGAGGAACCTCGGAAGCCACAGCGCTGGAGATTTGATCCTGATGTTAAACAAGAGACAGAACACATCACATGACACATTCCTCATAAATAACACATATACACAGCACATGTCTAGAAGACGTTACACACACAAAGACACTTACTATCATCTGTGGGAAGAACCTGCAGCGAATAAATCCACTCGATTAACGCAGGTTTATCAATGACATCCAGGGCGTTAAGAACATCCAGACCCGACAGAGCAAAAAATACAATAGTCAACCTGCACAAGACAAAGAAATGAAACTGAAGCACAAAACCAGCAGTGTCAAACTCACTTACTGGAGGACCACAACTACACACACCTGAAGCAGCTCATGCACACCTATCTACACACACGTCCTTCAGATGAGACATTAAAGTGAGGTCCTGACTCCCTGTGGTCATTAAACATCTCATGGCACTTGTCATAAGGAGAACAGGTGTAACCCCGGTTTCCCTCCGCTGGCCCTTGTCAATCAAGCCCTTTTAATATTCCCCACCCTCTGATTGGCTCTATCTCTCTCTCTCTTCTCTCCACTGATAACTGGTGTGTGGTGAGCGCACTGGGGCCGTTGTACTGTGGCTGCCTTCAAATCATTCAAGTGGATGCTGCACACTGGTGGTGGGTGAGGAGAGACCCCCTCCATATGATTGTGAAGTGGTTAGGGTGTACAGATATACACAATAAAACCCTTTATATAAATGCCTCATTCATTCGCATCACTAGAAACTTACAAGCTGGACACAAGACCCCCAGGAACTGAGTTTGACCCCAAGTACAAACCATCCAAACATCCTTACATTCAAATTCACGCATTCGGCAGATGCTTTTATCCAAAGTGACTTACATTGCTTAGTCTTATACATTTATACATAGTTATGTGCAGATCAAACGCACACAATGCTCTTACCATTGAGCTTCAGTAAAGTGAATACAACCCTTATATAACACAAAACACTTATATAGAAAAACTTTATAAACGCTCCATTGTTTCCAACGAAGATGTTCTTATAGAACTGTATTAACACTAACTTAATTTTCACAAATAGTTGTCATAAAATTAAACAAATACTAAATTCGTTTATCGTTATGAAATGTAACTGTTTATTGACTGAATGGCAACAGAGCGTCTGTTCAGTTTCATTCTGCGTGTCAACGGTGTTTTTATCTGAAGTCTTGAATTTATTTCTGCTCAAATAACTCCCACATACATTAAACCCGTTTTCAGATCATTTACAAAGACTCTTTATACATGATGTCATCACTAGTATACAACTCTCAAGAGCTTAAAGCATAACACACACACATGCACTAACGTTACACACACATGCACTTTGAGGATTACAATTCAATTAAAGGGAAATAAATGACAGAAAAGTCACGTGCAGATAAGTCATAATGATATGATGATACGGGTGTTTGTGATGACCGGAAGTTGCTGCAGTGTGAGCTGTGCTGTCACTCACACATGATCATGACGCGTTAATAAAGAAAGTTTTCATTTCTACGATCATTATTACCTGCTGGTCTCGTACGGCGCGTATCTCTCGGGCAGCACCTGCAGACAGCGCTGAAAGAACCGCACGTGCCGCTCGCGCAAAAAATCTTCCTGATCGAAATCCGCCATCATCACACACCGGAAGAGCGCACGCGTCACTTCCGCGCAGCCGAACGCACGGCAAAATAAAAGAACCATGACAACAGAAGAATGTATATTTCATCTGTTTCAAACATGTATAAGACCACATTTTCAATTATTTACATATAAAACTTTATTGATTCTGATTGTGTAAACGGCTCATTTTTGTACGTCTACAGCTGCTGGATCAAACATCACATGGTGCAGATAGACTGATTTATACAGAATATATGGTGTGTGGGTTGTGCAGAGGTCACTTCACAAGTCTTGTCTCCAGGCTGGAATGGCCCTGCGGTGAAAGCAATCAAATAAGCATACGTACAAAACCATGAAGCCAACATTTAATCAAATGTTGTGTGTGATTTTTCGCTGAAAATGATTGATAGATAGATGTGTACCTGTGGAACATCTGAAATACCGGCCCGCCGCCAGATGGACCGATCTCTTTAATATGTTCCTCCCAACCTTTAGTCGCCTTCCACAGTCTCGTGGGATCTGGAGCGATGTGAATCTGTAAGATCTGTATTTTCAGTTAATGATGACCTGTGCTGTATGAGGTAAGAACGGTTATCAGTGGATTATTTATAAATCTCTTCATTCTAGCGGCAAACCTTTTCCTTTAGTTTATCTAGATTTCTTTGTCGCTCTTGTTCCTCCTGTTCTTTACTCTGTTTCTCCTGCAGTTTGATCTGGAAGCGATGTGAATCCTGAGGACACAATAACAAGTCACGTTTGTGGAGAAAACACTTCATGAATAAAATCACAAATCAAGAGAGTCTCACCCTCTGCTGAAAGCGTTTGATGCCTTCGGCCGCCAGCCTGCGACGCTCCTCTCTCTCGGCCTGCAGCTGCGCATCTCTCTGCAGCACGTGCAGCTCGTCCTCCTTCTTCTTCTGCTGAACGTGAGACTCCACCGTGAGCTTCAGCTCCAGCTGTCGTCTCCGTTCTTCTTTTTCTCTTTTTCTCCTCTGGATCTGGTCTCTGACTCGCTGCTCCTGCTCTCGTTCCAGCTGTTGTTTTCTGCAGCTCCTCCAGGTCTCCAGCTGCTCAGACGCCTCCCTGCGCTGCTCCTCCTCTTTAAGGCGCAGGTCGGCGGCCTCATCCGGCTCTTTTCTCAAAGCTTCTTTCTCCCGCTGTTCTCTCTGCAGCTCGTGCTCCCTCCGCTTCCCTGCTCTCCATTTGTGGATGGCCTTGTGGACAAACCAAAATGCACTTATTACAATTCATGGCCTCAACAATCACTGTTGCTCCAGGTGTTATCATGAAGAAATGACCACATGACATCTGTCTGTTGTTGTGTGTCCAGATCAGCACACGCTTTACGTTACAAACACAGATGTCAAACGCAAAGAAAGCTGCTTGTACCTTCCTCTTTTCTTCCTGGCGATGACACAGCTCTAGATACCATTCCTCGTGCAGCCCAATGTCCTCCACGGTCTTATCGGGTAAATAAAGCTTTGCTTCTTTTCTGTACGAAGCTTTTCCATTGTGCTTCGTCCAAACTTTCATGAAGTTCTGGTGGTCATACTTGTCCCAGCCGCCGTGTAGCCCCCCGCTCTGCTGCAGAAAGGTCTCGAGTGCCATCACCTCAATGGGGAGATTCCTCGAGTCCTTCACGTCTGCGCAGATCCCTGCTGACCGAGGAACGCGGCCGTCTGCTTTCACTGGCAATGACCAAACATCAATCTTCTGCTCAAAAGCACAGATTTCCTGCCAAAAGATCTTCTCCTCTTTCAAGAGTTCCTCAAATCTAAAGAAGACAAGATGTTGTGTTAGTCGTACAGCGACTCTATAAAAGACATACTCGATTGAAACAGAACCGTGTCTCACACCTCTGATGTTGCTGGTCTTTAAACACTTTGATGGAGTTCTCAATATCTGTCATAGTGTCTTTTATTCTGTCAATCACTAAAATTACACATGAAATAAAAAATACATGATAAGGTAAAGTTTCTTCAAGCTCAAAGTACTTTTATAACACAGTCATGCTTAATGTCGTTTACAGTCTGGAGATGGTTTGACGTCTATCAGCTGCGCCTGGAATCTAAAGACACAATTCCTGATCTTCTGCAATTCTTCTTGTACTTTCATTACTGAAAAGCAAAATAAGCTGAAATAAATATAAAACTCCACAACAGAAGAATGAAGTTAAATGTGAGAAGAAAGCAGATTTTACCGTCTGCTCTGAGTTCATCGTTCACGTTCATGTGAATCTCCTCAAACACACTGAAATGTTTTCTTGCATGAAATCTTCTGCTCGTCTCTCTCTCGTGTTTAATCTCTCTACGTGAAGTAAATGATTCAATACATTATATACCATAAAGACATCATAAAAAACACTTGCAATCCACTCACAGTTTTCTAAGACGATCCGCGTCCCGCAAAAAAACCGTCACAGACATCTGAGCGCGCGCGTGTGAACACAAACAACTCACCGAGAAATTAAATAAATCCGACAGAAAATAATCAATAATAATCATGTGATCACGTGTCTGTTCACAGATGCGTCTAAGCGGGTGTGTTTAAGGACTGTTGCCATGACAACCGCGCCGTCGGAAGAGCGACTTTTATAAAAATAGTTCTAAATAAATTAAGGATAAATATAAGTTAATAAAACGCAATGACACTGCGAGGCAATCGGATTAAGAAAGTTTCAATTTATATTTGTTATACTTTTTATTTTATTAAGAGACAGACGAGAGCAGGAAATGACGTATCCGTGTTTTGTTATCGCTGCGACCAACTGGCATGAAAACCGTTATCCATCCATCCATCCATCCATCCATCCATCTTCTTCTGCTTATCCGGGGCCGGGTCGCGGGGGCAGCAGTCTAAGCAGGGATGCCCAGACTTCCCTCTCCCTAGACACTTCCTCCAGCTCTTCCGGGGGGACACCGAGGCGTTCCCAGGCCAGCCGGGAGACATAGTCCCTCCAGCGTGTCCAAGGTCTAACCCCGGGGTCTCCTCCCGGTGGGACATGCCCGGAACACCTTCCCGGGAAGGCGTCCAGGGGGCATCCGAAAAAGATGCCCGAGCCACCTCAGCTGGCCCCTCTCGATGTGGAGGAGCAGCGGATCTACTCTGAGCTCCTCCCGAGTGACCGAGCTTCTCACCTTATCTCTAAGGGATCGCCCAGCCACCCTGCGGAGAAAGCTCATTTCAGCCGCCTGTATCCGGGATCTTGTCCTTTCGGTCATGACCCACAGCTCATGACCATAGGTGAGAGTAGGAAGGTAGATTGACCGGTAAATCGAGAGCTTCGGCTTGCGGCTCAGCTCCTTCTTCACCACGACAGACCGGTACAGCGACCGCATTACTGCAGAAGCTGCACCAATCCGTCTGTCAATCTCCCGTTCCATCCTTCCCTCACTCGTGAACAAGACCCCCAGATACTTGAACTCCTCCACTTGAGGCAGGAACTCTCCACCTACCTGAAGTGTGCATGCCACCCTTTTGGGACTTAGGACCATGGCCCTTAAGGCGAAAACCGTTATGTTAAACTTATATTACCACATTTATTATATCCAGTTGACCGTAAGTATCACATGAGTCAATAAAAGAAAATATTTAGATTTCAGATCCTCATGAACCCATCTTCAGCATTAATAGTGTTTCTTGATTTTCTAACACTTTTGATGTTCCAGTACAGTTGGATTGATACATGAAACATGTTTTCCTCTCTTTAGAGGAAACCTTATTTTTAGTTTTTATAAAAAGCTTTTGCTGATTTCATCTTGAAGGTTCATATTTGTGGTTCTCATTAGCTGATTTTATCATTCTTTTATATGATTAGTAACATGTGAATTTGACCGCTGCTCATGACTTTAGCTTGTTCCACTGTCAATGAGTCCTTCATCAGAAGATCCAGAGGAGAATGAACACAACACAAACACACACGTCAGAACATCATGAAGAGTCACACATGAACAGTGTCATACAACATGAAATACATCTGGAGTGATGTCAAGGTTTTGTCTTATTACCTGATGCGGACTTGTATGTAGGACATTATTCAGGGTTATTTAAAGACACCCGCAGTAAGTAGGCCAAGTGACACACGTCGACTTCAGAGAGAACAAAATAGAAAGAAAAGATTTGTGCAAACAAGTCCAGTGACATATTTTACACACTTTACCTGGTTTACTGGAAGAGGACTGTGATGATGACTAATTGACTGTGTGACCTAAACACTAATCATAAGAACACATAAATCATCAAACAAGGAAATGAACAAACAGCATCTGACCATAGAGTCCAGGGGGGTATCGCACAAAGCTGGTTATGTAACTTAAGCTTCAAGTCTTGTTGAGCGTCAAGTGGATGTGGAAGCACGGATTAGGGGTCATATTATCATTTACAATAAACAATTCAAATTCAATTACATCGCAATTCAGCATTCACATCTAATTTTATTATTAGCTTTGTTATTTAACCTTTTAAAATGAAACGATCCTTGAATAAAATAAGGTAAGCTGTTATCATTAAACTAATTTAATGCTTTATGTTTTTATATTAAATACTTTGAATTAGGTTTATTAAAACATCTCCAAATGTCACTGGATGTATATGCACACATTATAATTTCCAACAGTTAAAGGACAGTAACAGTGACGTGTTCTAATAATTGCATATCATCACTCTTGTCCAGATATTAGACAACATTTCATGCATTGGGTCAAGTCCAATTTTAAGCCAGACTTAAAACTCAAAGGTTGCAAGCGTGATTCGCAAGCTTCCAGTTAAGGCTTTATTAGGTGATCAGCATACTCCTAACACATGTCAATTCATATAATAACTTTAAATCCATTCACAAAATAAAATAAATCAAAAGACTGAGACACTTTTCATTCTGACTCTATCCCTTAAAAAGATCTCCCAACAGTTCAGTATTGAAAGTCCTTTCTCCTAATTACCATGAACCTTTCAGGATTGGCCTTCACACCTCTTTTAACATTTGGTAAGCCACAGACTTTAAGCTAACAAAGTTGAACCTAAATATGTAAATGGATATATTTGTAATACATTCATTTAAAAGGGATATAGAACGTGACATATTGGACATGTAACCCTAACTCTAAGGTTGCATTCTCTGTCACAGCAGACCTTCATCCTCTAATCCAAATTAATTATCATGGTTAATGTTTACTGAAGTGTAAACCAGATTTGCTTAATTGATTCTACGATTAAAAGTGTCTCCATTAATATCAGCAACTGTTCAAAAATAAAGCTGATACATTTCAAAGTCAGATTTCACAAAACCAAACAAAAGTGTTTTTTATAGAACCAAATAGAGGTTCATAACAGTCTCCACAATTAAAAATGTAAAAAAATATATGTAAAATACACTGGTAGAAAACCAGATACATGATCAAATAACGATTACAAGCAAATCTAAAACAGACAACCATGATGAATATATTTTAAATATCCAAGCACACAAATAATTATATATAGTAGGCTACATGTATCTGAACCATCTTTATATTTAATAGCGTTTAAAGTTTTATTAACTAATAAGTTAAACGACACAATATGTTTTTTTAATTTAGCAATTTATACACCAATAAAGATTTAAGTCTTTGAGCAAAATAAGATTTATAAGGTTGTTTCAGTCAAAAACCTGAAGCTTCTTAACCGTCTCCATGGTGTGATCCATTGGCAGTGTCTTCATGTTGTTCCTGTGAGTGAGCGTTAACTCTGGGTATCTTTCAGGAGGTTGATTAAACTTACCCTTCAAAGGTTTACCCTTTGGATTCATCAACTCAGAGTTCAGGGTTTAGCTGACAGGAATTTAACCCCGTTTCTGGAATAAACCCCTGGAATCAGAAAAACATCAAACTATGCTCCGATGCACAAGTCTTCTATTTTAACAGGGATGTAACAAAAACAGAAGAACAGTGTCTTTGTAGGATTTCTGTGGATATAAATGGGCAAATCTGAAGCAGTCATAGTCAAATGATGAAGGGACGGCACTTCAAGGACGTAAAATAGTTATTTTCATTTCATCTTTTCTAAAAACACAAAAATGCTTTCGAAACAAAGAGAGACATCACACGGGTATTTAAACCCCCAAATATTGACATCTGACCTATCAGTTTGTTGAAAACCTTTGGTAAAAACTTCAAGATGTTTTCATCTGATGGTTGACGTTGGCATGGAATTCCCAAATGTCCCATCAGGTGACGAAATCATGTACTGCTGCCCTAAACATAAGACATTACACAAGGTTTCTTTTCATTAGACAACTAATTTTCTGCTCAACATTTCATCACCGTTCTTTTAAGAAACTCTGCAATGTCAAATTGAACTGGCTGTAATATTTCTATCAAATTAAGAAATATTCTGACATCTTAGTATTGCGACTGAAAAATATAAATGAGGCTTGTTTTGTTAATGTAACGTACATCGTACAACGACATTGAAACATTAAGAGGTTCAGTCGAAGCATCTAAAGTGTTTGCGTACAGATCAGAATAAAGAACAAGGAGTGTCAACATACAAGTGCAACAGAGGTTTATTGTCAAGGATGCTCTGAGGACATGAACAAGCTTTATGCCGTTGTAATATGAATATCAAATCATTTGACTGCAATAAAGTGCCTCTGAAAGTACTGTACATGTGTGTGTCATTACTAGTGTCTGTCAAAGAATCAAAAGCCCTTGAGTTCAAACTGCACAAATGAAGCCGAGATAAACTTCAACTACACTGAGCTGAAGAAGAGATGTGTTCATATCGCTCTATACAACATGCGGCGTCATTTAAAAAAAGGAGGCGTGACAAAGTTAGTTTCTAGTTGTTACATCTCATGTTTGCTCATGCCTGATCGCTCCATTTCACCGTAAACATAATTAGTGTAACGAATGAAGACAGACAGAGGGGAAAAAAAGAAAAAGATCAACAGGCAGTAACACAGAAAAGTCCCAATATTCTTAGCCTGTGCATAGGAACTATAAAAGCACTTATGGTATCTGCAAACATTAGTAAGCACGTCACGATGCTGGACTGTGAGGGGCGGGAGGGAGTCATGACAGCACGACAGCCAGAGCAGAACCACACAGCTCACCAGCACACCCACCCGAACGTCCCGTCCCGTCCGTCCCCCTACCGTCTTTGCATAGACAGATCGATAAAAAGCGTGAAGAAATCTAGTCATCCGAGCAAAGATGGTAGGAATCCGTCGTGCATGCATTAGGGCAGAAGAACAACTCCTGAAGTCCCAATCGCAGAAGTCTGTGCATCACTATCTGTGCAGCAGCACGAAGGCCTCCAGGCGCTCCGGGATGTTCCCCCGGTACGTCAGGCCGTGTTTAACGATGGCCCGAGCCGCCAAACACTGCAGAGTGGTGTGATTGATGGGCTGAATCAGGTTCTTGGCCATCTCCTTCTCATCCAGCAGGTCGCACGCCGTCTGGCGGAAGGAGTTGGTGCTGTCGAAATGCGTCCCACATGCGATCAGCAGGTTCATGATGTCGGGGTGGTTGTTGGACGCGGCCACATGGAGGGGGCTGTTGTTTTCCTCGTCGCGTGAGTTGACGTCGGCGCCACACTCCAGGAGTATGGACGCCACCTGGAACGAGGGAAACTTGCACACCGGGTAGCGACCCACACACGTGGTGTTCCTGTCCACAGCCAGGTGAAGAGGGCTGTAGCCGTTCTTGCCGCAGGGCTGCAGCTTGAGAAACCGGTAAATGGTCTCTTTCTTGAAGTGGTCCTCCTCCACAGTGCACACCACCTTCTCCAGCAAGCAGATGAGATGAAGAATGATGGACAGCACCTTGCTGAGCTGGACGGGGTCCGGGCCGGGCCGGGGCTGCTTGACGGCACGCTCGATCTCCAGAACGCTTTTGCTGAGGATTTCCATTAAGTCGTCGAAGGACACTGAGGTTCCCAGAAGGCCTTTGGCACGGTCTTGCAGCATGAAGGAGAAGAGCTCGGCAAAAGACAGGAGGCTGCTGGCTGTCATGGGGCTCAGCGGGTCCAAGTTATTCTGCTGCATGTCCAGAGCGTACTTCCAAAGTTTGATGCAGCGCTCGAAGTTCCCCGAATCGGCGTAGACGGCCCCTCTGTAACGGATGTAGTAGGACGTGTCTGGATGCGCCGGGCCGAGAATGCGCTCCCGGATAAGCAGGGCCTGCATTCTCATGTCGTCGGGGTCGGCGATCAAGCTGTCCAGCTCCTCGAACGTGTTTGCTTCTCTGGTGCAGTCGTATGCCGTTACCGGATGCTCGGGCTCATTCTTGAGCAGGACTTGGTTAGAGTCGCTGTACCTCAGGTCCATGGCTCTTTTCCAGCACCTCAGCGCTCCTAGAAGATCCCTCTTTTTGTCCACGAACGTCGCCCCCAGCAGTTCCAGGGCGTTAATGCGCTCGCTTCTGTTCGTCTGGGGGTGTTGCGTAAGAAAGTCCACGATGTTGGTGTGGCCCGTCACGCTGGCGGAGAGCAGCGGCGTCATCCCATAACCGTCCTTCTCCATGGTTGCTCCGAACTTTAAAAGCATCTTCATTATATCTAAACTCCCAGATTCGGCACAGTCGTGTAAAGCCGTGTTACCTAGAACGTACACAGAGAGAAAGACGTCAGCAATCATCACTCAACATGGCATTGGTAAACCAGTTTATTGACGCTCACTCCAAAGCAAAATGAAAGAAAACAAAAACAAAACAACACCGTTGTTGACCAGTGACGCGGCACTGCTGCTTCATCAAACCATGAGAACATTGTGGAAACTGATGGACACACATTGAGTGAAAGAGAATCAAGGAATTCTACTACCTTTCACACTTCTCCTGTTCACGTCGGCCCCTTTCTCCAGCAGATACTGCGCGATCTCCCTGTGGCCTTTATAACACGATATCATGAGGCACGTGTGGCCATGCCTGTTGGCCACTTCCAGATCTGCTTTGTGCTCCACCAAATATTTGACAATTTCCAAATGTCCATCGAAACAAGCGGCTCGCAGCGGCGTTGAGTTTGTGAGCGTCGTGCTGTTCACAGACGCGCCGTGACCCAGAAGTGACTGCACGACTTTTAAATGTCCAGCGGCTGACGCTGCCCACAGAGGGGGTGCGCCCTCGATGATCTCGCCATCAAAGTTCACGGAGCCTCCCACTTCCACCGGAGCACAGCAGCATTCTATGAGGTACTCCACCAGCTCCAGGTGCCCGTAACGGGCGGCCATCAGTAACGGCGCCGCTCCGTTCGTCTTCTCCGCCATCAGCTTCATCACGTCGTGATCCGTTTTGTTCTCCAGCAGTTTCTGCAGGAGTCTAAGTTTGCCGTCTCTGGCAGCGTTGAAAACGGCAGTTTTTAAATCCATGGCATAAGGTGCCCTGTGTCCTGCAAACAACACATGAGACATTCATGAGGACACATGGAGCACTTTTTTTGTTTTTGTGGAGGTGTCTCTGAAATATCGCCGTTCTTCAGATTTCCACATTTTTCAGGAAATGGAAACTTTTTACATACTGTAATATCAAAGTGGGCAACAAACACTTTTTATTGCAATGACATCCCCATTGGCAAACATTAAGAGTGACTTATATTAAAGGTGGATGCCAATTTTTTATCAAGAAATGTGGCGATTCGAGGTTTCAGAAAGACAGCGGCGATATACAGTCAGTATGGCAGAAAAGTCCCTTCACAAGTTGCACAACATCAAGCAGAGTATTACACAGACTTAAAAAGAACAAAATAAAAGAAAGCATAACATACAGATGCGAGTTTAAGGAGAAGAGGGAAATGTTGACTTCTCAAAAAACCGTCTGCTAAATGCCTCAATGTAAATGTCATAATTTGCTCAATAATACAGTTTAGAGAACAACATGTGACGACATCACTTTCAGTGTCTCGGGAACACAAGACAGTTTACAGCAAGTATTCAATATCACTCGTAAAATTCGGTGTTTTCTTGTTATTGACCCGA
This sequence comes from Triplophysa tibetana, assembly GCA_008369825.1. Lineage (NCBI taxonomy): Eukaryota > Metazoa > Chordata > Actinopteri > Cypriniformes > Nemacheilidae > Triplophysa > Triplophysa tibetana. Next base: position 22,664,729 of record CM017904.1, on the reverse strand, counting down.
ACAGACCGAATATTACGCGTGTTACGTTCAGTATTCGGTACGAACAGCAACAAACAGACTTTATCGTGTCATAGTTTGACATGTGCAGGTTAGGCAGAGACTCCTGTACATCTGTTCTATTGTTAGGGATATGGTTGTATGGTGTGTGAGTTTATTTTGTTATTGTTGCTACAGTTACTGCGTGTGTTTATGGGTTATTTTGATATTCTCGTCGGGTTGAAGGCCGCGCGCGTGCACAGCACTCACCTCTCGCGCGCGCTGGGTCTTTCACGCTGTTTCAGATCAGACGTCTTGATTTCTCTTGTAATTGTAGATTTCTTCGTGTCGAGATGGAGGACGATGTTATTCGCCGATACTGTGAAGATACTTCAGCTCATTCCCGAGTCAACATAACAGAAAATGATAAAAATAGTGTCGCTGCGGATCTTCCCTCCCCCGCTTCAGCAGCTTCCTGTAACATGGAGCGATTAAACAAACTCGACCCGAACGAAAACACCTGTCAACTACACACCTAAATAAACAAACATCGTCCTTATTTTAATGTCCATTTCTGTGTGCTGTAGTCGTCGGTTTGTTTTCAGCTCGACTGTTGCTCTGCTCGCTGCTGAGCTTTTTTCAGTCTGTAACAGCGACCAACGGTTCCGTCCCATTTCGAGTGATTGACAGGCCGGTCGGCCAATCAGCGTCTTCACTCACCGTTTCCCATTTAAAGGTAAAGCCGAGCAGTCACGACACGAGCTCGAGCGCTTTCAGTAACACGATCACAGTTCGTCTTGCTGTAGTAGGAAATATTATTCATTCTAGTAAATGTACATGGTTATAATAACCAATTCCAGAATGAAGTTCTTTTGACAACAGTAACAAAGGTTATACACGATCTCAAAGCTAGTATTATTATACAGAGTATATTTAGTGGGAGTTGATTTCAACATGATGATTATAGATGGACAGGCCTCTAATTGAACACTTCACCTGTCCACACTGTTATTACACATTTTTGTGTATCCAATTTTTTGTCAGATATTTGGAGATATTTTAACTTGCCAGACATTTTTCATGGTTTAAACCCAAAACCATTTCAAGATCTAGGATTGATTGTGGCTCTGTTCTGACGTTAACTCAAGTTATGTGACAACATGTCATATTTCTACAAGAGAGAGATTGATTGTTGTAGTAAACGTAATTTGTCAAAAGACAAACTTAAAAACCCAATATACTTCAGTCCACCTTAGATGCATTGTGTATTAAAAATGCAAAAGGGTCTATGTGAGATCCAGGGCTCCGTGGCTGGAAGAGGCTGAGAGGAGCACCGCATATTTTATTCATTTAGAAAAAAGGAGACAAGACAGAAATTCTGTTAATAGTTTAATCATGAATGAGAGCATTTAAATCAGGATGCAATTGCCAATGAGGTATTTACATTTTGATCTTATCTGTATTCTTCATTTTCCCCCTTGTAGTTTTGATGTTTTCTTTGATATTATACAAGACAAAATTCCGACAATTGATAGTACATTTAAGGAAATGTGTGAAGCAGATTTAACTATAAAGAACTTGATGCACCTACATAGTAAAAGTGATAAATCACCCTGCCCTGATGGGCTAACCATAGACTTCTGTACACTTTTTTTGGGATGTTGTAAAAGATCTTCTGTTTGATGCCTTACAAACATGTTTACGTGATAATGAACTAATGCCAACCATGAAGCAAGGGCTTGTAATTTTGTTACCAAAACCAGTCAAAGATTGAAGGTTGTTAGACAACCTATACACCTCGTTACACTCCTCAATACAGATAAGAAATGACTCTTCTAGATTAAAATGTGGTTTAGGCCAAATCATTAGTGATTCACAATCGGGTTTTCTATAAGACAGGTCAATTCATAACAATATCACATACGTTTAAGATAGGATTGAGTAACATAAGGATGATGGGTTTATTCGATTTCTGCATTTTTTAAAGGCATTTGACAAACTAGAACATTCTTTCATTCTGCAAACACTTAAATACTTTGGGTTTGGTCCGAAATGAATGAATGTTCTTAGTATGATATATAGAGATATAAATAGTTCAGTTGCTCTTTCTCAAGGCACTTGCCCAAGATTTAATGTGAAAAAGTGTATAAGACAAGGATGTAGTAGCTCACCTTTGTTATTTATTGTGGTTGGCCGAAATGTCGTCAATTTTGCTTAAAATGGGTAATATATCAGGTATTAATATGATGGAAAATCATTTAACTACTCTTTTTTATGACAAATAAACAGCAAATACCTCCCACACTTTATTGATTTTGTAAGATGCCTTAGGACTTAAATTAAATTGGACAAATGTGAGCTAACGGCCAGCCATGATCAGCAGACTCATCAATTTACAACATCCCAATAAAAAACAGGTTCAATATTTAGGGATTTGGATATACAAACCATGAGTGGTAAATAAAAACTAAATATAGACAATAATGTAAGTAAATGTAAATGAATTATGAATACTTTGCTGCAGAGAGATACAATTTTTGGAAGAATTTGATTGACGAAAGTGGAGAGTCTTTCTAGATTAAATTATCCTTGCTTTTCGTCTTTCGGAAAAGAAATAAACAAATAAACTTTGATTTGGTATGGAAAGGCTATTACATATGTAAAAATGATATGATTAAAGCTTATGAAGGAGGAGGTCTTAAAGCGATTGACTTCCACAGTATGAACGGAGTGATCAAACTCAAATGACTGCAATCATTTATTAATAATGAATACTGGTTAAACATTTCTACGTCTTTATTTAAAACATTTGGGGTATAAAGTTTCAATTACAATGTGACTTTGAAATCTCTAAATTACCTGTCAAACTGTCTGCTTTTCATCAGCAAGTATGGAATGGAAGTTGTGATTCAAACAGTATTTAAGCCTTTCTTCATATGTCTATTTGGAATAACAGATGTAAACATTGAATGAGAAGTCTTTGTTTATTAATGAATGATGGCAAAACGGTATATGCTCAGTCATGCATGTTTTAGATCATTTTGGTAATTTTTGAGTCACAAATGTTTTGAAGAAATATAATTTAAAATGCTCTTTAACTACGATTTAATGGTTGAGAAAATTCCAATCCAAATGACCAATTTAATATAATTATTCCTGTTACCCCTCAATGTAAAGGTACAAATTTTGAATCATCTAAATCCTGCAAGAGAATTTTTAAGATTAAAATTTAGGGTTAGAGACGTTTTGTCAAATATGTAAAATTGATGTAGAAACTCTGTTTCTTTTTCTGGATTGATGCATTTGAATGGATGAAACAGAAAATACCTGCAAGTTTATCAATATCATATACATATATATAACATTTAGTTTTATAATTAAAAGCAAAGATCTTTTGTGGTGAAATAATATACTTCTTTTATTGAAATTCTATATACAAAAATAAACCGCTAAGTCCCCCAAGTTTTATTGTTTTTCAAGAGGCGTTTTCTTTATAGGTTCATTGCTTTAAAGAGGTGAATAATACAAAAGCTAAATATTTATATTCTTCAGTGATAGATTTTGGCTTTACAGTATTTCTTTCCTTCTTTATTATTTGTTAAATATTTTGATGTTTGTTTATGTAATATAGGTGAAGATTTATGTGGTACAATTCACAACAAGTTGCATAAATCACAATAAAGGATAAATAAATAAAAACCCGATCAGTGACTAACGATAATAGTAGAAGGGTTATTTAATATTTCACTTATTAAAAAGGACTTTTTGAATGGATCTAAATCAATCTTTTACCTTTATAATTGATCATTGTAAAATAAACGCCTACTGTTGGCCCTAAAGGTCAAATGAGAAACTGCAGAGCAACATTCGAAACCGTTCTGAGATCAGTCCACTTTAAAGGGATACATCACACAAAAATGAAAATGCTGTCATCATTTACTCCCCTTCCAGTGGTTTCAAATGTGTTTAAATGTATCGGTTCTGTTGAAGACAAAAGAAGCTATTTTGAAGAATGTAGGACAGCATACAGTTCTGGGGAACTATTGAATACCATTATATTTTTCCTACTATGGGAGTTGATGGGTGTAGAGGTCTGGTTAATAAGAAGCATACTTCCAAAGATCTTTCTCTGTGTTCATCAGAACAAAGACATTTATACAGGTCTGGAACAACTGGAAGGTGAGTAAATGATGACAGAATTCTCCTCTTTGGGTGCGGTATCCCTTTAACATCATACATGACTAAGACAAAAGTAAACAGGTTTTATTGAGTTTATTTTTGTAACTTGTTAAAAAACAATTGCGGTAAAATACATTTGGTTCAATGTGTAGAGAAAAAAAAAAACAAGAAGAGACCAAGATGAAACACGTACTATCCCAGAACTGTGTGTGTGTGTGTGTGATAATGTTCAGGCAGCCGGTTGTTATCGCAGAAATAAGCGCAAGTGAAGTGGAGGGTCTTGTGTCACACTGACGGAGTTTATTTGGCAACAACAGCTGTCTGCTTGTACAGTATCGTGATTATTAGAAACGACTTTCAAATGTCATGAACAGGGAAGCTGGTTGAATCATTTGTAAATTTATATTTCACTTGTCAAAAAACCTGTCAAAATTATTTGCTACATTCGGGTTACAGTGTGTTATTCATTTTGAACGGTGGTTATCTGGGAATAACAAACCTGCAAATGTTGCGACTGGCCAATCAGAATCAATTTAACAAAAGATAAGTGAAACATATGCTCTCAGGATTGTTTCAGTGCATTGTCATTTAAGATAGTTCTGTCATGAAAACTCTCGGAGGTGTTAATACAGTAGTGTTCATGAAATATAAATGTATTTGGTCTGGTGGATTAGATTAGCTAGCTGCTCCAGCGGAGCAAGTACATAGATTTGATAGACTTTATACTGCCAATATGTGACCCTGGACAACAAAACCAGTTTTACGGGTCAATTTTTCCAAATTAGGAATTGTAGACAACATGAAAGCAAAAAAAATAAGATTTCTATTGATGTATAAATTGTTTCGAACTGGATAATATCTGGCTGAGATACAACCGTTTAAAACTCAGGAATCTGAGAGAGCAAAATAATCGAAATATTGAGAAAATGGCCTTTGAAGTTGTTAATCAAGGGCACTGTAGCAGGACATCCTCCACAAAAATAAAGTTTTGATATATTTATGGTTGGAAATTTAAAAAAAAATGTCCAAGGAACATTATCTTCACTTATTATCCTAATGATTTTTGGCATAAAAGAAAAGTTGATTTTGACCCATAATAATGTTCTCGTGCTACTTAAGAGGTTTTGTGATCCAGGGTCAGCTAAATCCACAACATGCTGCTGCTGCACATATAACATATGAATTCACCCGGCCGCATGCTTGCTCGATCACCTTGTAGCAGATCTATACAGGTGGAGCAGGGGAAGGGTTTCTGAAACACACTGTTCTGCTACAACAATCACTAACTGAGATTTAAACGTGCAGATTTTCAGGCTATTTGAAGTGATATGAAGAGACTGTATATTTTCTTCCAGAGATTTATTACCCCAAACAAAGAAGGTAAAGAAATGAATGCAGCACTATTAAAAGGAAATGAAAATAAAGCTAACACACCAATTACACCAAGGTCATGAAAAGAACAATACACCTAGAAGAACCATCAGCAGAAGAAAGAATGGCTATTTTTAACACCACAAATAAACCACATGAAGTTCTATTGCAGTCCTAACAGACAGTGGATCCAGTTAGAGTCAACTAAGGTCTAAAGATGACGAGCACACAAACTTCGGCAGCGCCTCCAGCAGATCTACAATGTCTATACATTCTTCTCACACTTCACACGTAAAAATCCAACACACACCCACAAAATAAATTAGATTTAGTCTCATTTTTTACAATTGAAACAATTATTTGTTGGAAATGGAACATAAAGCTCACAAACAGGAAACAAAGTCAGGATGTTGTTTGAATAACCTTAAAAAAAAGCGGCATGATGTGAGCCTGCGAGTGATGTCGATCAGCCATGAGCCTCCGTGAGCTTTACGATCCCACACGAGTTGTTGTGGTTTTCTTGTCGGAAAAGAAACTTCTGAGAAGAACGACTTGACTGATACTGACCACTAACAGAATGAAAGCCTCGCCGATAGACCAGAACGCCACTCTAGTGTTGAGATCCTCCGCTCTGCTGCGCCCCTGCGCCTCTCTCAGCCGGAAGTGCGTCTGATAGTCGATCACCGATTTTAAAGCCTCGTGAATAGACACGCACGCAGACTCCATCTGAAATACAGTGACATGTTCCCATCAGCTTGCTTGACACGACCATAAGTTTTGATCTTTTGATGAGTAAAGTTCTGTGTTACAGTTATCTTGCTTCTGTGTTTGTATATCAGGGTCGTCCACATATATGCAGTTCAACAGCACAGAATGACTGGACTCAACATCTACACACCTTATCACATTTCATTTATGTATTTGTCAAATCCACTACAGTGTTCTCTACACATCCATCACTTTGTGTGTTTCCTGATATTGAAATACACAAAACACGTGTTCTGGGGAAACTTCATGTATCCAGCCGCATTCAGACTAAGACATGCAGGTCAATAACTTGAGTGTGTTTGTGAATCACCTGTGTTAAAGCTGTGACTCTGTTCTCGTTGGGGAACAGAGGAGGATCGTCGCCCACTTGAAAGTCAAAGTACACCGTCTTGTGTGTAAAGGTAGAGAACTCATTGCTGAAGCAGAACTTAAATGTGCCGTTTCTCGCCGCTGTGAAGGTAAAGCTGTCATACTGTTTCTTCATCTCTTTATAGAGGACGGTGCCATCAGGGTCCTCGAGACGACAGTCAACATCATAGTGTCCTCCTGTCACCACCTGCACAGAAAACACACACGGTGACACCAGACCCTTCACCCAACTCTGATAGCATCTCTGGATTTACTTAAGTGTGCTTGGACACACAAGGAATATGTCTCTGTGACCGAAGCTTCCTGTGCACATACAGGTTAAACCAGTGACAAGGCACAGGTGACAACACGTACAAATAGAACATGTGACAAAAAGGGCAACATTAGACAAAAGGCACTTTACTGTGTGTACAGATGTGTCTGTGTTATATAGAAGTTATGCTGGGTAATGTGGAAAGCTGAATCAATAACATATGTTTAATAAATATGAGTATGTCATGTATATATATAGTTGTGTATTGCACATGGTTTTACTGCACAATAGAAGAGCATTTAACTGTTCATGAGGCAGATGGGCTGAGGGAAGAAAGTGTTGCTATGTCCGGCTGTTCTGGTGCTCAGAGTTTCAAACAGAAAGTGTGCGGGCTTCAGAGAGTGAGTGCTTCAGAGAGAGAGTGAGGGCTTCAGAGAGTGAGTGCTTCAGAGAGAGAGTGAGGGCTTCAGAGAGTGAGTGCTTCAGAGAGAGAGTGAGGGCTTCAGAGAGTGAGTGCTTCAGAGAGAGAGTGAGGGCTTCAGAGAGTGAGTGCTTCAGAGAGAGAGTGAGGGCTTCAGAGAATGAGTGCTTCAGAGAGAGAGTGAGGGCTTCAGAGAGTGAGGGGTTCAGAGAGTGGGGGGTTCAGAGAGTGAGTGCTTCAGAGAGAGAGTGAGGGCTTCAGAGAGTGAGGGGTTCAGAGAGTGAGGGCTTCAGAGAGTGAGTGCTTCAGAGAGAGAGTGAGGGCTTCAGAGAGTGAGTGCTTCAGAGAGAGAGTGAGGGCTTCAGAGAGTGAGTGCTTCAGAGAGAGAGTGAGGGCTTCAGAGAATGAGTGCTTCAGAGAGAGAGTGAGGGCTTCAGAGAGTGAGGGGTTCAGAGAGTGGGGGGTTCAGAGAGTGAGTGCTTCAGAGAGAGAGTGAGGGCTTCAGAGAGTGAGTGCTTCAGAGAGAGAGTGAGGGCTTCAGAGAGTGAGTGCTTCAGAGAGAGAGTGAGGGCTTCAGAGAGTGAGTGCTTCAGAGAGAGAGTGAGGGCTTCAGAGAGTGAGTGCTTCAGAGAGAGAGTGAGGGCTTCAGAGAGTGAGTGCTTCAGAGAGAGAGTGAGGGCTTCAGAGAGTGAGTGCTTCAGAGAGAGTGAGTGCTTCAGAGAGTGAGGCTTCAGAGAGTGAGTGCTTCAGAGAGAGAGAGTGAGGGCTTCAGAGAGTGAGTGCTTCAGAGAGAGAGTGAGGGCTTCAGAGAGTGAGTGCTTCAGAGAGAGAGTGAGGGCTTCAGAGAGTGAGTGCTTCAGAGAGAGAGTGAGGGCTTCAGAGAGTGAGTGCTTCAGAGAGAGAGTGAGGGCTTCAGAGAGTGAGGGCTTCAGAGAGAGAGTGGGGGTTCAGAGAGTGGGGGCTTCAGAGAGAGAGGGTTTCAGAGAGTGAGGGCTTCAGAGAGAGAGTGAGGGCTTCAGAGAGAGAGTGAGGGCTTCAGAGAGAGAGTGAGGGCTTCAGAGAGAGAGTGAGGGCTTCAGAGAGAGAGTGAGGGCTTCAGAGAGAGAGAGTGAGGGCTTCAGAGAGAGAGTGAGGGCTTCAGAGAGAGAGTGAGTGCTTCAGAGAAAGAGTGAGGGCTTCAGAGAGAGAGTGAGGGCTTCAGAGAGTGAGGGCTTCAGAGAGTGAGTGCTTCAGAGAGAGAGTGAGTGCTTCAGAGAGAGAGTGAGGGCTTCAGAGAGAGAGTGAGGGCTTCAGAGAGTGAGTGCTTCAGAGAGAGAGTGAGGGCTTCAGAGAGTGAGGGGTTCAGAGAGTGGGGGGTTCAGAGAGTGGGGGCTTCAGAGAGTGAGGGCTTCAGAGAGAGAGTGAGGGCTTCAGAGAGTGAGGGGTTCAGAGAGTGAGGGCTTCAGAGAGTGGGGGCTTCATAGAGAGAGGGTTTCAGAGAGTGAGGGCTTCAGAGAGAGAGTGAGGGCTTCAGAGAGAGAGTGAGGGCTTCAGAGAGAGAGTGAGGGCTTCAGAGAGAGAGTGAGGGCTTCAGAGAGAGAGTGAGGGCTTCAGAGAGAGAGTGAGGGCTTCAGAGAGAGAGTGAGGGCTTCAGAGAGAGAGTGAGGGCTTCAGAGAGAGAGTGAGGGCTTCAGAGAGAGAGTGAGGGCTTCAGAGAGAGAGTGAGGGCTTCAGAGAGAGAGTGAGGGCTTCAGAGAGTGAGGGGTTCAGAGAGTGAGGGGTTCAGAGAGTGAGGGCTTCAGAGAGTGGGGGCTTCAGAGAGTGGGGGCTTCAGAGAGTGGGGGCTTCAGAGAGTGAGGGCTTCAGAGAGTGAGGGGCTTCAGAGAGTGAGGGCTTCAGAGAGTGAGGGCTTCAGAGAGTGAGGGGCTTCAGAGAGTGAGGGCTTCAGAGAGTGAGGGCTTCAGAGAGTGAGGGCTTCAGAGAGTGAGGGCTTCAGAGAGTGAGGGGTTCAGAGAGTGAGGGGTTCAGAGAGTGAGGGCTTCAGAGAGTGAGGGCTTCAGAGAGTGAGGGCTTCAGAGAGTGGGGGCTTCAGAGAGTGGGGGCTTCATAGAGTGAGGGCTTCAGAGAGTGAGGGGTTCAGAGAGTGAGGGCTTCAGAGAGTGAGGGCTTCAGAGAGTGGGGGCTTCATAGAGAGAGTGAGGGCTTCACAGAGTGAGTGCTTCAGAGAGAGAGTGAGGGCTTCAGAGAGTGAGGGGTTCACTCTTTTACTCAATCTGGATGAATAGAGTTCTTTAGCTCGTTTACCTGGAACTCAAGAGTACACTTAGTGCCGATGATGACGTCTTCATAGAAACACTGCTTGGCGTTGTCCGGGAGCTCAAACGTGAGTTCAGAAGCGCGCGCGCATGCGAACAACAGCAGCAGAACCCAACCCATCATCATCATCATCTTCATCATCTTCATCATCCTCCTCCTCACCTGCAGGTCACACGTCAGTCGAACTCATTAAGTCTGATCACATCACGCTTCGTCAATACAGTAACGTTAATAATCTAACGCTAGAGCTCCAGTTGTGCTACATATAACCCCAAATCACGCGACGCTTAATAATCGCAGCTCACTGCAGCGCGCGCCCACCGGGTTCAAACACAATCATACAAACAAATGTGACACAATCCGTAAATTAAACCATCAACTTTAAAGCAAAACACCGACGAATTTATCCTCAGAGCGACTTACCTCAACAGCAGACCGGAAGCAGGAAGTCTTTGATCGGTGACATAGCACGTAACGTTACGTAATTACGTCACACAGAGCGAGCGTAAGAATAGTGGTTAGCGTGTTCGTATAAAATGTAATGATGTCGTTACATTGAATAAAATGACTTGTATGGGCAGTTACAGCAGGTAGGAATTGTATGTTGTTGATTGGATGCACTTAGAGTTTATTGTTTTATGAAAAAGACGTTTTTACGAGTGTGTGATGTTGATCTGACCAGCAGGGCGCGCCGTTCAGCTCTCTTATATACTGATGATGATGTGGCATTTGAGTCAGTATTAAAAATAAGAAATGAATGAAAACATCTCTCATACTGGAAAAGGTAATGAATAGAAGGCAAGATCTATCTTCTGTTATTAAGTATCATGTGTATAAAATAATATCTTGTTGCCTCATTTTTTCATTCGTTTATTTATTTTATGTTCAGTGTTTCATGTATTTGTATTGAAGGAAATAAAAAAGATGATGATGTGGTTCATGATGTGTAGTTCAAATTAACTATAGATTTACATTTAGCAGACGCTTTTATCCAAAGTGGGTTACAGAGAGTTCAGGGAGCAATAAAGCGATAGAAATGTGTTGGAAATGGAAAGACATCACTGGTCATATTATGTCAAGTGGAGTTGTTTCTCTACAGTGGAATGTATATATTCTGATATAGGGTTACTGCTGTTTTTGGCAAAGGAGTTATTTTGATGTTTTTAATCTCACACGAGCTGCACACGGGTTACTGCCATCTGATGAACAAGAATGCATTGAAACTAACACTACATTGAAACCAATTGAATGAAATGATCTGTTTTCAGCAGTCATACTTTATGTACATTTCAATCCGGGTAAAGCAAACATCTGTTTGGCTCATATGGTTCAATGTGAAATAATTCATCTGAGTTCATCTGAAGAGGACTGAAGGTTCATCAGGCCACATAATCTTGTCCACTTTATCTAAATGTGTTAACAGCGCACATTATCTTATTTTATTCATTTATTATTTTATTAGCTGGACACAGAATGGAAGATGTTTTGATCACTACGATGGGCCGAACACTAACAGGTTGGTCTGCGATGACAGAAATCTAATGCATGTGATCCCGTCGCTTCACTTTCAGTCTTGTACGTTCAACATCATTGCGAGAGTTTTGATAATAAAAAGGATCTCTCTTTAAACAGATACACATTGTGGTAAAATCATATGTCCTTACCTTGACACTTTTGAGATATGAACAGATCAAGTTTTCCATCCATAACTATTGTCCTTTTTTTCTGTTTGACTCATTGGTCTCATGAATAATGAAGTGAATGGAAGTTATTAATTGATATATTTCTTTGGCTGTTATGGTTCCCAGGTTCTTACATCGATGTCCTGAGACAAGACACCATGAATGACAGATAAATGTGTTTTCTGAGGATTTTCACATGTGGTTCCAGATATGACCATGGCAGATTTATGTGGATGTTGAGATCACACACAGTCGAACGTTGCTGTTCGTTCCCAAATATCTCTGTGCCAGCTGAGGAGGGCATGTACAGTTATGGCATTGATGTAATCTCTCTCAGTGTTGCTCACTTCTGCTTCAGATATTGCCAGTTGGTACGTGACAGAATTCCTGTTTGGTTTGGGCTCAAGGTTCTTGTGGTATTGATTTTGCTGGCACATTATTAATAAAACGGTCCATCGCCAGAGCGAGTCCTGCACATTACACAACTCCAGATTGTGTTCTGTGGCTGCGTTCCAAATCACTGAGACACCACAAAGGCCATTCACAGCTTATTTAGGAAAAGTGCGACTTTAATCTTTCTGTGTTCTTCGCTCCAGTATCAGTCAATGGGTCAAAGGATTTCACAGAACATGATGTGCTGTAATTGTTAGCATGTGTTTTGTTCTAAAAATAGTTCTTAGATGTTTTTGTTGATGTTAATGTTTTCACATTAATTTGGAAGCTAAACTCCCTCCCGACCCTGCCCACCACCCTTCTCTTGCCCCATGCACCACTAAACTCTGACCCCCCGCACACAACATACACTGATCCGCATTAGTCACTTTATACAGCATTGGACTGCTCACGACCTCATTCAGCTTCGGTCTGCCCCTCTTCAACCACCTCTTCTGACAGGTTAAACAAGCCTGATCTCTTGTCACTTTAAACAAACTAAAAAGGTCTTTGGACTCCCTCACATTTGCACTGTTGTGTATTTCACTGGTTTGCACACTATCTGACATTACCATCGTCTTTCTCTTTTTATATTAAATATCCTTGCTTTTAATAGTTGTTCTTTACATATATATAATAATTTGTATTTATCTGTATTTTTTTTATATTTATATTTTTAATGTGTGTAGTATAGTTTGCATGCACCATGGCTCCCAGAGGAACGCAAATTCAATCCTCTATATGTATGTGCTGTACATGTGGCAGAATTGACTAAAGCAGACAAACAAAATAATAATAAAATAAATGATGAACTGGTGTGAAAGTCAGCTATGAGAAAGAAGAACGTCTAGTTGCAGCAGACTTGTCCTAACACGAGCGAGTGAAGAATACCTCCTACTGTAAAAAATCAGTTTTTACATGAAATCAAAGTCGCTTTGAAAAATAAGCAGTAAAACAGTCAATTAAACTTAAATATATTGAACTAACTTAAAACATTGAGTTGAAAGTTCAGTTGACTCAAAGCTTATTTGATTCAACTTGAATATTGAATGAAGCTAAGTTGATCATATATACATATATGGATAATGTAGCTTTAAAGTGAGTGTGTAAAAGTTCAGAACCCTGAAGTATATAAGAGTATAAAAACTCAATCATTAACACACTTTATTAATGCATTAGTCCAAATGAGCTATTTTACAGAAATCATACTTCTAGCAGTCAAGATTTGTGACGATGACAATACACAAAAATCAGTCAAATATTTAAAATGCTCATGCAGGTTAAGCACTTGATTTACGTCACCATTAAAAAACTAACTTTCCATCTAAGAATCACTTTGATTTTAAATAAAAGACAACGAGGCCCAATTTGTTTTCTTTTCCGTCAATTACTGGCACCGGGATTCATGATTATAACTGAATGTTCATCAGGTGGACATCTGAAGACACTTGAAACAGATATCAGTAGAAAGTGCTGCATTACACTAATGGTATTATTTCCATTTGGCTTGAATAAAAGACAAACGGTTTCTTCTCATAAATGACACACTTCAGTCAAACAGCTATCGTCCGTAACAGTATAATAGAGGAATTACTGACAGGTCACAGACACACAGGAATGGAAGCCACGGACAAAGAAGAGATTCACGGCTTCACTAATGCAGCTATTCATACTTCAGCAGCGTTTGCCAATGTGAATCTAGGCCACGATTAAACATCTCTCATTACCAAAACCACTCTTTTCCCATCATCCTCTGCAAATCTCTTAAAGTGTTGAATCACGGGTTTAAATGCTGCAGCCGCTTCAATTTTTTGCTATAAAAAAGTCAATGTCGCCTGTGATCTCGGTGGAACGTCGTCTCAGTTGTTTTCTTGTGAAATGGTCGTTTCCTGGGAGAAATGGAACGAAATGGAAATGCGGTTAACAGAAGAAACCTTTTATGAAGCTTGAAATGAAGAAAACACAAAGGAAGGACGAGCTGTTGATACGTTCGTATCTTATCTTATCAAAGTTCTGCTCTGATGTCGAAACTCTTTTGTCCAGACAGCAATGTCCTCAAAATACACTTATGCAACGTCTGAATGAATGATAAGTTCAGTGTATGAGAGCACATGTGTAAGACATTAAGCTCCATACATCTGAAGGACTGGAAAACTCTTTCAGGATTCTATTGGCTGGCCCGCGAGGGGGTTCGACACCCGAGGCTTAACGCTGACGAATGGAATGTGGTGAAAGAACATACAACACAAAATCAATACAATGTCCCTTCAGCTGTGTGAAACTCTATGAATGACTAATGTATTGATAAGATTCGTATCACGGGATCAACTTTCAGTGTTTCAGGATTCATTCATTCACTCAAAACATCTTTACAATCACAACAGCAGCATCAAACTGATGATGAACTTGATTCATTTTCTTTCTCAGATTATCTGCATAAAAATTTGACGTTGGGTTTAAGTTGAATATTTACCACTAGAATAAGAGACTTCTTTGCCACACTTACATATGGTGTCCTCTCTCCGAATTTACTCCAGAAAGTCATTTTGACGCTGTTTTTGTGTCCTGTTCTCTGGTCGAAGGTCTGGCACGTCTGAAAGGGGGGGCTGTACAGATGTAAACTAACTGCACATTCCGTGTGACTGACGTTTTCCACCCGATGAAGACCGATGGAGTCTGAAACAACAGTTCCACTCATCATTCTATTGCTCTTATAATAATGATGGATCACTTCTGTGTGCATCATCGTCACTAAACAACATGTACAGTTTCACTCTCACCATTAATGTATGCACACTGGTTTTCCAGTAAGATCTGCTGAGTTTTCTGGAGCATACCGCCCTGCAGTTTTTGATCAGGCCACTCAAATAAAGTTTCTTTCAGTTGTCCTTGAAGAAGTTTCAGGAAACAGTGGGAGTCTGTGTGGTCGTGGATGCTGCTGCGATGATACCAAACACAAACAAATTCAACAACAACAGAAAACAAACATATACGTGTGTGTGCGTGTTTTAAACAGATCCCCAGCAAACACTATTTTCTGGATTCCATGTAGCATTTATTAACCTGTTTCAGTATGTTATCTCTCTTTATGACTGTGATAAATGAAATACATTGAACTCTTTTATCAGGTTATTATCAGATTGTTAATATTATTACAAATTTCGGACTCGTGTATTGTGTTTAATTATTAATCGACAACATCTAAGCTTTATTTCGTATTTGTCGTTTATCACTCCATCTCTAATGCAGAACTGTCTTCTTACCTGCCATGTCCTTCACCCCAACATAAAATCATCAGGTTGAATTTGTCATTTCCCTCATCAACAAGATTCCGGGTGTACCTACACACACACATATGTTCAAGATATTATGTCAAATGTATATTGTTCAGCACTCGACCAGACAGTCAACTTTGGTTTCATCATATTGATAATAGATCAGTGTTTTTTCTGAATGCAACTTCGCTGCTCACACTATTTAAATTCCACATCTCCGATTCAACTTAACTGTCTTAAATTCGGTCCGAAACCGAAAGTGATTGGGACACAATGAGTCATCATGACATCAGTGGAAGGATCCAGAAGAGAACTGGATGTACTGGGAATGTGATGCTCGTCTGTGTTTATCGCCAATCCAATTTATTTGGAACGGTTAGGGTGTGCGTCCAGAGCGGAGCTCTGATTGGTCTCAATGCGACTGAAGCTCCGCCCATCGAGTCCCGCACAACATCAGCGGAGGAAAAAACTCCCGTGAGCGTTTTCTGCGTAAACATCTTCACATCGCGTATGCTTCACAAATCAACATTAAAACGAGGACCTGCTTTTCTCCATCATATTGATAAAGAAAACTGTTCAAATGTAATGCGTGTTCGCCACATAAGCATCAACACACACTCTCGCGTTTACAACATGCAACAGAGCAAAATAACGCTGATGTCTGTAAACAAACTTTCTTTAAACTGTTTGCATCAACTTAGAAAATAAGCAATCTTAAATAAATGCATAATTAAATATACCTGTACTGATCAAATTTGGCGAATTTCATCCATTCGTGTGGGTTACTTTCATAGGCTTCCATGATGCTCTGCACCTCCTCCACATTGATGAAGTCACTTTCAAAAATCTTGTGGAGAGTTTTAATCAAATCATCCAAAGTTTCTGGTTTGATGACTTCGGTTTGCTCCATCTTCTTTAGTTGTGCTGATGGTTCAGTCTGTCTCACTGAGCGACTTCAACCTTTTATACATTCAGCAGCAGAACTTTAATGGACTGTACCACTGCGAGCTCGAGCAATTCACTCACATTTAAAACAAAGCATAACACGAAAACATTAAGACGTGCAGCGGGTTACACCAAATATGACAATACCATCTGAGCAAACATATGATGGTCTAGAACGCTGTTTGTATTCGCTTATTTCTCTTTCCTACGCATCCCCCCCCCGCCACTACAGATTGGATTTACCACGGGGAAGGTGGAGGGGTGGGTTAGTGTGTGTGTGCTTACTGTCTGTAGAAAAGAGCCGCAAGATTTAATCACATTTTCTCCAACAGAGTGCATCTATAGTGTTCTCATTCTAGTAGCGAAAGGAATAATTCAATAAAAAGTCATGCTTTATAATTATAATTATATGAAGATTGTTTTGTGATGAAAAGTATGCAGGCGACAATGTTATTAGAGGGCATGTAAGGTATTTAAAAAAACAAACTTTTACTTTCTTTACGAACCTCTACGATTTAATATAAATTCTAATACAATTCTGCATATTCTTTATATGAGGGACATACAAGCAACAATTAACAAATGCACAAACAATCTTAAAAATAAAATCTTTTCAAAATAATATATATTGGGGCGCGAGTGATGTTTCGTTCAGTCAAAGTTTTGCCTCGGTTAAGCTCTCGCGCCATCACGCGGCGGTTCGTGACACATTCTGTGCACATGACGTCATAGCTAACCCTTTTCCCATACATTAACATTTACATTTTGTCAGCAGACGCCTTTATCCAAAGCGACTTACAAAGAGTTTAGGGAGCAATAAGTGATATGTCATCCAGAAGCAATAAAAGGTGCCAATATAAAGTAACTAGTTTCAACAAAAGCTAGAAGAAAACCTGATGAGAAAAAGTTTATTTATTTATTTATTTGTCTGTCAAGTATTGATCGAAGATTATGGGTTTTATCTAGTTTTTGAATGTTGGGAGGGATGTGGTTGCCCGGACCGAGTTATGAAGAATGTTCCACCTGGAAGGAGTTAAGAATGAGAATGAGCGGGAAAGAGATTTAATGACCTTATTGGAAGGCAACACAACACAAGGCTGGTTTGCTGTACGCTGATACGGCTTCAACCGGTAGCCAGTGGAGAGAGATGAAAAGGGTGTCACATGGAAGATGAGACGTGCTGCTGCGTTCTGAACCA
The DNA here is from genome assembly GCA_008369825.1 of Triplophysa tibetana. NCBI lineage: Eukaryota > Metazoa > Chordata > Actinopteri > Cypriniformes > Nemacheilidae > Triplophysa > Triplophysa tibetana. The sequence continues at coordinate 22,647,565 of CM017904.1, read as the reverse complement.
GCTGGAGCGGTTTGATACCCTTTGCAGAAAGACCAGCAAGGAGAGCATTGCAGTAGACCAACCTTGAGATCACCAGGACCTGGACAAGGAGTTGTGCCGCATGCTCAGTGAGATAAGGTCTAACCTTTATAATGTTGAATAACATTCGAAAATGGACCTTGTTTTTCTCTAGTTACAATTAACAATGTTTTTTTGGTGCATTGATTACTACAATGAATAGTACTACTTTACTACAGTAACCAATGTTTACTATGTTTTTTTTACAAAAAACATGGTTTTCAAAACCACGGTTATTTTGTGATAACTGTTGTTTTACTGCAGTAACCATGTTTTTTTGGGTTTTAACACCTCTGTGCCAACACAGCGTCACTCTCGGCTGCCGGCACCTGTCACTGAAGGACGGGTTATCTGGGCTCGGGTCGTATGCATTCCGGCTCATCATATTAAATTTGAACTTGAATTAAAAGCATAAACAAAAATACCCTTTCTGTAAAATGAAACTTAATGTAATAAATACTTTGGATTAAGAGCTATGGGATACCTAAACAGAGAGTAGTAAATTTGTGTCACTGAAATTAATTATCTCTATGAAAACCCCCTTCATTTAATTAGACCATCTAGTCTTCAGAAAATATATTTATATATATTTTTTTTACTTTGAGAATTATTAAAGTAAATTTGACTCATAATTATAATGGTCCCTAGACATTCCAGATAAAATACATGAAAAATACATCATGCATCAAAATGACATCACATATTGTTAAATCAAAATCTAATCCAAAATTTTAAACTAAGAATTTTGACAGTCCATAGCAAAATGCCTTGACAAGGGACCATTTGAAGCAAAGTTGACAGACATTACAGTTCAAATGCACAAATTTTGAAATTCCATTAGTGGGGTACGCCTATATGTTATGCAAAATTCTTGCATATACAAAATGTATAAGGTATTAGCCATGCTCTTTTCCCATTTATATGTTATTTTAGCGGATTCAAAACATTTCCCTGAATTAGAATTGTGACTTTTATTTTGAAAGGCTCTCCGCGTCACGCTGAACAGTTGTTAGTTTCCGGGACGCACTTTTCCGCTCAGCTGTGCGCGTGAGTGTCAGATTCCTGTAACTATTAGTTATCGATTATCAGAATATTTCTCAATCTACTTCAGCTGCAGCTGGACACGATCCTTCGAGAACATGATAAAAGCCATTCTGATATTTAACAACCATGGCAAACCACGACTGTCTAAATTCTACGAGCATTACGTGAGTACATAATGCTTAAAATAATCTAGTTATGTTTTTTATTAAGTAACTACAAGCGTTCATCACTAACAGACGCGTGTCTCCTTATAACACGCACGAGCACGTAGAGCTGCTTTATACGGATCCATCATAGATAAAATAAGTTTTCTGATTGGGTCATTTTTGATTATTATGCTCTATAATGATGATTGTTTTAAAGCACATTATTCGTCATTTGTAGAAAATGTCCTGGAGGATTTCCTATGGTCGCAGTCTGTCGACAAACACGCAGGGACTTTGAAATATTAAAGAGTAAGAAGATCGCGTGACATTGTCACGAGCTCTAGAGTTACACGATCAGTTTTCACCAGCAGCTCGTTTTATTTTATCTCTGTCATCACATTGTGAACAACATCTACACAATAAGATAGACACAATGCATGCATGGACAGATCTGCATGATGACAGAATATTTTGTCATATTTGTAAATAAATACAGTGTGGTGAAACTGTGCATCTGTAAAGTAACAGCAGCCTAACAGCATGCGTGCATGACCCACTGTCTCCTTCCTGTAAATGGTGATTGTATTTGATCATATAGAGCTTGTTAATCGACGTCACGTCGCGATGAATGTAGCGCCATCTTGGGAGGGTCGCTGCTAGCGCATTCAATACAATGCAGTGTTTTGTTTCTCTTTGATTAGGAAATATAACTATGGTATGTCGGTCTTGCTGTGTTAAAAACGGCAATAGCATTATGCAGAACCGTTCAGTAAAAGCCTTTGGTTCTTTCACTGTCGATTTCTTCAGATGTCAATCAAAACAAGTAACTGTACATATCAAAACTATAATAGCAGTGGAATATTGTCCTCCCAAGATGGCGTCGCAACATAGGAGTGACGTCAGCTTCATATTCTCTATTTATAGTTTTCAAACTTCATCATAATGCAAAAAGTAATCATCTATTTAACTTTTACAACCGGTGTAGAGACAAATAGTTCTCTTGAAAAGCTTTTTATTTCGACAGGAACTTGTATGTCGGACCGGACATGCAGAGAATAAACCGTTCATGTCGAGGTGGATTTTGTATGTGTTAGAGAAATAGATCTTGTGAGGGCCAGAGACAGAGTTTTTTTCTGTGTTTACATTAAAATATTTAGAAACACAAAAGCCTTTTTAAAGTTGTGTTGGGTTAAATGAATTCTCTCTCATCTTGCCAGATCGCAAATCAATTCCAAACAGAATGTGTGACACTAAAGGAACGAGCCTTGTTTCTGTATGAGCTGGTAAAGAATGTTGCCAACGTGGCAGTGATGTGAAGAGTGAAATATCGCCATCAGCTGGTCAGATTGGGGCGCTGCAAGAGCAAAAAAAAAATGTTTCTTTCAGAGCTGTTTATCTTTAAATTGAAATGCCTGAAGAACTTTAATAATTGCATCTATTTTTATTCATTAACTATATACCATAAATTGTGTTATTTGTTTAACAGACTGAAGACACTGAGCAGCAAATAATCAGAGAAACGTTTCATCTGGTGTCCAAAAGAGATGAGAACATCTGTAATTTTCTGGAAGGCGGGCTGTAAGACCCTCCAACAAAATGAAACATTTCTCAGATGGTTAATGACGTGTAATGTGTGTTGTCACTGCTCATTGTGGTTTGTGTGTTCAGCTTAATCGGGGGATCGGAAAACAAACTGATCTACAGACATTATGCCACGTTATACTTTGTGTTCTGTGTGGATTCATCGGAGAGCGAGCTGGGTATTCTGGATCTGATTCAGGTGCTGCTGATGTCCTCATTAAACATTACTGTGTGTGTGTGGCTTTCACTTATTTCTGTGTGTTTGTGTGTGTGTGTCTGCAGGTGTTTGTGGAAACGCTTGACAAATGCTTCGAGAATGTGTGTGAACTGGACCTGATCTTTCACATGGATAAGGTAAAAACACTCACTCACACACACACACACACACACACACAAATTGAGTGTTTTCTTTAAATAAAGATCCATTTCTGTGTGTGACGGCAGGTTCACAATATCCTGGCAGAGATGGTGATGGGGGGGATGGTTCTAGAGACCAACATGAGTGAAATCATCACACAGGTGGAGGCCCAAAACAAGATGGAGAAATCAGAGGTGAGCCAGACACGTGTGTGTGTGTGTGTGCGTGCGTGCGTGTGTGTGTGCGTGTGCGTGTGAAGTGCATGTCTCAGAATGGCCCTCTGTGATGCTGTCTGCTCTGGCTGCTCTTCTGTGATGAAACCAAAGATCAAACTCTCCTTCTGTCAGTACAAGAAACCAAATCATTTTCACTGCTTTCATTGGAATGAGGCTTCATATCTCCAGAGATCATGTTTGAAGCTGAAAACTGATGGCTTCTTTTAAATCCGTGCAGCAGAATCTTGAAGATGTTTATCATGTAGTCCTGCAGGTTTTATTCACACACAGACATGTGAGTGCAGTTTAAGCCAAACTTAGACATTTTATGACTCGCACTATCAGTGAACGGCTAAGATCCATCATCATCATGTCAGAATGCAAAATATTGTCTCTCGTGAAATGATCATGTTTTTCCTACCCGCGGTGTTAAACAGAAACGCTGGAGACGCGGCACAATCAGGGTTCTCTCCTAATATTTGATTGACAGCTGAATTGTGTGGTTCTGACGGATGAAATCTGTGACTGCTCTTGTGTGCTGTTGTAACTCTCTGTCTTTCTCTCTCTTCTCCTCACTGTCTCTAGTTTATGTTTCTCTTTCTGCAGACGTTTATCTTTCAGTCTCCCAGACAGGACAGGTAGACACAGGTACTGCTGAATTCCACCTGCCATACGTGTGGCGCTCTGCCTCAGGACCAACATTCCTAATCATCGTCATCCCATAACAATATTCCATAAAACATACAAATTAAAAAGCAGCTGAATGGAGAGATCTGATCAGACTGTCCTCAAATATCTAGAGTCTGCTTTATCAGCACAAAACAGGTTGATGAACGGAATTAAGTGTAGGATTTCATGACTGACTCTACACATGTTGATGCCGTTCTGTTCTTTGAATGTTTTGGGAATGTTTGTCCTCAGGATGACAGGTTAGACTAGACCTGAATATCTGTAGAGAAATGAGACAGTAGACGTGTAGCACATGATGGCAGTCGTCAGTAGTGTAGCTCACTGATATATTGTTCATGGAGAATGAGCGCTCGTATCTGGTGAGTACACTGTCCTGATCTTTCCTGTTGTCTTGGCTGTTCAGTGTTTGTCTGAGCACTGTCCCATCATGCACTTCTACAGCTGACGATGGATGAATTGTAAAGACCGACGGACATGCATGATTTCTCTAGTCTTTACTGCTGCTTATCACTGCATTTGACAAATCTTCATTTGTGTTTTTATTTTTTTAATCATGAAGCACACGTGTGATGTGTGACATGTGCTGATGCTTAAGTTTGTTGACTCGACATGACCTACAGCACAAACCTCTGAGCACACAAACTAGTACACTCATACTGAACACACTTCTGAAGTTAAATGAGATGGATGTCAGTGGCACTGCCCTGATGTTTGGATGAAGTGTGTAGTTTCAGCATCACATTATTATTATTATTATTACTGAGGGATGCAGTAAAAATGAACTTCACAAGTGAGTGATTTGATTTGTTTTTAGCTCCATGTTTGTGTTTGTGTACGTGTGCACAGTGAACATAAACACCGGACAGCTTTTGATTCCTTCTCCTCTGAACTGATTTCATCTTGAGTTTACTTCTCTCTTTATTCATTCTGTGGCTTTTGTAGTGTTTGCTTGCTGCTACATCAGTTCATGTCATTATTGTTGGATTAGAGATTTCCTCTCCATGTTATTTTACTTCAGCTGAAGTGTGAAGCGAGCATGTGCAGAGCTCAGAGATCACATCTGTGTGCATCATGTATCATGTCCAGCGTGATTGATTGACTGTGATTGTGGTGTTTGATTGTGTGTGTGAGTGTTCAGGACATAATCTGTGTTTAATTGTGTGTGTGTGCGCACAGGCTGGTATCGCGGGGGCTCCAGCACGTGCCGTGTCCGCTGTTAAGAACATGAATCTTCCAGAGATGCCCAAGAACATCAACATCGGGGACATCAGCATCAAAGTGCCAAACATGCCGTCGTTTAAGTAGTGCACTAGAGTGAATGAACTGTGTTTACATCTCTCACACCCACACACACACACACACACACACACATGTGCACGCACACACACACACACATGTGCACGCACACACACACACACACACGTGCACGCACACACACACACACACACAAACACACACCTATGAAGTATTTGTGGACTCTCTCTGCTGCAGTGTGATTGTGTGTGTGCGTGCGTGTGTAATATCATTAGAGATATTAAGTATTTATTGACTTCTTTGCTGCAGTGTGTGTGTGTGTCACTCCTAACAAACATTCCATTATGGAAAATCTAAATTGTATATGTTGAAATTATATAGCTGGTCTTATACTGTATGTATTCAGAGTTTTTTATATATTATTTGTCTCTTTTCTTAAGCAATTAGTTTTGTGTTTGTTTTAATTGCTGCATCTATTTCATATTTTGCAACAAAATAAAGTGGCTGATTATTTTTTCTTGCGACATTGTTTTTTTTATGTGTTTCCTATAAAATCTGGTTAAATGTACAAAATATTGGATTGTGCATCTAACACACAAAGCGTCACACCGTCTCTCTCTTTTGACGGATAAAGCATTAAAGGGCTTTAGGTTTCATTCAGCTTATTTTGAACACATTCACAACATCCTGAAAATTGGTTTCTGAAAGATACTTGATGTGTCATTCAAGAAATATTGACAGTTGGTCTGTCTGCTTATAGGACAAAACAATTTAAAGTCATGAAAAAAAACATATTTGTGTGGTCTTGTTGTTGCATATGTTATTTTAATGATGTGAACTCTGAAGGGCCTTCTGTGTTTGAATAAACCTGGCGAATGGTGCAATGATAACATGTTCCTTCCTTTCCCCTGAGTGTGTGGGGTCGGGTTAGGGTTACTATGGTGACTCAAGTATGGATATTTATATTGCTTAACTTTGAGGAAAGACCAGTGTTTCCTAGACATAAATAACGTTTCTCCTGAATCTTCTTACATAATATAAGATACAACAGTTTGAAACTTTAAATGTTCTCGTGATACTTAAGAGTGGTTTTGTGATGCAGGATCTCGTATAATATAGAATATTTGGACACTTTTAACATTGCATCGATGTGAATGATTGTGATTGGTGCGTCGTCTTGCGGACGTCACGCATCACGTGCCCGAGCGGAAGGAAGTGTTTCTGTTTTTGCAAACAAACGGACCGACGATGAGTTCAATGATCCCAGAGACACAGAGGTAAAATGAATATTCACAATGACACACACCTAATACACAACATACATGTCAATATGATGATAAAGTGTTCGTGTGTAGTGTAGATCACTACACCAAACCGCGCGCGCTGATCTGCTGTCACTACACATGATCACATGATGTCCTAGAAGTGTTATTCATTACTTTGTGAATTGCATGTATAGCATCTTCATGAGTTTTTGTTTGATTTTCCAGCATCAAAGAAGCTGTGGTTTATATCAACTCCATTGACAACAGCAAGTTCTCTCGACTTCTGTCTCGAATTCTGCACAAACTTCACCTGAAGGTCTCTGACGTCACATCCCTTCATCAAGCACTTGACTCTACACAACTCTATGACCTATTCACACTTGTCTGTGTGTGTGTCTGTGTGTGTGTGTCTGTGTGTGTGTCTGTGTGTGTGTGTCTGTGTGTGTGTGTCTGTGTGTGTGTGTCTGTGTGTGTGTCTGTGTGTGTGTCTGTGTGTGTGTGTCTGTGTGTCTGTGTGTGTTGGTCTGTGTGTGTGTGGTGTGTGTGTGGTGTGTGTGTGGTCTGTGTGTGGTGCGTGTGTGTGGTGCGTGCGTGTGTGCGGTGTGTGTTTGTGTGTCTGTGTGTCTGTGTGTGTTGGTCTGTGTTTGTGTGTCTGCGTGTGTGTCTGCGTGCGTGCGTGCGTGTGTGTGCGTGTGGTGTGTGCGTGTGGTGTGTGCGTGTGGTGTGTGCGTGTGGTGTGTGCGTGTGGTGTGTGCGTGCATGCGTGCGTGCGTGTGTGTGGTGTGTGTGTGTGCGTGCGTGTGTGTTGTGTGTGCGTGCGTGTGTGTGTGTGTGTCTGTGTGTGTTGGTCTGTGTTTGTGTGTCTGCGTGTGTGTCTGCGTGCGTGCGTGCGTGTGGTGTGTGCGTGTGGTGTGTGCGTGTGGTGTGTGCGTGTGGTGTGTGCGTGCATGCGTGCGTGCGTGTGTGTGGTGTGTGTGTGTGGTGTGTGCGTGCGTGTGTGTTGTGTGTGCGTGCGTGTGTGTGTGTGTGTGTGTGTGCTTGTGTGCGTGCGTGCGTGTGGTGTGTGTGTGTGTTTGTGTTGTAGGTGGAGCGTTCGTTCAGTGAAGAGGAAGAAGAGAAGTTACAGAGCGCTTTATCTCTGGAGAAAGAATCTCTGAAGCTGGTGCTGGAAACCGTCTCCTTCATCTTTGAGCAGGTGGATGAAACTCTCTCTCTACAGACAGCAGCGAGACAAACATTTCTATGTTTGGTAAGAAAATGTGCTTTGGTTTAAACTGTGGAACTGTTGTGGGGTTCTCCAGGCCCTCTATCACAATGTGAAACCAGCGTCCCTCAAGCAGCAGCTGGAGAACATCAGTGTCGTGTGTGATAAAGCTGAAGCCTTCAGTCAGATTTGGGCCGCAGCCGGTCCAGATGAGCTGGAGAAGATCCGTCAGAGAATATTTGCTCCTCAGACGGTGAGAACTCACACACATCTCTCACATTGACTGATGTGGGTTAGTTTTGGTCCGACTCAAGATGCTC
>CM017904.1:22619431-22634431 GCA_008369825.1 Triplophysa tibetana | reverse complement strand
CAATAAACACGTCTTTCAGTTCCTGCTCATCCTCTTCAACTTAACATCTGACCCAATGCCAGCCATTAGACAAACTTCATCTTGATGTCTGAATGTATCTGTAGTTCACTGAGCTGATAGTAAATATGACATTGTGTTGTTGTTTGTGCTATATCACACATGAGGAGAGTTTGGGGTGCTTTTTCTTCACCTTTGACTCTGATTCTTTATCTTTTGGTCATTGTTATCATCTCTGTTTAGAAGGGGTTGGAAGTAGAAATCTTTAGAGCGTGCAGATCCCTAGTACAAACTATGTAGTTAACATATTTTAAATGAGTAAGTGGAGGTGAAACATGTGAGTTCAGGGACTAGCAGCTTTCAACATCATTCTTAAAGGGATACTGCACCCAAAGATGAGAATTCAAGTTGTTCCAAATGTGTATAAATGTCTTTGTTCTGATCACACAGAGAAGATATTTAGAAGAATGCTTCTAACCAAACAGATCTCAACACCAATTGTCTCCCATAGTAGGAAAAAAACCTTATCATTGTTTTGTTCTGTTGAACTGAAAAGAAGATATTTTTAAGAATGTAGGACAACTAACTGTTCTGGGGCACATTTGACAACTTTTGTATTTTACCTACTATGGAAGTCAATGGGGGCTCAAATCTGTCTGGTTATAAGCACTATTCCAGAACAAAGACATTATACATATCTGGAACAACTGGAAGGTGAAGAAATGATGACAGAATTCACATTTTTGGTTGAAGTGTTCCTTTAAGAGAAAATATTAATTTGACACATTTTAAAAGACAAGAGAGATGCCATGAGCTCTTGTGATTGGGAAACAACAGCTCTGTGCTTCTCCAGGAGTCTGTGACCATGGCAACAGATCATCTGAAGATTGACAGCTTTTCTTCTTCATGATGAGTGTTTGATCGTGGTTTTAAGCTTCCATGTGAGCTGAAGAAGATCGTTGACCTCATGGAAACATTTGCTCTTCATTTCATTAGATGTGTATGGTCTAACTTCTGCTGTCAGATACTGTAGTACTAGACAATGGTTATGTCATGTGGTATTTATATGATACCTCACAGTATTTAAATGAAAAGCGTGATATAACAGTGATACGTGTTTATTAAATCATGGCACTTTTGACAAAATTGCTCTTTGGACAGTCAGTGAAAATGAAATGAGGTCTAAACAAATCATCTGGTTTGTTGAAATGTGTTTAGTCATGTTGCGAGTCCCGCGGTTCTGTTGACTGATATATTCCATCTTAATCTGTCAGAGCGTCTGCTGCTGCTGCGCCGCTCACCATATGTTCCATCATCATTTCTTCATAAAGAGCTTACACACCGGCTGCTGATGCTGCTGGCTTTACTGTCTTCTCTAGTTTTACAGTGTGAGGTCAATCTCAAAGATTTATTTGAATGCACAAGTGCTTTATTCATTAATGTTTGAGTGTGAGATGAAAATGCATCCGGCCGCTTTGATGGACATGTGTTTGTGTGGAAAGCTGTTGAAGTCACAGCAAATGTCCTGAGATTCTCACTGCCAACAGACATTAACCCAGATCTGTCAATACAAACACACACACACACAGTTCACAAGGTGAAAATCATCTTGTGGGTTTTCTGATGTTCTTCAGACAGATGAAGAATCAGTGAAGAACCTGTGAAGGTATTGATGATGTTATACACTTCCAGTATGAATCAGATCAAAGGTTTTCCCTTGAGAGTCTCAATGGCTCGATTGAAGTTCACATCGCTTGATTCTGGATGATAATGTTGTGTCTCATTAATGTGTTTAGAACTAATTTATCTCGACGCAGCGCACGCACACACACCACCCTGAGGAACGTCCGATAGTTTGACACAGATTCATCTCTGTGTTTACAGTGTTTTGTTCAGATGATATTTCTGGGATCTCAAACACATCTGAGATGTTCCTTTGCTTTGTGTTTCAGCTACAGAATGTTTTTGTGGAATTCAATCATCAGGAACTGCTGGACTTCTACAATAAGGTCAGATTGACTTTCACATGACGGTGTGCTCCTTTGCGGCGTGTGACAAACATTGTGTGTGTTTTACAGATAGAGCAGATTCAAACCCAACTGGACTCTCTGAGCTGAAACCACATCCAGACTGAAGCCATTACCAGAACTTTCATTCATTCATAGCCTCACATGTGCTGTTTTAAATGTGCAGAGCGCTAGATGAGCGTTAGATGAGCGTTAGATGAGCGTTAGATTAGCGTTAGATGAGCGTTACATGAGCGTTAAATGAGCTGTCAGAGGTTTGAGATGGAATACAAAACAAGGATCCGTCCATTTTTCTGTCTGTGTGTCTTGATTGAAGATGCTCAGCGTTTGTTAATCTGACACTGACTTGTACTTGCCTTCAAATTCTGAATGTGTCTCCCTTTCACTCACTGCACAACTCTTTTCAAAGTGATAATAAAATGATGTTCAGTTGTGTTAGACTGGATCATTGATCTCATTTACTCTGATGATGCTGAAACAAGAGTGAATCTCATCCACATCATCTTCATAAGAGCAGGTATTCTACACACTTTACAGTCTGGGTCACATTGTGAATGTGTGAGAAGAGCAGCTCTGAGAACAGATGGTACGACTCTCGCGCTGAGAGACTCCAGCAGAGAACAGCAGAACACAGAGTTCTGGAGAAAGCAGACGGGTCACCAGCACCTTCTGGACCGCAGCAGAGAAACAGGGTGGACATCCATCCAGATTCTCCAGAAACTCTTTCATGAAGGCTGGTCACTCTCAGACAGGACAGTTCAGCCTTAAAGAAGTTCACCTCAAAATCTAAATGGTGTTATTTTTGACTCGCCCACATGATCTTCGGAACTCAGCTTAAAATATTTTAGGTGACATCCGAGAGATTTCCTGGCCTCCTCATAGACATGATGGTTATAGTTGTTGTCAAGGTCCAGAAAAGTACCAAAGACATCCTTAAATGGGTTCATTCGCTCATAGCGGCTCAGTTGATTTGAATAGTTTTATATTCTCCTCCGTCATGCGGTGTTGAGCACACAAACCCAAAGCGCATGTGTGGACGTGCTCTCGTGAACGAGCACCATAGACTGGCAAGACCGAGGAGAATATATTGATTTAAATCGTTATTTTGTATTGTTTTTCCCACACTAATTATTCTCATCGCTTCAATAAAAAAAACTATGAGCAGATGAACCCATTCAAAGATGTCTTTGGTACTTTTCTGGACCTTGATGTCTATGAGGAGGCCTGGAAATCTCTCTGTGTTCTTAAGATGCCAGGAGGTCTTCAAACATGTGAAACGTCATGTGAGTAAAAAATAACACATTTGATTTGGAGGTGAACTTTTCATTTAAACTCACATCCACATGTCTGACTGCAGGACTTCAGGTGATCAGTTCACTGTAATTCATTTATAAGGATCATCGGACCGGTTTTTTATTTGTGATCCGACTAAAATAAGAGTTATCTCTCTTATTACACGATTACCTGTCATATCATGAGTCAATTATTGGACACAAAATATTGATTTGAACACTGTATTAGCTCATTTATCAAACAAACCTGCTGCACAAGACAACATGCAATTTAGTTGAATGTAAATCTTTGTAACTTGAAAATCTGACCTTAGGTTATGTTATGAGGCATATTTATATCTGTAATATATATATATATTAAATAGATTTATTGTAAGGACTCGCAGTACTCTATCGGTGAAATAACAAACCTTTGAATGTTGAGACTGACCAATGAGAATGAAGTATTTCAGGGGGTTGTGTAATAATGTAACATCCCATTAATGACAAACTACTACTTGAGTTCAGTAATGCAATGAATGTCTGTAAAGACTCGATGTTAATGTGTGTGTGCTGTTCTGTCTATAACACATTCAGTGTCTGTGTCTTCTGAAGATGTCTCCAGTGTCTCCAGGAGTCGTGAAAGACCGTTTCTCTTTTCTTGGCAAACACTGCGTGTCTCTCTCTCTCTGTATCTCTCTCTCTCTCGCCCTTAAGACACGACTGCTGTGAGCTGTTGTTCATCAACAGACACATTCACATGAAGCCTCGAGTGAGACATGCTGTGTGTTTGCTTGATATTGTTTTAATACTCAACATAGAAAAGTGACGATGATGTGTCATAACAGCAATTCTAAAGCACTAACCCATTTAACTCTCGAGCTGTCAATCATTACTGTCTCATCTGAGCTGCTTTATGTACACGAGCACTTAACCTTCATTACAGACACGGCTGAAGATTTTAAAAACTGCTGGAGAAAAAAGCAGTTTTTCTCTGTTATCGTTTATTCTTTTCAGGCTCTTTTTGTGTTTTGAGCAGAAACTTTCATATTTCAACTCTGCCAAGAATTCTAAAATTAGGACAGAATTCATGAATTCTTTAAAGCTGAGAGAAGCAGTTACAATCCTCACGCACACGCACACACACTAATCCTGTTTCCCTAATCCAGGTACCCACAGATCCATGCAGAAAATCCCACATTTTCTCCATCTGTCTCACAGATCCTCTTTGTCTTCAGAGCTTCAGCTAAAAGCCACAACATTAAAGGATTGATTCATCTAAACATGAAAATTCTCTGTTCATTGACTCTTTTCTTCTGTAGTTTCCTGTAGTGCTTGTCTTCTGAAGTCATAAATACACTAATGTAAGTTACGTTCACTTCATGCTGGAATGACTGTAAAAATCACCACACAACTCTTTTACCGCATAAAAATCTACAACAATTACAATAAATACAATTAAAACAAAAACTAATAACAAACAACCTAAATTAATTTTTCAAATAGTTTTCGAAAAACAACATCCCATCACTGAACCAGAGTCAAGCTAATGGTGATTTCAAGAAGTATTCTTCTCTGAGGCCAAGAGAGAATAAGGTATTTTTAATGAAGATGGTGTTTTATCTGCTGTTCCGTTCCTCTCTCTCTCTGTCTAGGGGCCTTAGAGGGGTTGTAACAAAGATAAATGAATAAAGAAAGAAAGACACGATAAGACACACTCTCTGTTCAGAGTGAAAACACAACGCTCAACTTGGAGGCAACTAAAATTGTGTATATAATAACACTATACAAAAAACAAATCTTTTAAAATATGGAACATAAATCCCAGACAAGGTCAACTAATGTTCCCACAAAAACAATAATATTCTATCACCTTGTGAGTATACTTTAGCTGTTAAATAATCGATTTATCCAATGATCTACTTGCAAACATGATCTGGTAAACGACAATATTCTTTTAAGCTCATGGACAAAATGTTAAAAGTGTCTGCAAAATGAATAAATGTAAACCGAACTAACAGTTTGTGTTGTTAAGGGATTAGAGGATACAGTATACTACTTTATAAAAACACATAACACATCTTATTGTTGTAGTATTTGACACACAAACACATACACACACGTTTCATGATTATAAACAGCAGTTTACACAGATCAAAGCAGCCTCATGGCTTGTGTTATGATGGTAAATGAGGTTCTTTTTTATTGAGGTCAGAGAAACATGTGTGTGTTTTTATACATAGTGGGGTCCAAATGTCCCCTTAATGATAGTAAAAGTCTCACACACTCACTCTATGGGCGGTCACCAGAATTCAGATGGATTATTAAACATTCTGAATGATGTTGATTTGAAACTGTGATGATCAGGTTTTGGTGTTGGGTTAAGGGAAGGCAATAGAATAAAAATCATTACACCTATGGAAAGTCCCCACAATGTATAGAAACCTAACGTGTGTGTGTTCTGCTCTTGATGAAAGTGTGTGTAATGTGGCCAAATCCTTCTGGATTGTCAGCGTGATTAATACAAGTGGGCGGGGTAGCATGCAAATGGTGTCGCAGCTGTAGGACACTTGGGAACGAGAGGGAGGGGCTTCAGTACCCGTCTCATTTATAATAGATGAGTGTATAACTGGGCTTCTCATTTTGGTCTGTAACCTACAAAACAAATCATCCGACGCTCACTCTTCACTACATATAAACATATCTAATCAACATCATATGTGTTTATATGTGACGACATCACTTCCTCCTGATGCCCTGTCACTCATTTCTCTCTCAAGTGAACATCTGCACTGATAGATGACCATCTGAGCAGAAACAGCGTTTCAAATGAGACGTCACTGTTGTTGTTTGGAGTGAAGAAAGTAGTTTAATTATCAAATAACGGTGGAGTGTGGAGATGGTGGTCTAGTGGGTTAAAGCACTGAACTGGTAATCAGAAGGTTGCTGGTTCGATCCCAGCAGCCACCGCCAGTGTGTCCTTGAGCAAGACACTTTACTCCATGTTGCTCCAGGGGGATTGTCCCTGTAATAAGTGCACTGTAAGTCGCTTTGGATAAAAGCGTCTGCCAAATGACTAAATGTAAATGTAAATGTAAATAATGACGTTCTTCTGATACTGTCCACTCCAATTCACAAGGACTCTTTATGTGTGACATCAGCATCATGTGACCTTCAACACGCTAACATTAGCACTTAACAGGGAGCATCTTTCCCCAGCGCACCAGATCCCTACAGAGACGCTCGGCTGTCCAGACAGAGTATCTTTCTTTAGTCTGTCTATGATGGTCTCTGTGTGAATCTGTCATCCAATCTAAAATGCCAAGAACACAAACAGTGGAATGATGCCTCTGTGGTTTGGAGAACAGGTCAAGTTCTCACCGGAGAAACCTCACAACAAACAACACGTCTTCATTTATTCTCTAAAGAGAAGATGATCAGAAAACTGACAGAGAGAACAAAAGCTCAACACCCGTCTGTCTCTGTCTGATGTTTCTCACTCACTTTTATTCTTTAGTCTGAGGCCTTCTGTGTTCCCAAACATGTTCTCACAAGCTTAGTTTCTCTCCTTTGTCTTTTGTTGTGGTTGGAAGGCTTCTGATGCCTCAGTAAACATTCAGTAGACTCTCTGTTCTGAGATCAGTGTCATGTTGTTAATGCCCAAGAGTTTTACAAGCCAAAGCGAAACAGCCCATCTCCCGCGGATCGCTCTTTAATCCCTGAGAGATCTACACACACGCCGGAGGTCTAGTGGGACTCGGTCTGAATCTAAACAATCATTCATCACACCAACACTAAACATGATTATACTGTACAGTCACAAAACTCATTGCTTTATGGGTTTCTCTGAGATGATTATCATCCTCATGTTATTTGACAGGTTTAACTGTTATAAAAGGAATGTAATGGAACTTTTAAAAATGCTGAAATTCAAGTGCAAATGGCACAATGTTTACAGAATGTGTACAGTCAATACATAACAGGATCTGCTATATTTATTTATGAAAATTGAAAGAATTCTGTCAGAGAATATCGGCTGATAGTAATCACAGAGAGTTTGTTTAATCAGCACATGACACTATTTTTGGGAGTCCGGGATGTTCCTCTGAAACAAGTAATGTTTTCAGTCACTGTTTAAGATGTGTCCTTTCCTGCACTGTGATTGAGCGGTTGAGTTATAATGGGTTATATGGACATGGGACGATGACGTCATTCCTATAAAATCTCAGCCAGGCGGTTACATCAGGCGCCAAAGGGAACAATGGGCTTTGAGTCTAATTATTCAAACACGTCAACATGTCGACAACCAAAAACGAGAAGCAAATTCAACAAATATGAAAAAGCAAAGTGAACTTTTGCACTTACTTAACATGCTCCCGTAGCTTTGCCGAATTTTTTTTCTTACTAAACACATCGTTATCACTTGATGAAAGTCCCATTAGTGCCATGAGAGTAGAAGTGACCTAGCTGGCTAAATGCTTGGCGGCATCTACCCCATTAACACTTGACTAGCAGTGTTTTACCCACAATACAACAGACAGACACAGAGAGACAGACACAGAGAGACAGACACAGAGAGACAGACACAGAGAGACAGACACAGAGAGAGACACAGAGAGAGACAGACACAGAGAGACAGACACAGAGAGACAGACACAGAGAGACAGACACAGAGAGAGACACAGAGAGAGACAGACACAGAGGGACAGACACAGAGAGAGACACAGAGAGACAGACACAGAGAGACAGACACAGAGAGAGACACAGAGAGACAGACACAGAGAGAGACAGACACAGAGAGACAGACACAGAGAGAGAGACACAGAGAGAGACAGACACAGAGAGAGACACAGAGAGAGACTGTGAAGAAGCTCAAACCTGCTCAAGATATGTCAAGTCCTGCCACGAGTAAAGAACAAGCAGCACAACACAAAACAACACTGACACAACAACACAACACTGACACAACACAACACAAAACAACACTGACAGAACAACACACACAAACTGACACTATCACCCTCATTGAGAACTTTAATTAAAGCTCTTTTTCTGTTTATATTGAGATGTTTATATATATATATTTTTACTTATAGACTTTTAATTTTATTCCATCTTATTTTTTATCTTAATCTGTATTGGTGCATGTTTATATTTAATCTTGTGCTTTGGCAATGTACATTTTCTTTTATCATGCCAATAAAGCTCCTTTGAATCTTGAATCTTGAGAGGCAGAGAGAGAGAGAGAGAGAGAGAGAGAGAGAGAGAGAGAGAGACACAGAGAGACAGACACAGAGAGACAGACACAGAGAGACAGACACAGAGAGAGACACAGAGAGACAGACACACAGAGAGACAGACACAAAGAGAGACAGACACAAAGAGACAGACACAAAGAGAGACAGACACAAAGAGACAGACACAGAGAGACAGACACAGAGAGACAGACACAGAGAGAGACAGAGAGACAGACACAGAGAGACAGACACAGAGAGACAGACACAAAGAGACAGACACAGAGAGACAGACAGACACCGAGTCAGACACAGAGAGAGACAGACAGACACAGAGTGCGACAGACAGACACAGAGAGACAGACACAGACAGACACCGAGTCAGACACAGAGAGAGACAGACAGACACAGAGAGACAGACAGACACAGAGAGACAGACACAGAGAGACAGACAGACACCGAGTCAGACACAGAGAGAGACAGACAGACACAGAGAGACAGACAGACACACAGACACAGAGAGACAGACACAGAGAGAAAGACGGACACCGAGTCAGACACAGAGAGAGACAGACAGACACAGAGAGACAGACACAGAGAGTCAGACACAGAGAGAGACAGACAGACACAGAGAGACAGACACAGAGAGAGACAGACAGACACAGAACGGCAAATTCATTCAGATGATATAGGAGTCAGTGTTCTACATCAGATGACTTCATAATAAAAGCACTGAGTAAACAGGGCCTGTTGAGACACAAAGACACCTGAGATGTGTGTGATTGTTATCAGTCTGTTTCTTCATGCCTACAGATGTCAAACAATCCACTGTTTTGTAAAACGCAGTCCACCCGTGACGGCTTATCTGAAATCTTTTAACGTTCATCGTACCGTGAAGCCGTCAGCCTGGTGACAGGAAAGTTTTCTGTGGACTCGCATCATTCTGCAGCGTCTCCTTTGAGAAAGAAGCAAACCTCTGTGACAAGAACTGAAATGTTTGATCCATTTATTAAAGAGAATTTCTTTACATTTATCTGTGAATCAGATGTGGAAGAGGTCCAGAAAAACCTTGTGACAAAACGACATCATACAAGAGAACAAACTGCACACCGTCGAGAGAATTCCAACAGAAATCTAGAGGCGTCCAAAGGCACCGGCACAGAAATCTCCGTACAGAGACATGAGATGAGATCTCAGGATGAACCGTCTGAAGAACAACGGCTGGAATTTTCAGATGGATGCCACTTCACCTATCTAAAGTCAAAACTAGAGCATGTGAGAAGCTTAATAAAACCTGTGTAGTTAAATAACAATCCCTCATATTACATTACAATGATAGAGCTAGAAAATTATATTAATTGCAATCTGTCACAAACATTGAAAACATGAAGTTTTCTAATATTATTAGAGAGCAGGTGTACACAGGATCCAGCCCGTATTCACCGCCGTCCATAATACATTAGAAAGCTTGTGTGTGTGTTATTCTCTTATTGCCTTAAAACAGCCAGAATTAAGAGGAGAAACATCAATTCATCTACCAAACAGTGTAAAAACATCATGGTGAAAAGTCAAAAAGAAAAAGAAAAACTGAAATACATTTCACCGTTTGATTGGCACAAAGAGAAATCAAGCACAGAATCTTTTGTGGTAAAATTTGACAATGACAACATCAACATTCTTCAATTACAATGTAGTTTTTTTCTTTTTTTCAAATCAAAACAAAGAAAACAAATATCATCATCATCATCGGTTACAGTTAGAGAACAGTTAACAGCTAACAAACTCTTCACTACTCGGGTGTAAGGCACACATTTACAGGTGGAAGAAAAAGACCAAAACCAATCGACAAAAAGAAAATGAAAGACGTTCTTTTTCTAAGTGCGACTCGTTGACTGTTGTGAGATTTATGTTGCTGTATAGGTGAGATTTACCCAAGATCCTCTCTGGCACAGATGCTTCACTTCTCTCCGTCTGAGAAGTACAGTACTGGCTCCAACCTAAAAACAGTTTGTCTTTCTCCAAAGCACTTTATTCAAAAAGAAATAAATACAAGCTGTTATCAGTATTAACAGTCAGTTACAGTAGAACTCGCTTGTTTCGTCCAGTAGCGTTAACACTGACGTTTCTTCACAGTTGTAAACTCCAGAGGTGCTCCGGTTCCAAGTGCTGGAGAAGCGCCTTGTGTGGTTCTGTTCGGCCTCGCTCAGTTGCGATGTTACCTCACATTCTCATCCGGACAGAATCTCCCTCTCTAAGTGCTGATCATGTTGCACGTTTGGCTGTCTGGGAACTCGTGAGCCCGAGGTCCGCGTGCACGGACTCAAAAAGGTGTCAAAACAAAAAGGAAATAAAGAGTCGCATTTCCAGCACGCAGCTGTGTGAACAGATGCACTTCAGCGTTCAGATGGACACGGATTATGTGCACGAGTCGCCCGACTTGACTTTGGTGTAAAGAGACACCAGCGAGGGTTTGGGAGGGACTTCGGGCTTGAGCTGCCTGCGCGGCAGAGAGCCGTACGAGCTCAGGTTGAGGTGACGTGAGAGCCCGAGGACCGGCGGCGGAGAGGTGACGTGCATGGAGTCCACCCTCAGCGGAGCGGGCGGAGGCATCTCTACGTGGAAGCTATGCTTCCTTGACATGTGCGAGGAGTTGGACGAGTTGGTGTTGTGTTGTTTCTTGAGGCCCGAACTGGCGTGGTAGGCACGGGCGTACACATCGAGTCTCTTGCCCATCTGCGGGACGGCCGGAGGAACGGCGGCGGTCAGAGACGCCTCGCGTTGGGGTACCCGCGGCGGCACACTGTCGTCATCGTCTGACACACTTTTCAGAGATTTGTACTCCAGCGTGGCATCGGGGTCATCCAAGAGATCCGCCCTACGAGGATGCTCCACGTACTCGTGCTGGTAGGCCTGCTGATGTTGAGGAAGAGGCAGCACCACCACGCTGGGGATGTGACCTGGAGACGGACGCAGCGGCAGGTCGGTGGGGATGACGGTGGAGCCCACGGACGCCAGGTCTTTGGTGCAGGCGTTGATCAGGTTCTGGTTTCTCTCCCACTCGCGGCTCCCGCGGCTGGGCTTGCGGCGAGGCTGAAGGGGTGTGGACTCGGGCGTGGGCAGGCCGCTCAGATCTGGATGTTGGTCGGCTTTGATGAGCGTCCTGCCGTTGGCCAGACGGCCGTTGTGCATGAGCGGGGTGAGAATGGCCTCCGGCCGGCCATCTTTGCCTTGAGTCTCGAAAAGACCCGTCAGCTTGGTGACGCTGTTCATTGAACCTCGTCTGGACTGAACTGAGTCCTTGTCCTTGCGGATGGGCACATTGAAGTCCCGCCGCCTGTGGTCGCACACACAATAGACGATAATGCCTGAGAAAATGGTGCCCAACACAAAGGCGAGGATGATGGCGATGGCCAGAAGGGTCACAGGAACCATCCCGTCCCGATCCCGATGGTACGTCTCTCTGATCACACCTGCAAAGAGATTTTCCAACTGAGTTAGATGTTCTTCCTGTTGCGTTGCCTGTATGTTTACTGCTTATCAAAACACAACAACACTGTGAGGTTTTACACTCTAAAGAGTGATTTATTCTTCTGTGTCGGACCTACGCCGTATCCTGACCTGCACCTCTCCAAAAAAATAAATCAATGTGTCAATTCGACATGGACCGCAAGGACTGTGATTGGTCTGCTTAAACCCCTCCCTCAGGTCCAAAAACTGTGCCATAGTGTCACGTTATTTTACAAACTCAAAGCTCAATCAGCTGATATGTAAACATTACCCAACCTGTGTTCTTTAAGAGACAGAGGTTTTAAAAGCACAAGATGACAGCGGTAGAGATGAGTATATAATGCGTAAAGTGTCCTTTGAGAAGTTTCTACCGCTGTCACCATATTTTCATTTGGTTTAATGCATCACACTTACATCAAGTGTTCCCAGAAGAGAAACACTCAAGTCATTCACACAAACTCCACACACACACAAATCAATATTTAACTCATCCATTACACAACATTAACATTCAGTGTGTTTCTGTGATGGGCAGTAAAGAGGCATCGCACGGAGAACAGTTACACCAGTCGTTTGTGTTTAGTCTTGTTGTTTGAGCTCTTGTAATGAAGCTGAACGAATGACGTCTCTCTAACCACATTACTACCGTCTGAATCTTCTGAATGATCTGAGAGCTGTTCTCTTGTGTCATGTTCTCTTGTGTGATGTTCTCTTGTGTCATGTTCTCTTGTGTGATGTTTCTCTTTCACACGTCTATTCTACAAGACTTGAATGAGTTCAGGTGGAGATGTTTGAAGGGTCAGTAAAACTCAAGTTCTTCTGAATGTGAAGCACATCAACACACTCAAGTTATTAAACCCTCTTGTAAACAAGTGATGTCTGTTCAACAGAAGCTCTGTTCTGGTGGACACTCACACAATCTTTCACACATGAAGTCACTTGTTTCTCAACATCAGAGCAGCTGTTAGTGAAGAAGAAGACGAAGACTGAGAGAAGAGTGAGTCAATGAACTGTTCAAACATTCTTCTCTGCTCATGAATTGAATAAAAGCTTTACATTTCTATAGCATTATCTTGTTATGGGATGATTTCTACATACATCTTGCACGTAAAACTGTTTCTGTGAAGCAACATAGAAATGAAACAGAACTGAATCACATGCCACTGTCTTTATCAATGATAAAAGTCAAATATCTGATGATCACAGACTCAAACATGTTCAGAATCCACATTCATCTCCATCAACACATCTAATAAAAGCTCTGTGGACGTATAATGTGAATGCATATGATGTGTCAGTTAAATATTCTGCACATGAACTTGAGATATAACAAAACCACAAACGTCTGAAACAGAAACTCTAATATTAATTTTTCAACGCTGTCAAAATCAGATCACATAGATTCTCTGCTGACACATTTATGACGATTGATTTATTCTAACCCTAACAGTGAGTAATGCAGGTTAGACTGATAGATACACACACACCAAAGACTCACACCACACGTCTGTGTGCGTCTACAGCGCAACTATAATTCACATATAAATTGGACACTAAAAGAGAGAGAGAGACATCTATTGGTTAAGCAGGGGGTGTCTCTCTCACACACACACACAGCCACATACACACACAGCCACATACACACACATACATACACACACACAGCCACACGCACACACACACACACACACACACACACACACACACACACACACACACACACACACACACACAGCCACACACAGCCACATACACACGCACACACACACGCACACACACACGCACACACACACACACACACACACACACACAGCCACATACACACACACACATACACACACACACACACCCACACACACGCACACACACACACACACACACACACACACACAGCCACACACACACACACAGCCACACACACACAGCCACATACACACACACACACACACACACAGCCACATACACACACACACACACACACACATACAAACACACACACACACACACACAGCCACATACACACACACACAGCCACACGCACACACACACAGCCACATACACACACACACAGCCAGCCCCATACACACACACACACACAGAGCCACACACACACACACACAGCCACACACACACACAAACACACACACACACACACACAGCCACATACACACACACATACACACACACACACACACAGCCACATATACACACACACACACACACACATACACACACACACACACACACAGCCACATATACACACACACACACACACACACACACAGCCACATATACACAGCCACATACACACACACACAAACACACAGTTTAAGGTTAAAACGCTTCAGCTACAGTAGAGGTTCAGCCTTGGAACGATTGATCATGAGATGAAGAATCCTGAGGTCACAATGACAGCAGAAGCAGTGAGGTGGGGGGGGGGGGGGCTCTAATGCACTGTGAACATTGTTGAATTAAACAGCAGAACCACAATCTGAATAAAGTTCTTCAGAGGATCTGAATGAAGAGCTGCTGCTTTACATCAACACTAACATTGTGTTTGATTGTCAGGTCACATATCAACTTGACATAATAATATTGTTTATCATGTTTCACAGCACATCTCACCCGTCAATAGACACACAAACAGCAGGGGGGGGGGGGTTAGGGGAGGGGCTGCATGAATATTCATAACACTACTTATGTAGAGCAGAAAAGAAAAATCTTGAAAAAGATAAGCCATGCGACAAAATATAATCATACAGCACACGTCTGTGAATAAAAGCCACAACATCTGAACATCAAACCAATAAAAGCGATAATATAGAAAAGTGTCACACATGAGCCTGGAATGAGTACTGTGGTAAAAACACAGTAACTGAGGCAGCGATGAATGTGACACATGGTCTGATTCCAGCTGACACCCAATTCAACTAAATACTGTATGAAGAGATCAGAAACATCCAT
>CM017904.1:22568352-22619331 GCA_008369825.1 Triplophysa tibetana | reverse complement strand
TCAGCTTTACTATTCAGATTGGCATTTAAAAGTGACTTTCCTATTGGTTGATGGAAAACGAACATGTTGACACTGTCCAGATGTGTACGGCCGCACTAAATGTGCGTTCAGAAGATGCTCAGAGTGCATGTGAAGATGTTTCTGTGCAGTGACTCACGCACACTCCAATACCAAGCAAGTGGGTCATAGTTTTGATTTTATGTAACTGATCATATCACAACAAAATCCATTACAGTACTCGTGGAATCAACTGGGTTTTGTTGAGCAGGAAACATATGCTCATCATTTCTGTATTCATGTCAAATCTTTTAAATAAAACCATCACCAACTAAAGACTATAAATATCAATCCTTATCACAACCGTCATTATTATTACACTTATATTTCTCACAGTGTGTGACGGGCACTATACCGCCGGTGGCACTTTACCATCACAGTTGTCATGACCACCGTCACAGCCCTAACATAGAATCACCTAAAGGATTATTAGGAACACCACACTAATACTGTGTTTGAGCCCTTTCTCCTTCAGAACTGCCTTAATTCTACGTGGCACTGATTCAACAAGGTGCTGAAAGCATTCTTTAGAAATGTTGGCCCATATTGATAGGATAGCATCTTGCAGTAGATGGAGATTTGTGGGATGCACGAAGCTCCCGTTCCACCACATCCCAAAGATGCTCTATTGGGTTGAGATCTGGTGTCTGGGGGGCATTTTAGTACAGTGAACTCATTGTCATGTTCAAGAAACCAATTTGAAATGATTGGAGCTTTGTGACATGGTGCATTATCCTGCTGGAAGTAGCCATCAGAGGATGAGTACATGGTGGTCATAAAGGGATGGACATGGTCAGAAACAATGCTCAGGTAGGCCGTGGCATTTAAACGATGCCCAATTGGCACTAAGGGCCCTAAAGTGTGCCAAGAAAACATCCCCCACACCATTACACCACCACCATAATTGCATTAATGAGAAATTGAACAGGTGTTCCTAATAATCCTTTAGGTGAGTGTACTTACACACACACACACACACACACATACACACTAACAGCATTTCTGACCTCAAAAAAGATATAAAGTATCTACTTTAGTCTCAACACACACACACACATAACAGATCAATTGTGTCTAGTTGTTGTTTTGTGTCTTGTTATGGGTGTGATTGATTGATCTTGGCATGTGCTGCACTATAAAATGGGAAGTTCAGAATGGGTTCAACTCTTGTGATCCGTTTAACCATTAAACAGAAGCGTTCAGTCAAGTGGACGAGCGACACTATAATGAAGACTGTCACACTCTCTCTCTCTCTCGCCCACCCTCTCATTTCTCATTTAATGAGGCTCAATTAAAGCCCATTTGTTGAACACACTGTCACATTCCATATGGACATCTGAACTGTGAAACCTTTCATTATGGAAACAGTTCAGAAGAAATTACTGCAGACTATTATACAGTAAAACACACACGTCTGGTCTGCTCTGGTTCTCAACGAACGCCTGAACGTCCTGGGATGCTGAACAACCCACAATAACTCAAGACAACACAAACCTGATGATAACCCATCAGAGCTGACGTCCACCGCATCACTACTGACCTCACAGCGGCTAAAACTCCCTGAAATCAATCCCTGAATCAGACACCAACAGGACATCAGACCCAGCGCATCCGATCTTCAGAATTCCTATAAAGAACTGTGACACGTCTTGAGTTTCCACAGCATCCACACTCCACCCAACACACTGACATATTAATAAGACGCTTGGGTGTTTTTCTTTACAAATAAACAAACGTTTCCGACTGCTTTGAGATCAGCCACACACATTAATGATGAAGAATCTGATCTCATGACAAGCAGATTAATTCAAAATCTCTATTTACAAAGAACTGATGCACGTGTGTAAATATGTTTCTTACACAGACATGAATGAGGTCATTGTGTTCTGTCGATGAGTGTGTGATGCCACATGAAGCAGTGTTTGTTTGACTTATTTAAACACTCGGACGGCTCGTGAGCTGAAGAAACCCAGAGATCAAACACATGTGCAGGCACACGGAGCGTCAGCTTCATATGTAGGTCACTTCAGTGGTTGTGCATCTGCAGTACAGCCCACGAGACACAGAGAACTCCTTCTGTTGTGTGTTTGGATTATAATCGATTATCCTGAACTCCAGCGATAAGATCATCCACAACACAAAGTGATCAGCACAGAGGATGATGAAAAAGTGCACGTGTGTAAGAGATCGTCAGTGATTTCTCTTCTGACAGACGAGGGAACGAGAGGTGAGAAGTGTTTCTGACAGACACTGAGCTCTTTGTGTTCTTCTGTTACCAGACGCACAACGCCACATGGCTGCGATTATATGTGGAAGAAATGTACACAAAGGAGCCGTGTTGTTGAAATCCCTCCAGACCGACTGCTGTTCAGCGACACACGTGTACTCCGTCCGCACTCAAACATTGATCACAGAACTAACATGAGTGAGCAGACAGGATGTGAAAGCAGACGTGTGCTGTCTGATGCACATTATAACATCATGTCAATATCACTTCACATCACACCCACATGTTCATTTTGGCCGATGATCGATCATTATTTAACATTGGAAGCCAATAACTGATATATGGTCTCTCAATATTCATATAAAATTCCCGAAGATTGAAACAAAACCGTTTTATTTGAAGACATTGACTGCAGAAGGTCACCATTAGATCTCTTTTCTCCCCTGAAAATCATGTACCAAACCTCCTTTACAGTAGTTAGGGACTGTATCCACAGAGGTGCTTTTACACGGCTGAAAACACCCACTGCAGGTGCAGCGTTCTGCCAAAAGTTGAGCATTTTTCAACTGTGGGTACCCGGTCGAACGCCGGCGCTGATCGTGGGAAAAAGGCATAGCACCAGCGCTGAGCACAGAAAAACAACACCAGCTGCTACTGTTTTCAAAAAAGGCGGCATTTCCATTGGAAACAATTGCACAAACATGCAGTACGCCGGCAGAAACTTGTGCTGGACACAGTCAATTAATGATTCTATAACCTCAAACTGTAGATGTTCTTCCAGAGCAACTCTTATTATCCACATGTCTATACAGTCTCCAGACAGACAGCACTATTGTTCCTATAATTCACACGTTCATAAATACTGAATCTACATCAACAATGTTCTGCTAATATCAGTAAGTGAATCTACTGTAAGAGCGGTGTGCAGATGAAGAAGTTTCACCAGAAGAAATGATTTATTGGCTATAATATATCGGCATCAATTTTATTAACTTCCGATACCAATATGGGGGATTATTGCTCATGCATCCGTCGTTTCATTACACCCCTTAAAAAGTGAAGAATTGATCAAGTCCTGTGTGTCGATGAAGTCATTCTGTGGTGTTTGGCTTTAAATAGCTGAAGAATCTCTTTATAACTCGACTGCTGAAAACAAAGCATTTCATTCTGAGAAACACTCACTGTATATCATCAGATTTCAGCCTGACAAACATCTGCGTTCAGATCCAGATCTCAGTTTCAGTCTCCCTGACATCAAACATGACAACAGACAAACATCTCTGAGTACAGAAACACAAACGTGTTCTTCCAAAGACTTTCTAACAAGACAACTGATGACACAACATTGTGTTCATGTTGTGTGTGTGTGTTTCTAGGGTGTAGATGTAACTGATCATGTGTTGCTATGCAGTTGCTAGGGTGCTCTATCTGCTAATGTAAGTGTTTGATTACCGGCCCAATGAATGAGATTTTGTCAGGGGTTTATCATCTGACAAGTAACATCAGATCACATCTCTTCCTGACACACACCACAATTCTGTGTGTGTGCATGTGTGCGTGTGTGCGCGTGTGTGTGTGTGCGATCACATCAGCGATGAGAGTGATGCTACACTTGGGGCCGGTAGCATAAATGTTGTCATGGTTTTAAGACAGCGTCTGTGATTGAGTCTGACACTAAAGTCAGTGAAGAAAGACTGTTGCATAAATAAGCTCGTAGCTGTGTTTAGTAAGACTGTTTAAATTGTGGAAAAAGTGAGACAGCGAACAACTTAAAACAAAATGGCCGACAGTAGGCGCTAAACCAGCTTTTCTCTGAGGAAAGTATTTGCATATTAGAGAAATACAACACTGCCAAATCCACTTAAATGAAGAAATGAGTGACTTCAGTGCAAATAATCATAAAAGCCAGGCTTGGACTACAGTAACTGAGAACATTAATTGTGTAAAACGCTCAATTTCACAAACCATCAAAGATCTAAACAAATAAATCTCCAGTATTTTCATTAAAAGATTTCCAGTGGATTTTATCGGTCTTTGAAATCTCTTCCTCTTCTTATTGTCCGTTTATCAAAATATGTGCGATCGTACGGCACAAAGTCAGACCCTTTCTGAATCTGGAGCAGTTGACAGTTTATTGGTTTCCATGACGACATAGATCTTCAAGAAAAATGAGCCAGGAGGGCCATCAGTCTTCATTTTTGGTCTTAAATTTGACCCTCATAAGATTTTATGCAACTGAAAATGAACACCAGTCTAAACTGAAAACATGAGACCACGGACTTGTAAGACTAGTGTGAAACAGATTCATGCATCCGGCTGATGTGTGAGAGATCCAGCAGATCACCGTGACCCACCAGTATCTCTACTGCTCTGTAATGCCCCCCAATCACACACACACACACACACACACACACACACACACACACACACACACAGGCTGAAACTATGGCAACAGAATAAGAAAACAGCAGCCATGATTAATAGATGAGCAAGTCCGTGCCAAACACCAGGTCTGACACACATCTATCTCTCTCTTCTAACACACACTTATAAATTATCACCAAAAAGCTGCAAAAGAAAATACACAACCATACACACGTGTGTAGAACAACCCCCCCCCTCTCACACACACACACACACACACAGAGGAGTTGTGTTATAATTAAAGTTAGATGTTTGAATAACGCATGAGTTGATTCATTCCCTGATGTTATTTAATCTCTTGCTCTCTTGAGGACCATCATCATTTCATCAGATTCATTTTTAAATTCAGTCTGTTTATTTGCTTCTGTTTTTAGAAAAACAACAGGTCTATTTTACAGTTTGAGTCCCGGCTCCTGCTTCCCTCTCTATCATCCCAAGACTTCTCTCTCTCCGCTGTCATTTTCATACAAAAAAAATAAGTAAAAATAACTAAAGAAGGTTTTATATTGTAGATCTATTTTTCTACATTTGTTGTCTTGTAACTGCACTTATTTTGGTCTTCATATGCTTGCACACAATATCTCACAAAATCTCCCAAATTAAAGATTATAAAGGACATTACTGAACCTTATCTACAAATACCAAACGGACACAAGACTTTGTGAGTTCTAGTTTAAA
The DNA here is from genome assembly GCA_008369825.1 of Triplophysa tibetana. Classification (NCBI taxonomy): domain Eukaryota; kingdom Metazoa; phylum Chordata; class Actinopteri; order Cypriniformes; family Nemacheilidae; genus Triplophysa; species Triplophysa tibetana. The sequence continues at coordinate 22,613,945 of CM017904.1, read as the reverse complement.
AACAGATTGATATTTGATTCTGAGATGCTCACATACCGCTTCAAAGACACAAGACTTAAATGCTCCCATTTCATCCTAACACCCCCATTCATTCTCAAAGTGAGCTGCTCATGAATAAAACATGATGTGTGAATCATATATGAGATATATTGACAGTATTTCTGAGTCTCTGATTTAAGTTGCGCTCCTTTAACATAATTGAGAGCAATCCATTGACTGGCATCAATAATTCAGCTGGAGTGAATCTGACAAAATTCAAATATACGACGACACAATTGTCACTCGCTGGTGCGACAAACGGCCATCAGTCACGCTCAATGGATCTCTCGTTGCCTTTGTGCTGGAGTGCACATTAAATTCCCCTCATTACCACCAAATAATCAGCCGGACAGCTCAAAGCATCTTCTCTCGCCTGTTTATCCCACTGGAATCATATGCTTTTAGAACTCTACCAAAAATGCTTTTTAGGATTTTTTTCACAATGTACAGTGAATAGGATACACACATAATTCCTTACTGCTGTGTTTGAAATTGAACTTTGATTTGTGGAGACCGACCACAGAGACGTCACACTTAAACATACATGTAGTGCTTGATTTTCAACAAAAGGGTTAGTCGTTGTGGATTAAAAAAAATGATGTTGAAATTCTTCTAGGCCACAGAAATAACCCAATATCACAGAGGCTAGGAGAAAATGACATCGTAGGTTCCACATGATTCACGACGAGAATACACAACGGCAGGTCTTTACAGTCACACCTGAGACAGCGAGCGCAGTAAGATACAAGTCCACACGGCCTTTCAAAAAACCACCTGAAAACCTGCATCAGCAACACAAAGCCATGTGAATTTAAAGCACCGATAGCTGTGGAATCTTGGCACGGTCGGCGGTGTGGCCGCCTGCCATATCACAGGGAGAAAAACACACAAACAACAGCAGACAATGAGATTAACAAACACTAGTTTATCCTGAGACATCATATGAAAGCACTGACTGCTGAGAGTCCTTGTGTGTCCGTTTGCTTTGACCACAGCCAGCAAACACATGCTCACCAGACACTCACACTCATGAAGAAATCTGTCCCGTTCTATTCATCACTGAATGAAGCGCTGGAAACAGAGCGAAGGCTGGTACAGACACACCCTACACAACCCTCAGGGGTCAGAGGAGAGCTGACCACCCACCTCCAGCACATCTCACACATGAGAACACAAATCATGAAGAGAAATATACCACAAGACCTGTTACAGCATCTTACAAACACTGAACATCGATTCACAACAGCCCACATACAGAGAGAGAGAGATTTCAAAAATAAACACAAAGTAAAAAGATAGATCGATGTCAAAATGAAGGAATAAACTTCAGATTTGAACATTTCTGTCTGTATGAATGCGTGATGTATGAATACATTTAACCACAAATCAAACAGAACAGAATCAATTTCACATCTTTTCTCAACCCACAACAACAACACGCATGCTTATATTTAAGAACATTTCATTTCAGATCGCACAAACAAACAAACGACGTACATAGAACCAAACATGTTCTTTTATTACTACACAAGAACATTTCATTGAATTTACTGTAAATATGAGTGATTTAAACTCAATGAGGATAAGAGCTCAACGCAGATCACATCCATCACTCCTGACACACATAACTTCATATATTTACACTTATTCCTTCACAGATGATAAATCACTATAATGTGTGTGATGACGATAAAACAAACGGCTGTAGAAGTTTAGCGGAGTGACGTCATGAAGCGTCGCGCGTGTAATCGGTTACAAAGTAACGCGCGAGAATGTAACAATAACACGACAAACACAATAAACGTGTTGATGACTACAGTCACACTGACAGCGCGTGATTATTATTTCTGCATATGCAAGTAAAGTTTCAGCGAGGCACACCTCTATTCTTAATATACATACCGCGTTTGACACCTTCTTCACATCGATATATCCATCCGATCACATCCGATCACTGATCAATCAATGCGCTAAAATATCACAGAAACAGTAAAGCGAACAATGAGCGTTTCATTCAGCGTCGCGCGCACACACACGAGCGGCTGCTCATCCTATTATAGATGAAGCTTTACTGAGCTCAGCTCGCAGCTGTCACACGCGCGGACACACACGAGCGCGAGAGCGCGCAGGGAGGAGCCATAGACCTCCGCGAGCTTTTGTTCATCATAGAGACCGAGATGCTGTTCAATTCACCATCACACACACCTGTGTGTGTAAATATGTGTGTGTGTGTTTACTGCACAATTAATTCATCAAAAGCCACGTGGAGTCACTACATCATGAGACAGTCTGTGATCTGTTACAGCACCAACAAACACACACACACACAAGCGGGCTGACATGTTTTATTTATATGGCTTTTTTTCACCTTATGTTTTCTGTCACTGTTTTATTGTATTGATACTTTGGCAAAAGTGTGTGTAAGACAAGCAACCCTGTGTGTTTGTGTGTGTGTGTGTGTGTGTGTGTGTGTGTGTGTGAGGGATCTCTGAGTGTCAGTGTATATGTTTGTGAGAAACAGCAGGTTGGTGGTCCTGTCATCACAGTGTGACCCACAAAACAGGAGCTCCTCTACATCTCATCAACATAAACATTCATGTGTTAAACTCACAGATTTGATAAATGAAAGGAAGGTCTGAATGAGGTCACAGTCATCAGGTCACACAGGGGCTGTATTATAACCATGTGTTTATCCACTACAGACATCTGTGTTACTGTTCTGCATTATTACGCTGTCAATCATTCCTTCATGTATCCACATACAGGCCTGAAACAAAAATAACAGGGTGCAGCGCTGCATACATAATAACAGCTCATTTCAAAAACACAGAGCACAGAAACCTCCCGACAGAACATCGAGCTCTCATTTGATGTGATGAAACGCTTGGCTTGATTTTTTTCCCTTTTTCAGCCATTATTATCAGCTCAGTGAACAGAAGCAGAACTGTTTGATGGTTTGTTTAAGTCTGTTGTGACACCGTCGCTGGCCAGATCCACTTCCTTTGACCAAAAACTAAATATAGTTGAATGGTTGCAGACGCACACATCAGCGTTTTTTAAAGGAACGGACAGATCGTTGTTAAGCAAACCGAAGAGATCTAAAGTCATCTCCTCCAGACGGGCAGAAGACAGTCAAAGCGTGAATATGTGAACAGGAGAAGATCTTCGGGGAGCAGCCGGTGGTCACCACAGTGTCTCTTGTGAACTAATGAGAGATGATGAGAAAGCGAAGCCTTGAGAATATTCTGTGAGTCTCTGAAAGGTTAGATGTAGGTAAACCTGCTGGTATGGTGACAAGCACTCACAGTTCCTGCTGAATAAATAATCCTGCAGCGCTGGCACACCATAGTGCTTATCAATATTTCAGCCGTGCATCACGCTTACTTACTGGCTATGCATGCGTGCCGTACGTGAGAGCTTGACGATATCAGACTATTCAGAGCTCACATCTCTTATTCATCCGGCCCTTCTGCTCCAGAGACAGTTTGTGGGTTTTAGGTCACTCATCAGAACGTGTCAGTCTCTCTCGTAACACACAATCGCACAATGAGTGTAGTTGTGTTGTCCTGCAGTTTTAGCAGCTGAGCTACAGACGTGTGCTCGACGTAAAACACACATGAACGAGAGCAGGGAACAAAACACAGCTTAAAGGTACAGTTCATCCCGAGATCATGTGTGTGACTCTTTCTTCACTGGTACACATTCAGCAAGAAAATATTTTGAGAAATGTCTCTAAAAAACAGTTTGAAAAGACATTTGGGTGGAATTAAGGAAGTGTGCTATGTGTATATTATGGAAATGTGTGTCCTGTATATTGTGTAAAGTGTCTCAATTTTGTGTGAGGAATAACGCTGTGCTGCGTGAATCGAGCAGGAGCTCATGTGTGTCTGTCTCTCAGATGTTAAAGAGTGTAAATATATTCACTTCTCCTCATTAAATCGGCGGTGCACACCAGCTTTGTCTCAGAGAAGCGATGCTCACAGATGGAATGTGTGAGAGAAGATTCCCGTCATTCTGAGAAGGTGTGCGTTCACACACAAAACGTACCGAAGAACAGAAATGTTGATATATGAAATGCACAGAAGGTGTTTTGACAGCACAGAAGAGCGGACGGTCAGGTGAACCTTCACCCGTGTCCTGATCATGATGCCGCTGGAACGGCGTTCAGGAAAAGGGTGAAGTTAAAGGAAGGGAAATCCGGACGCTCCCTCTCTTTCCTTCCGGGCCGCTGTTTCCCACAGCTTCAGAGGACGAGCCGTCCTGCTCTTCATCTCAAGAAGAATTCTGTGAGATATCAGGATGAAAACAAAGACGGGAGAAGAAAAGACGGCATGAGATGAAGGCCTGTGACACAGTGAGCTGGTGCTCGGCCAACATCCCGCTGAGACGCGTCAGAGATTCAGCTCACAAACCTTCAGAGATGCAGATGGCGTGTTAGCTCACCACACGCTAGCCGCTGCTGTTTCTTCTCCTCTGAATATGATTTATGTGTCCTTCAGTCTCATTGTGGTTTGCTAGAGAACATGTAAATTATGCTGAGATTCTGTGGTGAAGCAACATGGAAATGATTTTCTCGGCCCTTTTAGATCCTCATCAAACATCAAACTGAGATTTCACTGAGGTCTGAAGAAAAGAAATACTTTGGTGCTTTAACATCAAGAGAAAACCTGTTTCTCATCGCATCACTTGATGTGAAACTGTTTTAATAGGTCATGAATCCAGAAGGATTTTCATACAAATGTTTGTGAAGTGACTCAAAGGTTAAGAGTGTCAATACTGCCCCCTGCTGTCTGAAAACACCAAGACTACACAGACTCACTGATGGTCTCTTCAAAGGGATGAAATGTTTACGTTGTGAGTCATAACACTTGAGGGCACGTGATCTTCAACACCTCATACAGTACTGTGATGTTAATGTTGCTTAAAGGAGCAGTTCACCTTCAAAATGAAACTATTCTGTCATCATTAACTCTTCCTCTTGTCGTTTCAAACCTGTATGACTTTCTTCCTTCTGCAGAACACAAAAAGAGATATTTTGAAAAACGGACCGCATTCACTTCTATTGTAACCAATGCTGTTGAAAACATTCTTCAAAATATCTTCTTTTGTGTTGCATGGGAGGAAGAAAGTCATACAGGTTTGAAACAACAGGAGGGCGAGTAAATGATGACAGAACTTTTCATTTAGAAGGTGAACTGCTCTTTTAGGTCATGTCCCAGATGATCATAATAAATGTCCACCAATAATTTAGCAGTGAGCAAGAACGATTGACAACAACAGGCCGCTGTATATGAGCGTCATTAAAGATGTTTAAGGGCTCTGTGACCTACTTCAGCTGAACATGTCGGAGTAAAAACATCTGATTCTCAAGGACGTGTTGGACTGTATTATTCATGAGAATCCTGTCGCTCTCCTTTAAACCTCTTCGCTGCGCTTAAAATGTCCTTCATTCACACTCTTGACCACACGCTAAATATTCAATATCATCTGACAGGCACAACATCAATGACTTCATCAGAAGTGACCAGAAAGGTTTTGCATCACAGTTTAGAATGAATTACATTGTGCAACACAGTCATTTGCACTGTCTGCTCTCAGAAATGTTGCGATGTTCTTTAATCAATGGTTGGCTCAATGAGGATGAAAATTCATACAAAAATGTCCACCCTCACGGGTTGGAACGAATCAGCAGTTTAAAACTGAGACTTTATGTCAGTGTATATTAGTCCTCAGTGCAGGAACATCACCGCAGTGTCATCATCTCTAATGGATTAATGCAGTCAGCTCAGATGTCACTAAGTCAGCACACACACACACACACAGCATTGTTAAGGTCATATCCTTATTAAAGACAGAATAAATTGCTAAGTCATCACAATTGAAATCAAATTGAATTGACCAGAAATGTCTTGTGTGTGCATTTGCTTACGTCTTTTCCATTTCTTTATGCTCCAAATCATTTGTGTGTATTTATCTTCAACAAAGTGTCTAGATGTTTCCAGCGGAGACCTTTAATATCTGCTTAAGAGCCCTGAACTGATGAGAGAGAGAGAGAGAGAGAGAGAGAGAGAGAGATGCAGAATGTGCAGGACAGGTACCTCCACGACAGGTTTGGGAACCTTCATCTTCTGTTACTGCTGTATCTATTTAACATGTGTGTCCTGTACTGATGTCTGAAAGATACTAACCTGACAGTTAAAGTGGAATTGTTTTATGTGGCCTTTTCACCAGGACCTGTAAGAGACACATGGTTGAGTGACAACAATAACGTTTGAACGGATGAAGGTCGCAGTAATGTCACAATATTTATATATTTACATCATTTGCTTGTTGTGATAAACTCCAGAACTCACACGACATGCGCACAGTAGAAGACAGTTGAATTAATTAGTCTTAACGCGTTAATATTTGCGAAAGTAGCGTCGTTTAAAATCAACTTTTACGTGGTGAGTCTATGAGTAGGAACTTCAAGTCCCACGATGCATTGCGCGCGTCACTTCACTTCCCGAGCCGCAGATCAGAGACTCTTCATACAAACACCCGTTAAATCATTATCTGTGTTATTTATCACTCATAATGAGAGGAACACGCGTTATATTTACATTTAAACATCGATGAAAGGCGTGTGTGAGGTAAGACGAGTGTGAACTTGTTGGTTTTATCTCATCCTTCATGTTCGTCTGCCGTCATGCTAATGCTATATGCTAATTATAGGAACGGCTTCCAGAAAGAATTAACAGACGTAAAATAATCAGGATTATAGAGATACTGTACATTTAAACAGTGCAGATCCGTGAGAATCAGATGTCAGTGTTGAAAAATGGTGACATTAATGAAGCTGTCAGTGAGCTGCGGCTAACCGGAGCTCGCGCTCTGAAAAGACTCACTGGAGTGAAAAATGACAACTTTATTCAACACGCAAACAAACAAATGGTTTAAGGTGCAAGAGATCAATATCGAAAACATTGACCAGTTGACATATTGTTGAAAAGAGTTAAAAGCTTTAGAGTTGACGTGACTGATATCACGTGAGTGACACTCCGCTGACTGACACATCACACTCCAGACCATACGTGTGTTACTTCTGTTGTGTTTGCACAGTGTATCGATGTATATTGTGTCTTTTGGGTATTATTCATGAAGTGGCCATGTTTATTAAGTTGTCAGTGTCAGTCTGTCTGTCAGTTAAGTTGTTGTTAGTCTGACATGAGCCCTTATCACTCGTCTTATTGTTTTCTTATTCAATTCTTAATGGATTGAGGAGACTCACATCACTACAAATACGTCAGACGCTCTAGTGCATTACAGATGTGATGAAGAGAACTCTTGGCTTATGTTGGTTATTTTGACTGAAAGATGACCATCAAAACCATTCTGTTTTGGTTCAGGGCGTCATCATCCTGAAGCTCAAGTGTGCCACGAACAATGAACCTCCACCAGGTCCTGACAGGGGCCGTCAACCCCGGAGACAACAGCTTCTCTGTCGGCGGTATTAACAACCAGCCCTTCACGGTAAACACAAGACATTCATTGAAGTACATTTGTATGTATTTGGCCGAGGCAATTAACCAAAGCGACTCTCAAAGTGTATCATCTATTCAGGCCTGCTTGATAAGCTATGGAAACACTTTGTGTTTATGTGAAGATGGAGGGGTTGACACACATTTGAACTGAGATGTGTGTCTGGGGATATCACTGCTCTCTTTCCAGTGATTATGTTCACATGTCGTGTGTTAAAGGCATACGGCTCGGGCTGTGACGTGGTCATTCTGGGCAGTGATTTTGAGAGGATCCAGATTATCCCAGGAGCCAAACATGGGAACATTCAGGTGGGCTGTGTGGACTGTTCGCTGCAGCGGGGTCAGGTGAGAAACACACTCAGACCTGAGAAGCTTGAGGTTTACAGAAACATGTTGTGTTCTTGGTGCACACTCACATCACTCACTGCTGTACTCACTCTTGACTAGCCAAGAATAACAGCATTGTTGGATGATTCAGCTCTGTGACTCGAAACTTATCTGTTTTTGCATCGACAGATCGCGGCATCTTATGGAAACATTATTTGCGTATTCGAGCCTGTAGAGGTCGGTCCACGAGGAAAAGCACAGGTGCGTGTCTTCTTTTCTTATCAATCTTTCATAGAGTCTTGATGACGTTATAGCTGCACTATATTACAAATTTCCATTCTTATAACATTTCTCAGTTATCCGATATCAATAAAAAAATAAGACCAAAGTAGAACTAAATAGTATCAACGAATTATACTTCCTAAATAACAAGTTAAAAGGTCTCCCTAGTATTCATAAACATTTTCTCAGTCACTTTTAATGAAAGTCAGTGAGCGCAGCTGTGACGTGTCAGAGGAGATCGGGTTCTCCCGGCTGAGTCTGGTTTCCCACAAGTTTTTTTTTCTCCATGTATTTCTCATTGGAGTTTGGGTTCCTCTCCACAGGGTCGTGTTGTGCTCGTCGAGAGACTGCTGATATTAGATATTATTTACTAGAATGATCTTGCTTGTTCTATAAACACCATGTGCTGTACTTTGTTTGACCTTTAGTGTTTTATTTGCTCCTGTAAAGCTGCTTTGGAACAATCCAGATTGTGTAAAGCGCTATATAAATCAAATTGAATTGAATAGTTCTGTCACTGATTGTTGTTTTCTGTTCAACAGAAGCTGAATTATCACTGGCAGAAGAGCGGTCAGTTTGCTGTGCAGTCAGTGGCACACATCTTGACGTGGCATCCCACAGGTACATCAACACCTGTGACATCTGTCTGACTCCTCCTGTCAGAGGTCAGAGGCTCATCTTTCTCTTGTCTCCTGACTCTTTACAGGTACTTGTCTGTTGACTGGCTCATCATCTCTTCAGTTGTGGTGTAAGCTGCACATCAGTCCAGATGCTGAAGAGGAGCGTCAGGCGGCGGCTTCTGACCCTCAGAGCTCGTGGAGATGTGTTTGGCAATGCAAGTCAGTATTCATCTTATGATCTTCTGCTTTTTTCTCAAACGACTCGTCAAACAGATGCAGTGACATCTCACTCTTCTGAAATGTTGCAGGACGGCGGCGTCGACTCATTTCATCCAGTTTTCTCCAGATGGAGAGTTTTTTGCCACTGCTGGGCAGGTCTGTGCTGTGTGTGTCTTTGTGTTTGACCACTGTAAATATAGACATGTACACAGACATGTGTGTTGAGCGAAATGATAAATCCACATGTGGCCAGTTTGGTATCACAGAAAGTGAAGTTTTGCATTAGTTTGGGGTTTTTCCCTGAGAGATTTTCTGCTTGCAGGATGACTGTTTGGTGAAGGTGTGGTACAGCTCTAGCAGATGGCAGGTTGACGTTACTAAACTGATCACTGGGGCAGAGATCAACTTCTCCTTCATTTACCTGGCTCACCCTCGCTCCGTCACCGGTTTCACCTGGAGGAAGACCAGCAAGTACATGCCCAGGTGAGTGGAGGAATCATGAGATGATGAACAAGTGAGCTTTAAGGACTTGACAGAGCAACGTGTGTTTTTCTCTAGAGGTGCTGTGTGTAATGTTCTGCTGACCTGCTGTAAGGACAGTGTGTGTCGACTCTGGGCCGAGACGCTGTTGCCCAGTGACTGTCTTCTGTCTGGACACAGCAGACACAGCAATATGAACAGTGATGTGAAGAAATCCTCCAGCAACAGCGGCGCACACAACCCACTGGAGGTGAGATCATTACAGCCCATCTGAGAGTAGTCAAGGCCCGGTCATTCCATGTCTGTTTTTGTTTTTCAATGAATTGTATTATGTGTCTCGGTTGACACAGAATTACATTTTAGCGAATGTGTGATTTTCTGGACATTATAAATGTTTGAGAGAATACATCCTCATCATCATCCTCATCATCATCCTGAAGAACATTATTTGTGGTTTCAGCTGAACCTGAAGCACTCATGGAGAGAGCAGGTGAGAGGTTTGTCTCAGCTGTCGTACACAGGCCCTCTGCCTCAACAGCAGAACAAACATTACAGCCACCGAACCAACATCCTACACGCCAACTCTCTCTGTCACTTTCACATCGCTGCCAGCATAAACCCAGCCACAGGTAACAAACACACAAACACACAGTGAGACGCACACTAACACAGTGACACACACTCACATGCACACACAGTGAGACACACACTAACACACACACTCACACACACACACAGACATTATTCCCTAAAGATCTGCTTTCGTGCATCACCTTGAATTTGTCATTTGCTAGAAAACAACACAAGCGTTATTATCATCAGTGTTTTTATAAATATCATGTTTGTGTGAACCGAGCCTTTCAAACGAAGATTTTTGTGCAGACATCCCTCTGCTGCCCTCCATCTCATCTATGAGCGGCTCTGAGGAGGAACCGGGCGGCACCTTCACCGTTCATTGGCTGAACAACAAAGAGCTGAACCTGACGCTGAACATGGAGGTGTTTCTTCAGCAGCTCAGGAGAAGCGTCGAGCAGAATGGTAAAGTCTCCTCCTGACAGGACGCTGTTATATTCCATTGAGGTCACTCAAGTTTATTGAATCTCTCTGTAGACGCAGATGAGGATGGGGACAGCGCGGGTGGATCGGCATCTCTTCCTGCGGCTGCTGTAGATCATCAGGTGGATGTGCTGCTGAGTAACTGGAACAAAGCTGCAGATATGCTCTTCAGCATTTACCCGATGGACGGATCGCTGCTGGTGTGGAACGTCGACTGGTTGGATGAATACCAGCCCGGCATGTTCCGACAGGCGCAGGTTTCTCGCTGCATTATTCATTTAAATTATGTTCTTCCTGTTGCCTCAGTGATCTCTCGTGAATGTGAGCACACCGTTAACTCCTTCTCTGTTTCAAGGTTTCCTTTGTGTCACGAATTCCTGTGGCCTTCCCCACCGGGGACGCCAACTCACTCAGTCGCAGCGTTGTGATGTATGCCTGCAACAAAAACGTGGACCTGGCCATTCAGCACGGACGTCATCGGCCCGCTGGTCTGCCCCACTCCACCTCCATTCTGATCGGCCTGGGTCAGAACAAACCTGCCTCCAACAACATGCGTCTCAGCATCTTCACCCCTAGCGTCCTGATGATCTCCAAACACGCCGATGGCTCCCTTAACCAATGGGCCGTCAGCTTCGCGGAGGACTCCGCCTTCTCGACGGTGCTCAGCGTCTCTCATAAATCCCGATACTGTGGTCATCGCTTTCACCTCAACGATCTGGCCTGTCACTCTCTGCTGCCTCTGCTGCTCACCACCTCACACCACAATGCCCTAAAGACACCTGACGGTGGCGCTGGACCGCCACAGCCCTCCGGCCTCAGTGCCTCGTCTCATAGGAGCAGAACGTCATCAGGTGGCGTCTCCCCCAACGCAATTTACAGCGAGTTGATCCTGTGGCGTGTGGATCCAGTAGGGCCGCTGTCGTTTTCGGGGGGCGTGTCAGAACTGGCCAGGATCAACTCGCTGCACGCGTCAGCATTCTCAAATGTGGCCTGGCTGCCCACGTTCATTCCCAGCAACTGCCTCGGTGAGGATGTCTTCCTCTGTGTCTAAACCCACACCATCAAGAGTTCTGTCCATCAGTACGGCTCTGATTGGGTCATAATCACAGCTGTGTAATCACTGGTGCATAACCGGATGTCAGGATTGAGGAATTCCGCTGTGTTTTTATTCACACATCCTGGTGCATCTGCACTGTTGTGTTCGTTTTAAAGCTGTATTGTGCAAAAATGGATGTGCGATTTTTATTAGCATTTTCTTAGAATGCGGGACCTTAGCAAACTTAAGCCACGTTTCAACAGTATTCAAGAACGTGAATATGAACACGATTAAATTTAACATAAACCAAAATATTATTTGTTATTTAAACTTAAAAAAAAAGACTTGTTTGAGCAACCATGTTGGTTAAAGGGATACTTCACCCAAAATGAGAATTCTCTTATCATTTAGTCACCCTCAGAGTGTTCCAAACTATGTATAAATGTACATAGTATAAACTGTATAAATGGCTTTGCTTTTTTAAACGCTCGGGAAGATATTTGGAAGAATGTCAGATCTCATCCACATTTACTGCCAGAGTTAGGAAAAATAAATACTATGTGAGTCGATGGGGGGTGAGATTTGACAATCTTGCAGATATCTTCCCATGCCTTCAGCAAAACAAAGACATTTATACAGGATTGAAACAATCTGAGGGTGAGTAACTGATGAGAGAATTTTCCTTTTTCGGTGAAGTATCCCCTCATACCCTTTCGTTTGAAGTGAAACCCTAACCTGGTAAATCTTCTTTTTAAATCTACCCCTCCAACCAAAAGAGAATCGAGACCCCCGACCCCTTCACGTGAACGCACTAAACTTATAATACTGCTTTTCTAAATGTCATAAAACAGCTTGAACAGGCGAGTTTGTGCAGAAAACTTTCCTGGTTTGTTGTGTTATTTGCACTATTTGAGTCTGATGGTTTAAAAAGGCAGAAACAGGGAAAAGCACTCTTGGGTTATTTGTGTCGGCTGTGCCGGTAAACATCTGCTGCATTGAATATTCATAAATGTGTATTTACCCTTCATGAATATTTACTGTATATCTTTCAAAGTTTCATTGGTGAAGTCCAGCATGTTTTTCTGCTTGAAGCTAATGGGATGTTGGTGTCTGTTCATTCATATTTCATTTCTTCCCAAAGGTGCGTACGGTAACTCACCCAGTGCCTGTTTTGTAGCCAGTGACGGTCACTCGCTCAGACTCTATCAGGCTGTTATTGAGGCCAAAAAACTGCTGAGTGAACTCTCTAACCCTGACATCTCTGTAAGACACACACATGCACATACAATACAATACACTACAATACAATTCCATAAATGAGAATCATTCGTCATGTGATTGATTTTTCAGAAATATGTAGGAGAAGTTTTTAACATCATCAGTCAACAATCTACGGACAGACCGGGCTGCATCATTGAGCTGGATGCCATCACAGATTTTGTACGTATACGATCTGCTAGCGAAGAGAAATATCAAGAGAGATGTTTTGATCTTTTGTTATTGGCTTTACAGCTGGGCAAACAGACGCAGCTCCTGCACGTGTTTGAGGAAGATCTGATCCTGGGAAATGAGAAATCAGACGATGGTTCTCAGGATTCTGGTACGAAGAGAATCTCTCTGATGTGATCACAGCGCTCATCCCTTTCTGTGTCCGTGTGAGTTCATGAGCTCTTGTTCTTCATTCAGATTCTTCAACCCTCTTCTCCGCTCGATTCTTTCTGGTGGTGCTGGAGTTTTCTCACAGCGGCAGATCAATTCTACACATGTGGCATCTTCATCTAGAAGCTGATCCTGTCAATATGGGTTTGTAATGGATTTTAAGAGTGTAATGGAAGTAAAATTGAAGATTGCTTCTGTGTTCCAACAAAGTGAGATTTGTGTTAAAAGACAAGAAAGATACAGTAGACTGTAAACATTTCTCTGTTGATTCATCGTCACGTTTGTTGATGTTGTTTCAGATCAAAGCCGTACTTCATCACCTGTGAACGGTTCACCGTTTGAGACGTTGAGCTCACCACAAACCCTGACATCAAAGCTGAGCAAATCCAACCTTCAGAGCGCCTGTCACCTCACTCTTACAAACACTAAAGTCTTCTGTCAGGAGCTCCGTCTTCCGGAGGGTGTCGAGGTCATTCATGTAACACCCGCTGCAGGTGAATTAAACGGCGGATGATTGATCTCATTGAGTGTTTCAAAATCAAATCGGCTGAAAAAACCCTGTTCTGATTGCAGGTCACCTGAGCTCTTCGTCCTTGCAGCCAGCCGGACGGGCTCCGTATCTGCTGGCCACGTCCTGCTCGGATGGTGCCATCAGATTCTGGAGGTGTAAAGCTGTCTCTGAGCCCGAGACTCCGGAGAAAACATCATACGTGTGGGAGGAGTGGCCTCTGATTGTAGAGGACGGGTTGGTCAGCAGCAGCGCTCTGAGTGTTTCTGGACAGCTCATGGATCTCAGCTGCTGTCACACCAGTAGAGTGGTGGTGGCACACAGGTCAGAGAGACATTACGGTGGCACTGCTGAGCCCCTCGTGCACGTCAGCATATTCCAGTGTGAGTCCACAGGCGGATCTCAGTGGATCTTGGAACAAAAGCTGAAGATCATCGCCTCTTATAGTACAGATAGCAATGACTGTGACAAAAGCTTGATGGTACCCAGCGTCAGGGATTCATGCGTGCTCACTAGCGATTGTTTAGCTCTCGGCAGGAGACAGGTTCATTTGGACTGGGTTTCCAGAGAGGATGGTTCTCATATATTAACCGTAGGTCTGGGATCCAAACTTTACATGTACGGCATGCTCTCGGGAAAGCCTCCGGAGCTGGGACTCTCTGACAGCGGCCAGCAGCGCTGCTCCTCTCGTCTGGTTCTCCTGCGAGTCGTGGATTTGGTGTCATCCGTCGAGGGGTCGCTGCCCATCCCTGTCTCTCTGTCTTGGGTGCGAGATGGCATCTTGGTGGTCGGGATGGAGTGCGAGATGCACGTGTACTCTCAATGGCAGCCTCCGGCCCCGGTCAAACCGGCCGTCACCACCGGAGAGAACAGCGTGGGCACGGGTAGCGTGACGTCACTTCCTGCTGCTGTGAAACAGGAGGGGCTCAGTCCCAATCCTCCTAAGAAAGGCCTCACCAGGTCAATGACTAGTTTGGCTCAGAAGCTGAGCGGAAAGAGAACCGTGTATGATCTGCCAGCAGAGCTGGAGGATTCTGGGTTATTTGAGGCAGCTCATCACCTTTTCCCCACGCTGGCCCAATATCATCCAGTACAGCTGTTAGAACTCATGGACCTCGGCAAGGTCAAACGGGCCAAAGCCATCCTGTCCCATCTGGTGAAGTGCATTGCTGGGGAGGTTGTGTCTCTGAAAGACGCCCCGGTCAGCCACGAAAGGCGTCTGCGCTCTCTCACCATCAGTGCCAGCGGAAGCACCGCCAGAGACCCAAAGATGTTCAGCAAGAGCGAGAGCTCGGACTACACTGAGATCGACTCTATCCCCCCACTTCCCTTATACTCACTGTTGGCTGCCGACGAGGAGACTGCTCCCCGAACCGAAGAACGGGCCGGCGGTGCTCGTACGTCCAGCCGAACGGACACCTACGATGAGCTCTTCCAAACCTCGGGTCTCAGCACGGACGAAGCGGATCCTTTCGGTGCAGACGAGGAGGACGGAAATGTCAAAGTCATTGATCTATCAAAGTACAGCCCCACGTTCTTTGGTCCTGAGCATGCGCAGGTGTTATCCGGTCACCTGCTGCACTCGAGTCTGCCGGGTCTGACGCGGATGGAACAGATGTCTCTGATGGCTTTAGCGGACACTATCGCTTCCACCAGCACAGATATTGGAGAGAGTCATGGGAAAGG
This sequence comes from Triplophysa tibetana, assembly GCA_008369825.1. Classification (NCBI taxonomy): domain Eukaryota; kingdom Metazoa; phylum Chordata; class Actinopteri; order Cypriniformes; family Nemacheilidae; genus Triplophysa; species Triplophysa tibetana. The sequence goes on along the minus strand of CM017904.1, from coordinate 22,598,513 downwards.
CCGAGGTCATAACATCATGACCTTTCTCTGTTGAGTTGTTGATGTGTTTGAGAGATGTTTAAATGTTGTGTTGTCTTCATTTAGGTGGAGAGACGCTGGATGAATGTGGCCTGAAGTTTCTGCTGGCTGTACGTCTGCACACTTTCCTCCTGACGTCCGTACCTCCGGCTCATCGAGTTCAGCTGCTTCGTCAAGGTATTTCACACGCTTACACCACTGTCGGCCAAGTTAATAGGAAAAACTCATTCATTACTAGTTACTGATTACATATTCAATAGTGTCATTAGATTACTGTACAAATGACTCTCTCCAAAAATGTATTGAATGACTTATTACTCATTACTTTCTATTTCCTACATCAAGCTTGATTAGTTCAGTGATTCAATGATAGACATGAAAAGACTCTTTTAATTCATTCAAATAAATCATATTAAACTACATAAAGTATTATTATGAACTGACCATAGTAAACAAATGTGAGAATTATACATTAAAGCACAGATTTTAGAGTTAGACTTTGAAATTCAAATTACCGTAACCCATTACTTAGTAACTAGTGACACCCAGAGCCATTGAGAGAGAGAGTTCTGCCAACGGACGTCCAAAACGCTGGACGAGCATCACGTGAGTCATGGAGCCTTCAGATAGTTCCAGGAAATTGTTTTTTCTTTTAATGCTTTATTTCTTCTATTTTTTTATTCATTAAATGGCTTTCGTCTTACAATGGGTTAAAAGTTTACCTCAGTTGGTCTGTTTAGTCACAGCTCCATGAGTATCTAGTAACTTCCAGGAACTAATGAGAGCCTCCATGAACTGCCAATGCTGTGAAAAAACTGTTCCAATGGAGTCTACGGAGTTGACTCGACTCTCCCTCTCAAAGGCTCTGGTTACACCCAACACTATAACTCAACACAGATTAACTCAGTTGTTAAATCTAGTTTTTTTAAAACCATAACCCTCACCTGGACTAGTGTAATAATCTATATATAGTGTTAGTCAGGCTTCCAGATTGCAGATGGTCCAGTATGCAGCTGCACACCTGTTAAATGGCACATGACGGCGGGGACATATTACCCCTGTTCTTGCCTCTCTTCACTGGCTACCGGTCCAATTTAGGATTGATTTTAAGATTTTAGTTTTTGTCTTCAAATCTCTTAATGGTTAAGCCCCTAAATATTTGTCTGACTTGATTAAGCCGTATGCTCCTCGGGTTAAGATAAAGAGTTGGGGTGACCGGGCGTTTGCAGTGCCGGGCGGCCCTGAAGCTCTGGAACAGTTTTCCCTCTACATTAGACAGACCCAGACACTTGTTGTTTTATATCTAGTCTTCAAACTCATTTTTACAGGTTGGTATTTGACACTATGTTTGAGCTGCTTCATGTCTTGATTTATTGTTTTTCTATTCTGTTATTATTGATCATTATATTCTCGAATGCATGTACAGCACTTTGTTAAACACGGGGTGATTTTTAGAAAGTGCTTTATAAATACACCTTGACTTGACTTGAACACTGCCTTACACAAGAATGGGTTTAGTAAGGGTGAGATCCTTCAGCTGTGATGTAGTGAGTGCTTCTGAGGTGTCTCTGTGTGGCTCGTCAGGTTTATCCACCTGTCATTATGCCTGGGCATTTCACTCGGAGGCCGAGGAGGAACTTCTGCACACACTTCCAGCTCTACAGAGAGAAGATCCCACATGGCCGGAGCTGAGAGCGATGGGTGTGGGCTGGTGGCTCAGGAGCACTAATAAACTGCGCAGATGCATTGAAAAGGTTTGAGAAAGAGCTCCTGTCTTCTGCGCGTGTGTGTGGGAAGGGTAAACCCTACGGTATGAGGACAAAATGTCCCCACAAAGGTGGCACGATTTGGTCCCCATGAGGAAACAAGCAAATAAATCATAAAGAAATGACTTTTTTAAAATGTAATAGAGCAGGAAGTGTTTAGGGGTAGCGAATATGATGTCTATAGAATGTTCCAACAAAACATGGAAACCCAACATGTGTATGTGTGTGTTCACAGTAGATTTCTCTGGAGACTGGTGTGTGAGAATAATGAATCTTTATATTCACATTGAGGTTCATTCACACAGGAATGTATTTGCGTGTGTTTGGTTTGACATGTAAAACAGTTCACATGTAGTTATGTTAGTTGTTAAAAAGCGTGTTTTTGATGAACGTCTGTATGATTTCTGACAGTATTGAAGGAAGATGACAGCGTGCTGTGAAATATATACATTATAGATTGTAGGTTGCATTTATAGTGTTAAACTCTTTTTTCCTGTACCAGACGTTTGTTTCATAATCTTTGATCTTTCACCAGGTGGCTAAAGCTTCATATCAGAGGAACAATGACCCTTTAGACGCAGCTTTGTTTTATCTGGCCATGAAGAAGAAAGCTGTTGTTTGGGGACTCTACAGGTAACACACACACACGCGCACACACATGTTGTGTAGACTTGTGTAGACATGTGTAATGTGCTCTCCTATAGATCACTTTGTATCAAAGCATCTTAATGAATGAATGGTCATGTAGCTCAATGTTTGGAGCAAACGCCAAGGTCATGGGTTTGTTCCCAGGGACAAAGTGTATAGAATAATGAAATGTAAATTCCTTTGGATAAAAGCAAAATGCCAAATCCATAAATGTAAATGTAATGAATATATAAAGAGTTTGGTTCCAAATTGAGACGACTCTGTGAAAAAAATGTTCTAAATCTAAATCATGTTTCTTATTGTGCATTCCAATGAATATCAATCAAACTACAGTTGGTTTGTTTTGATTAAAGCCATAATAACTAAATACAGCTAACTAACACAATACTAACATTTTTTAAAAGAGAGTAATCTCGTTCTGGAAGCAAACTCTTCATATGTTAATGTGTGCTAAAGAAAGGGTCGAATCCCAGCAGCATCTGTTTTCTGAGATCTTGTGTGTGTGTTGAAGAGCTCAGCATAACGTGAAGATGACAGCGTTCTTCAGTAATAACTTCAGTGAGGATCGCTGGAGAAAGGCAGCGTTAAAGAACGCTTTCTCTCTACTGGGAAAACAACGCTTCCAACATTCTGCCGCTTTCTTTATGCTGGCTGGATCCCTGAAAGACGCTGTGGAGGTATGACTATCTTCTCTGTGTTTGTCACATGGATTTCTCTTTAAACATGCGTGTTGTCATGAGATGTGTCGTCACACCATCAGGTTTGTATAGAGAAGATGCAGGACCTTCAGCTGGCTCTGGTCATCAGTCGCCTGTATGAGTCTGAGTTTGAGACGTCCGCCACTTACAAACGGATCCTCCAGAGACACGTCCTGGGTCACGAGCAGCAGATCCCGGCCCATCAGGATCCCTTCTTACGCAGTATGGCACACTGGGTGTTAGAGGACTACAGCTGGGCTCTGGACACTCTTCTTGAACAGCCTCGTGTTCACACAGATATATCAGATCACGGTGAGAGAAAACAGGCTAGGTGTGTCAGCTCAGCTTTTATACGGTTTGGACCAATGAAAAGGCACCTGCATGCTCACTCTGAATATCAAAAGAAGTGTGAGAGCCTCTGTTCAGAGATGTTATTTTGCTTGTGGTTTCAGAGACGGCAGCCACCTCTCCCTGTAATCCTGACGTGTTTAACTTCTACACGTTCCTCCGGGTTCATCCGCTGCTACTCCGCCGTCACCTGGGCTCCTCAGATCAATCTAAAGTGGCTTTGACGGCCGAGGGCCGCGTCAGCGACTCCATCAGTCTGATGGAAAGAAGACTGTTCTTCACCGCCGCTCATGCACACTTACAGGCCGGCTGTCCCATGCTGGCTTTAGAAGTCCTCTCCAAAATGCCAAAGGTTGTTAAACGGACCAAGACGCTCCTCAGCCGAGAGAATCCGTCTCCATCATTGAAGGAGAAAGCTAAAGATCTGTCCGGTGCTCTGATGAACGGCTTTGAGTCTGATTCTCTGTCTTCTCCTCGAGAGATGAGTCAGTCTGATTCTCTGCTCAGTCTTGACTGGAGTCAGCCGTCCATCACCCTGCAGGATGAACCTCTGGAGCTCAAGTGGGACAGTGACAAAGACGACTCTGAGGAAGAGGAGTCTGGACTGGCCATGAAGACCATCCACCCAGAGAACAGCAGCGTCGCTCCAGACACGCCCTCCTCGGGCACAGAGGACACAGCCCACGAGTCGCTCGGCGAGGACATTCTGGCCGCTCAGCTGAAGTTCAGCTCCTGTCTGAAGATTCTCACAACAGAGTTACGGACGCTGTCCACGGGCTACGAGTTGGACGGAGGGAAACTGCGTCATCAGTTGTGTCACTGGCTGGAGCGGGGGGTGGCGGCCCTGCAGAGGTGCTGCGGTTATAACCCGTTACTACAGCGACTGTCTGAAGGCATCTCTGCGGATCTGAGTCAGGTGGGCACCGGAGACGGTTCGGAGGTCCGGGGTGGAGACGTGCAGCACAGACGCAGACTCTGGCTTCAGAGGAACCAGCCGCTCCTGCGGATCTTCCTCAGTTACTGCGGCCTGCACGGCTCTCACGGCGCAGGACTGGCATCTGTCAGAATGGAGCTGATTCTCTTACTGCAGGAGTCACAGCAGGTGAACTGTCTCTTTACTTTACTCCTGAGTAGGGCTGCACTCATGGGTTGAATCATGATAACCATTATTCGGTCTGTTCCCAACTTTAGTTTTTACCGTCACATCGGAATGAAGCCTTTCTACTCCATTTTTGATTTCTTGCTTTTTATTATTATAAATCATTACTATTGGTCACCCTTCATAGTTGTCTGTTTGTATTGGAAAAAGGGTTAAAGTCACCATGAAATCAAACAAGTGTTTTACAGCGTGCTGCAGTGATTATTATCAATGATTTATCCGTCTACACCATTATTTATTGTTATTCATTTGCACTTGTAATCTAACATCAACTCTTCACCACATGACGTCAGAATGAAACAAAAAAGATGTAGAACTAGACTGACCGCGTTTCACTCCGATACTCAGAAAAGAAGTCAATCGCAACTTCTGTTTCATGGTGACTTTAAAATCGTAGAAATGCAGTGAAAGAATGTTGTGCTTTTCAAGTGTCAGTTTAAAAGACACGAGCTTAGTGAGGATTTTTTGACCTTATCTGGAGATTTGTGCTTGCTTTTAAAACATTATCATTACAAGGATTCTTCTCAGCTGATTGTGATGGTTCTCAGGATTAATCCTGCAGCTTTACTGGAGAGCTGGTGACCCTCAGACACTTGGGTGTCAGAATTGATCTGCTGTTTAAATGTTTGCTCTTGTGTTTCTGATGATGTCTGGATGTGTTTGTCATCAATCAGGACGTCACTCAGCAGCATACATCAGTTCCTCTGCTGCTGGCCTGGACCGCTCGCTCCAAAACCGTGGTGGCCAATCCCATAGTGCACCTGAGCAATCTGACTCATGATATCCTGCACACCATTAACGCGCTGGACTCTCCTCCACAGCCGGATGTGGTGGACAACAAGGTACCACAGAGATATGCGACGGCGAGAATGTGTTTGTTGTGACGTGTGTCTCCCGTCATCATGTGTTTGTGTCCCCCGTCAGATTCATGTGATCCACACGCTGGCGGCGTCTCTCTCAGCCTGCATCTATCAGTGTCTGTGTGACGGACACAATTACACGTGAGTTTCACTCTCACACACAGATCTCCTGTTTCTCAGTTCTGTCTTTGTGTTGATTGATCATCACGTCTCTGTTTCTCTTCAGTCATGTGAATCCGTTCACGGGCATCGTCTACCAGAGCCTCCTGCTTACCCATCAGCCCCCGGTGAGGAGCGTGAGCATGGAGGAAACTGTCCTGCCCAACACCTCACCTGTGCAGTGGCCCGGTAACACCCGACGTCTCTCTGAACACATACACGCAAAAGTTTGACATTTTCTATAAAACATATTTTAGTATGTTTAAATCACAAGAACATCGGCATGTCCTCATAATGTAGGGGGCGTGGCCAAACACATGAATATACACCGCATTGTTAAGGCCTGTGCGTCCTTATAATGAAGGTCAAACCAGTGCTCTCACACACAAACACACGCGTGTGTACCTGATCTCTGCAGGTATCGCTGCTCTCATTCCACTGCTGAACGCTTTAGGAGATGAGAATCAGGCCGGTCTGCCCGTGCTTCTGTGCGAGATCCTCACCGCCGTCTTCCTCAGTCTGTTTGTTCACGGTCTGGCCACTCACTCCACCCATCAGCTCTTCAGGATCGTAGCTCATCCGCTCAACAGCAGACTCTGGGTGGCTGTGTTTGGAGGTGGTGTTTGTGTTCCTGTGGTGCAGACGTCCAGCTCAGCGTCAGGTCTCTACTTTTATCTGTCATCTCTCCTCTACAGCTCAAATACAGAACTTGTGTTACGACCATGACACTTTTCACGAAACACATGCACAGGTGCGTTACAGGAGCAGTGATGTCATGTGATGTGGTGTTGTGTGCTTAGTGTTAGTGGAAGATGCAGAAGGTAAGCAGAGGCGTGTCAGGCTTCAGTCTTCACAGAGTCACTCCAGAGATGTTCCTGACAGAGCCGTGACTGAGCAGGAGCCTTCTAAAGAACGCTTCGTGCCGCCCGAGCTCAGTATCTGGGATTACTTCATGGCGAAGGTCTGTGTTTGTGTTTAAGAGTTTCTATCTTTCTATACAGATGTGTGTGTGTGTGTGCGTGTGAGAAAGCCTGTGTGTGTTTTTTCTTCCATGAAGCCGTATGTGCCTCCGTCTGGCAGTGGAGAGGAATATGATTCTGAGGGAAGCCAAGGCAGTGAGGATGAGGATGATGATGATGATGATGATGTTTTTCATCTCAATTCTCCTCATGAGGAACACTCCAACAGTAACTCCTACAGGTGCGTCTCAGTCCCTGCGGTCACATGATAAACCACCCACTGATGATGTCATGTTGTTGATGTTGTCATCTTTGAGAATGGTCTGTAAACACATGTCTTCTTCAGCACCTGACCCATTACTTTTGACTTCTTTCTCTTTTCTACTCTACACCTTATCTCTGTATACTGCATTTACATTACATTTAGTCATTTGGCAGACGCTTTTATCCAAAGCGGCTTACAGTGCACTTATTACAGGGACAATCCCCCTGGAGCAACATGGAGTAAAGTGTCTTGCTCAAGGATACACTGGTGGTGGCTGCTGGGATCGAACCAGCAACCTTTTTTTTGATTACCAGTTCAGTGGTTTAACCCACTAGACCTCCATCTCCATCTTTTTTTTTTTACTGCGGTGGGCTATGAGACCAGTCGAACTTCACTTCTGCTTGTTGTTGTCCTTATGTTGTGCCAATTGTTCACCTCATTTGTAAGTGACTTTGGATCAAAGCATCTGCTGAATGACCAAATGTAAATGTTGTTCCCGTGCAGCTGGTGCTTGATGCGATTGACTATGGTGCAGAAGGTTCTGTTGAACCTCAAGAGCTTCTACCCAGCAGCCGGTCATGACCTCTTAGGTAAACGCGCTCACACTTCATTAGGTAGAAAAGAGTCTGCTGCAGGAATAATGTGAGAGTGTTTGTGTGTTAGATCTGCCCGTGTGCTCTCCGCTGTGTCACGCGGCTCTGAAGACCCTGCAGCGCTGGGAGCAGCTGTTGTTGAAGAGGTTGGAGATTTTTGGAGGTCCTCCATCACAGTACATCTCCACACAGCTACAGGATGAGAGCGTGTCGTCTGGACCGGCTCTTCTGAGGCACAAAGCCCTGCTGGAGCCCGCCAACACACCTTTCAAGTAAAACGCAGACCAACATGTGCTTGTGTGTGTGGTTTCAGAAGGAAGAATTAGAGATGCACTGATAGGATTTTAATACCTATTTTAACAAACAACTATCGGCTGATTCTGATACTGATAAGGGTCAATTACACACTATACAGTACTATACAATATTAGCATTCAATTCATTTGACTGAACATGAATTGGATCCATTTAACATTTTAAGAGCGGCACAAGTGTAAATGTGCCAAATGTTAGTTTAGATAAAATACAATAAGACAACATGACGATCTTCAAAGGTGATTTTTGCTATCCATTATTTATTATATTAAAAACATTAACTCAAATTTGATTTAAAATGGATCATTTCTTTAATAAAACAGTCTGTGCTGTTGCTGTTTACAGTATTTATTTTGTTCAGTGAAAAACATTGAATATTCAGACATCAGCTCATAAATTAATAAACTAGGGACCTAAGAAATCTGTCTTATTTTTTTCCTTAATTCCCCTTTAATTTTTCTAGATTCTATGTTTTCTTTTTTTGTATAAATTTTGTATAAATGTTCAAATGAACCAGTATCTTACATCTTATGGTTATTTCTTTTACTTTTTGAACTCTACATAATACTAGTTTTGTACATTTTTAGTAGCTCTTTTTATATGTGGTTAACTGGACTTTTATTTTGACGACGGACTTTTATTTTGATGGCTTGCGCAAAGTTTGACAGCAGCTTCTCTCAAATGAAAGAGTAAAATGTTAGATAAACTCTGTTAGATCAGCGCTGATTCACTTTGTGTTCACGTCCACCAGATGCTAAAAGAACACAAACCCACACCTCTCATTCACACACACAACAAGCAGATCACATATTTAAACACCAGATGAAGAATTATTAGCACTATTCAGAGCACACTTTGAATTTCATGAACCACCTCAGTGATACTTTCTGGCGTGTTGCTACTTTACATCTGTGTTTATCGCTTCAAGGAAATCAAAGAACTCTAATAAACCATCTGTATCTGCCTTCTTTATGCTATTGCCAATGGTGTTAAATTAATTTATTATCGGCTGATTCATCGGTGCATCCCTAGAAAGAACTCTTCTGATGGAGTCTAATGTTCCATCTCAGGTCTCGGAGGCGCTCGGCTCTGCCTGTCAGACGTCTGTGGCAGTTTCTGGTCAAACAGGAAGAGGTTCAGGAAACCTTCATCCGTAACATCTTCACCAAGAAACGAGATCAGGATGAGGTATTGGTGTCACACACATTGTCAGTTTCTGCTTCTTTACTTTAATAACCCCCGTCTGCATTGCTGGTGTGTTTTATCTCTGGTGATCTCGTCTCTGTGTGTTGGATAATTCACGCATGTGAAATTAAGGTTGTGTTGTCATGTGTTAACTCTCTGATGTGTGGGATTGATCTGCATGTGTCATGATAAATCAGGAGACTGACAGTCTGAACCATTCTGTGATTCTGGAGCCCAACCAACAGCAGGTATCAGCTGAACGTCTCTCTCTGTCAACTCACATTTCATCATTCAGTCACTTCCTGACGCATAACGCCTCACATTTATTGCCCTTCGTTCTCATAATATACCTGATCTGCAGTCAGAGTCAGTGATGTCACAGCAAGTCTTGTTTCTCACGCAGATCGAGGGCAGTCTGGGCAGCCCCGTGGCCAAAGCTCGCATCATCCACAAAGAGTCTGACCTCATCACCGCCTTCGCCATCAATAAAGTGAGCTGCTGTTCTTCTGTCTGCTTCCTGTGGCTGAGCTGAAATCTCATCAGCGTCTCGCTGTTTTTCAGGCCAATCGCAACTGTTTAGTGATCGCCTCCACTCAGGAGATCCAGGAGCTGGACGTCTCCGCCATCCTGGCCACTCAGATCATGACGTGGATCGACGACGAGGCAGAGATGGAGGTCAAAGGGTGAGATGACGCTGATGTCAGGTGCGTTGTGAATGTGTTCAGTGCCGTTCCTCTGATGGCAACTCCACGGTTGTTTGACAGGAGCGATGATTTTCTGGTGGTCCATGCTCGTGACGACTTCGCCGCTTTGCACGGCACCACGCCCTACACGCACAGCAGCCCCGGGACGCCCATCAACATGCCCTGGCTGGGCGGCGTGCAGACGGGTCGAGGAGCGGCTGTGGTGAGACTCTTCACCTGTGACATCCAAAACACCTGAAAGATCTCAGACTGACCGTCACATTGACTTGCTTTTGTTTCTTCAAGCAGCTCATCAAAAGAAACATCAGTAATGTGAGACGGATGACGTCACACCCCACCCTCCCCTACTGTGAGTACCCCCCCACCCTCTGTCCTCTCATTGGCTGTCGTAAAACAGGTCCTCTCATGACTCTGTGTGTGTGTGTGTGTGTGTGTGTGTGTGTGTGTGTAGATCTGACCGGAGCTCAGGACGGAAGTGTGAGGATGTTTGAGTGGGGTCATTCACAGCAGATCACCTGCTTCAGAAGTCCTGGAAACTGCAGAGTCACAAGAATCCGCTTTAATTTTCAGGGGAACAAGGTAAACAAACCCTGTGTTTGTGTAGTTTGTGTCAAAGTGTGGGTTTGTGTAGTTTATGTTGAAGTGTGTTTGTGTGTAGTTTGGGATTGTAGATGCAGACGGAGCTTTGAGTTTGTGGCAGACCAGCACCGGTGGAAACACACCCAAACCATTTCTGGTAAATGTGTGTTTTATTATCTTGTGCACCGACATGTGTGTGTGAAGATATTCAAATCAGCCGCTGTAGAGACAAGAACATTTTGACAGAAACAAAGAGCCCATCGTTGTGTGAAGAGCGTGAGGTATCTTTTGTAAGACGATCAGTCTGATGGTTTAGTGGAGTCTCTCACGTGTGTGACGTGTGTTTTGTTTTTCACGCAGACACTTCAGTGTCATAATAAAACTGCCAATGATTTTGCTTTCGTGGGATCATCGTCTCTCATTGCCACAGCAGGCCTGTCGACCGACAACAGGTACAGAGAGCAACACACACAAACACACACTTTAGATCTCCATAGAGCCAATACACAACATTCTCTCTTTATTCTCTCATCAGAAATGTTTGTCTGTGGGACACGCTGGTCACACCAGCTAACAGTCTGGTGCAGGGTAAGACACACACACACACACACACATCAGCCCGTGTGAATGAACCAAAGTTAATCCTTTGTGTGATTTCAGCGTTCAGCTGTCATGACTCCGGCGCTACCGTTCTGGCTTTAGCCTCCAAACATCAGCTGTTGATCAGCGGAGGCCGGAGGGGTTGGATCAGTGTTCTGGACCTCAGTCAGAAGATTCACAGACAGAGTTTCCAGGCTCACGATTCTCCTGTCAAAGCTCTGACCGTGGACTCCACAGAGGAAAGATTCATCAGCGGATCGGCTGAAGGAAACATCAAGGTCAGAGAAAGCTCGACATTTATCTGCTGCTCTGTGAAGGGTTAATAAGAAACAATTAAAGACGAAAGTTCAATGAGAACTAATATAGAAGAGAGACATTTCTATGATCCGTCTACATTTAAGGCTCCTTTAAAGTCTCTCATGCGAGTCTTTCTTCAGTGGAACACAAAAGGAGATATTTAGAAAAAGGTCTTGTGTTCATACAATAGAAATCAATGAGGCTCAATGTTGTTTGTTTATCAACATTCTTTAAAATATCATTTTGTGTGTTCTGTGGAGAAAAGAAACTCTTGGTTAAATAATGAAAGATTTCTCATTTTTGCCCCTTTAATAAATTTGAACTCTTTTATTGAAACATTTTATTGAAACTAATCAAAAAATCATCGTGGTTATTATCACAAAATTAATATGCGACTCATTTCACCAAAATATATATTTATAATGAAATAAAATGAGGGACATTTTATAAACTATAGAGCTCTTTCTACACGTGTTGTAATCTTGTGTAACATTGTACATATTGAAGAGAATATGATATTAATGTTGTGTGTGTGTCAGGTGTGGAGCATGTCCACTCAGAGTCTGTTACACACCTTCACCAACGAACACGCCAGACAGTCCATCTTCCGCAACCTCGGCATGGGCGTCATGCAGATCGAAACCGGCCCGGCCAATCACGTCTTCTCCTGCGGGGCAGACGGAACCATGAAGATGCGAGTCCTGCCGGATGACAGCGCCATCAAAACTCATGTGAAGTTTATTATGTAGCACACTCTTAATCTTTGCACACGGTAAGAGAAGCAATATGAGAGACTTGGACATCACTGCTCCACCAGCCTATCCCCAATAATCCAGAGAATCTGTTTATCTGATTTTAGTCCGCGTCAGGACAGACTTACTGAAGCACATTTCTATAGCGAGTTATATAAAGATATATATTTATCAGTAAAGCCTTAACTAGCCAAACTCTTGCTAAGCAGTGTTGTGATCGTGCTCTAATAGTGATAAGTGTCCTTATATTTCTACCTAACATCCCCATCTCTCATCGCTGGTGCTCACCAGACATTCATTCCTTGATTTAAGTTACTGAAGTGGCTTTAAACATAAACTTCCTGTTAAACTATGTGTGGTAGTTTCTGTGTTGTACAAATATGAGTAATAATAATAATAGTATTGGGAAGGTATTGAATATTACTAGAATTATCAGTATTTAGTTTAGAGAGCTCATGAACACAGATCAGTGTCCTCAGTCAAAACAACACCTGCGGTTAAATCACTTCCTGCTTCTGTGTTCTGAGCTGAAATATATCATTCCACAGAATAAACCCTGAGACTTGAGCTTCTGTCTGTCAGATGAGTCTGAGAAACACTCTGAGAGAGAGAGAGAGAGAGAGAGAGAGACCAGATGAGCACAGGTGGAGGAATGAATGAATGGATGATTGACAGCTGCAGCACAATTCATTATTAGTTTAAAGATTGTAAATATGTTCATGTCATTTTGATTTGATTTGTCATTTGAAGATTACAGCTTCTTTTATTATGGGATGTAAATATTTCAAAGAAGATTTATTGAGTCTATGATTAAATGATTCTGTATAAAAAATATCTGCGTTAAATATTACGAAATATTTATAATCACCAAGAGCTCTGCAGAATATCAGTTTTAGAAGGATTGTTCAGGGCTTTTTTTACTTTGACCTCCAATCGATCGACCCCGAGCACAAACTCTGAAACTTGTGTTTCTCGTGTGAGATTTTAGATGATGAAGGTCATTTCTCTCAGAGCTCAGTTGATTTATTTTACTCTTGAAAAAAGTGTAAGAATCTGAAGTGAAACAAGGATGATATGTAGACGATCCTTTGACCTCAAATGTGAATAAACTCAGATCAATTTATTTTATAAAGCTGTAAATCAGACTGTATAGTATACAGACACATCATGACAAATAAATCCATTTAATGCAACTATGTAAATGCTTTTTTCCGTCTTTTTTTACATGACACAAACAGTCACAGTGCGAGTTTGTTAGAAATGAGCAGCTTTTATTAAACAGTATTAATGAATCACGCCGTTAGTGTTTCGCTTCACGATAACAAGATCTAAATAAAACAATAAGAATAGAGACAGAATTCTATTTATCAAATCATCATTTCTCTGTTAATAAACCGCAGAGTGTTTCTGGTGTCTGCAGACGGTCACAGTTTGGCATAGTCCTTCAGTATCACCTCCAGCTTCTGGCTCAACATGATGTTCCCTCTGACCTTCAGCTTGCCAGCGAAAAACGCCTTCAGAGAAAGAAAGAAAGTAAGAAGAGAAGCTTGAGGGTGTGTGTTTGTGTAACTGGATTAACGCTTCTGCTGATCTGGGTGATTCTATTACCTTCTGAGGGTTTATTTTCCCCTGCACCACATCCATGAAGACGTCATCTGCCACCGTGAAGGTCACATCCGTTTTGCCTTTGTATTCTCCTCCGTGAAGATCTCCACCTCCTGACTTCAGATCAATAGCTGAAAGAAACGGGCAGTCATTGCCATGTCAAGAGCTGTGTGTCAGAGAGTGTTGAGGCTTGCAGAGCGTGACTTACTCCACCGTCTGACTGTACTGCCATCTTTAGTGATTTCCCATCCAAACACAGCGTTCACCTTCTTCACCAGCTCAGCGCCAACATCTCTGATCCTGCGTCTGATCTCGGCAAACACCAGATCGCTTTGCAGCTCATCCATCTACATGAAGGCAAACATTCTCTGGTGAAACTCACAGGTTTGTTGTGCATGTATGCTAACAGAAGGGTGTTAATGTGATCTTGCCTCCGGCGGGCCGTGGCTGACGCTCGAGTCTGAGACGGCGTGTAAATCGACGTACGCTCCAGACAGCACAACGCCTCCCGTTTCCTTGACCTAGAAAGCCAGAACAAATCACAGCATCAGGAATTAAACGGCCTCACGCTGCCATCGCGATCACCCCACGGCTGTTCTATTCAAAAATAGAGCAAAACCGCCCCGCAGCATTCTGGGAGAATGTTTCCTTACCTTACACTGAATGTGAATTCTGTTTCCCTCCTTCCACATTTCCGTCTGCAGAGATTGTCCCGGATACACCGGCTTCACGAAACGCACCTGCACGACCACAAGCTGATCATTATGGGATGTTCAATGGAATTGTGAGGTGTGTGTGTGGTGATCCGTGCTTGACCTTGATGGACTTGAATCTGGAGGCATCGTTGTCTGCGTACTGCTTTAGAACGTGACGAGTGGCGAAACCAAAGGAGCAGAGGCCGTGAAGAATGGGAGATTTAAACCCTGAGAGAAATTTCACAAAATCACCACCGAGCAAAACACAAGAAAAGAAAAGATGAGGAGCTGCGAAGGTCTCGTACCGCCCATGGCAGCAAAACTGGGGTCGATGTGAAGCGGATTCCAGTCTCCACTCAATCTGTACAGCGCCGCCTGAAACAAACACATCACACCTAAAATATCATCTCTGACACATGCACAAATGCTTTCTTTATGACACGCAGACATGTTACTTGATCTTTGGACGTTTGGTCTACGATCACAGCGTCTGGAGGTCTGTTTGGAGGAGGAACCGTGGCCTGGAAGCATGATCATAAAGCAAACGTGATGAACACCGGTGAACCGGGATAAAAGAGATTCAGTTTGTTTGAATGATCCTCACCACGGCTTTTTCTGACGTGCGTTTGCCTCCGAATCCACCGGCTCCAACGATAAACACCGAGAACTGATTATAGCAGAGCAGCTCGTGTCCGCTGTACGTGTGAACTGACACACCATGTGTTTGTGAACATCTGAGAACATTCACTCATCATGTGTGTGTGACGGCATCAATAACACACTCACCTTCCAGCAGAACGACCATTCCTGACCCTTTATCCAACACATCGGCCACTGTTGCCTTTGACGTCAGAGTCCCTGTGAGAGAACACATGATGTTGAAGTGAAAGATGTGAGCGAGAGAGAGAGAGAGAGAGAGAGAGAGAGAGAGATGTTGAGAGCTTCACCTGATGTGGGCAGAGGTTTAAACAGCTCCAGGTGTTGTTCTCCATGCAGCAGCTGCACAATCATTGACAGTTACACAAACTTCATGTGTTCTCATGAATACAATCACAGAGGTTCTCTCACCCGGGTCAGATCGATGTCCAGTCCTGGAACGCTGCTCAATCCCATCATGGAGCTCTGAGCGGGGATCACTCCAAACGTGGGCAGACAGCTGAAGTCCTCGTGACCCTCGTAGAGGAATTTGAGATGATGGGGGTCTTTGGTGCTCATGCCCACTCCCAACGCGTACAGAATTGTGTTCATGTGTGTGTATGTGAAGGTCATCTCAGCCAGAGATCGGCCCACAGCGTCAGACTGAGAAGAGACAGAGTTAGACTCCAGTGGATTCATCACTATTCTCTCTGTGTGTCTGTGTGTGATGTACTCACTGGGTTCATACGGCCTGCAGAGCTCGTGGGATTGCCTTTAATTCTATCTTCAGTGTCGACACGTGACAGAACTTCCACCAGCGTCTGAAGTGAGTCTACACACACACACACACAGTTCAGATGATGTTATTGGATGTGATTTAATATTGAGGAATCAGATGAATCTTTAGATGGTCACCCTGAATGTTGGCGGGTTTGGTGGCATCAGTGAAGTCACAGATTTGGTTCCACGCGTCTCTTACGGCCTCTGGTGTCATGTTGTGATTGTTGTGTCGTATGGTACGTCCCAGACTCCTCTCCCACCGCACTGAATAAACACATTCATAACACCTTCATACACCAAAGTCTTCAATAATCACGTGTCGAACCCTATTAACAGGACCATCTCTTCTGTGTTCTACACATTGTTTTATGATTATATTTGTTTTCCTTTATAAAAATCATAAGAGATCTGAAACTCACTGGATACATTCATGTTTTTAGCGTGTTGCTGACCGACTGGAGTCAGAAGCAACATGAACACGTGTATATTTCTGTCATGGATTGACACACAGATCAGACTTACATTTCCCGATCCACCCGGCTCCGACCTGAAGACACACAGCACATCATCTATAAACATCAGATCTGCTTCAATAATCTGAACACAGAATGTCACGAGACACACCTCAAAAAGACCGCCGTTCTCCTGACACTCGTCATGACACAACCAGAGGACCAGAGGAGCCACGTATTCAGCTTTCAACGACTCCAAGAGATCTACACGAGCACAGCGTGAGGTGAGCGCTGGATAACACACATCAACACCTCTGATTGGCTCTCAGTATGTCATGTGGCGTGATGTACCTGGAGGCATGACGGTCTGTGTGAGGCGTGACCCTGCGGTCGGGGCGATGGTGTTACAGTGGATGTTGTATTTCTGACCCTCGATGGCCAGCGTGTTGGCCAGACCCAGCAAACCCAGCTTAGCAGCGCTGTAGTTGGCCTGGCCGAAGTTACCATAGATACCAGCTGCTGATGATGTCATGATGATTCTGTAAACACACATATGACGTCACCTCGTGCACGTGAGATCAGATTTCTGCTGTGGATGATCACAGATGACTCTACCTGCCGAACTTCTGCTTCTTCATGTGTTCCCACGCGGCTCGTGTGACCTGGAAAGATCCTCTCAGATGAACGCGATGAATCAGGTCTGAAGAGAGAAAGAGTCACGTGACATCTGCTGTGACACGCGTGTATGATTCTGTTTTGCTTTACGTACCCCAGTCCAGATCACTGGTTCTGCCGAATGACCGGTCGCGCAGAATCCTTCACAAAACACCAGACGAGCGTTACAGTCTCACACTTCACCTTCACTGACATCACATGATATTCAGAACTTACCCAGCATTGTTTATCACAACATCTAGAAGAAAGAAACAAAATCTGTTTACATTAAACATCATCTTTGCCGTCTCAGTATTAGTGTTGAGATGATGATGACCAGTTATTCAAACACAGCACCTATTCGCCCGAACGCGTCCAGCGCCGCCTGTATGAGCTTCTCACCGTCTTCCACTGAATCTGTGAACAGAACATCATCATCATCATCAACAAGCATCGTGACAGCGGCGGCCTCGCTGTGACGTCACACATACCGTAGTTGGCCAGAGCTTTTCCTCCTCGCGCTCGGATCTCCTCCACCACACCATCAGCGGCCGCAGAGCTCCTGCCGCCTCCTTTAATGTCTCCTCCCAGATCATTGACTGCCCCAAAACACAAACTACATCATCACCGGTGCTGGGCAAGTTACTCTAGAAAACTCATTCATTACTGATTACATGTTCATGGGTGTCATTAGATGACTGTACAAATGACTCTCTTCAATAAGTATTAATTACTCATGACTCTCTTTATCCTACATCAAGCTTGATTAATTCAGTGATTCAATGATAGACATGAAACTGCTCTTTTAATTCATTCAAATAAATCATATTAAACAACAAAAAGTATTATTATTAACTGAGCAAAGTAAACAAATGTGATATTAAACATTAAAGCACAGATCTTAAAGTTAGACTTTGAGTTTTGATGTCAGTTCCTCTATTGCACACACATATATTACACACAGTATTGAGTTTCATTACATCAGAAGTATCTGACATTAAATTACAGAAGTGAAAAGTAATTTAATTACAGCAACTCGTTACTTAGTAACTCGTTACACCAAACAGTGATGATGACGCTGATAATCAATCACGTGACATTATTCAGAAGGTAAGCGCGTGTTTCTTGTCTCACCGATGACAGCTGCTCCTCTCTCACCGAACGCCAGCGCGTATTCCCTCCCCAAACCTGCAGGACACACAACAACAAGACAACAACAAGACAACAGTCGTTGATGTGCACGTCACTGTCATAATCGAAGTTGATACCAGCAGCTGTTTGATTGATTGCTCGAGAGGGTTGATGTGTTGTTATGAGGCTCTTTGCTCTTTGAACTTTGATCGACACGCAAACACCTGCCAGAAAGCGAAGAGCTTCAAACCGCTTATAAACTACACTTTCTTATAATAAACTACAAACATATGGAGGCTGATAGAGTTAAAACATGTATGCTCACGTGTCAAAAGTAACTTTGACAGGTCATATTGATACGCACAGATGTAGTGAACCGATGTAAACTGACCTCCGCCTGCTCCTGTCACGAGCACAACTCTCCCGTCAAACATCAGAGGATTCATCTTCACACGATCTCTCTATTAATTCTGATCCTGTTGATATCGATCACAGCGGGAGCTTCTCAGGATGTGAAGATAGATACTCGAGTTCTGTGCAAACGCTCCACTGTGACTTTTGCCCCACTTCCGGTAACGGAGACCTGACGTCACGGCACAGCAGCCAATCAGATCCGCGAGGCTTTGACCTGATGTTTTTTGATGTATATGAGTATCTTGTACATTTTTCTATTTTGTGTGTATATATATATATATTATATCTTGTCAACAGCAGTGAAGCGTACAAGAGCGTATCGTGCGATTTTAAAAAGGTTTTATTGTGCAATCCAACTTGGAATTTCCAAGTAACATAATAACAATCAAGCTGCATTTGTTTTGTTTTTTATTAAAATGAATTATAATTAATAAAAAGTACAGACCGAATCAGTGTGTGTGTGCTGTTACACGTCTGAAGGTTGTGCCGTTTCTGATGGATAATGAAATGCTTCCAAATGATATTTATAGTCCTCTGTGTATGTTTAGTGTTCACACTCATCTTCTCAAGCGCGTGCACGAGGAGATCTTAACTGTGACAGTCTGTGATATTGATCTGCGTGGGTTAATAATATCAGAGCAGTGATGATGTCGATGTAAATGATGTATGTGGGGCGGCAGATGATCAGATTTAGAAGAATGAGTCATAATAACCGATCATCTTCATCTTCTCTGTGTTGTTCGTGATTCATTGACTTGAGTGTTTGCGGCGCTTTTGTCTCATGTACCAGTCAAACGCTGTAACGCGCGAGCTGCTCCACTGCGCATGCGCGACTTCACCGGGACCCGCTGCCTGCATCTTAAAGAAAACACGCGAGCCTTAACATGTGTGATCGACACGAAAGAAAACCCGACACAGCCGTGATCGACATGAGAGGACACGCGACACAGCCGTGATCCCGCTCCGGTTCGGAGGATGTCGGGCGCGGACGGAGCCGTAAATAAAGTTAAAGTCAAGCGACAGATCAGGACCATCGTGAAGGATCTCGAGAACATCTTGGGAGACCTGAAGGATGTAGCGAAGGAACTCAAAGAGGTGTGTGTGTGTGTGTGTGTGTGTGTGTGTCTGTCTCGGGGTGTGTGTTTGAATGACGTACGCGGACGCGGGTGCTGATGCTGATGATGGTGATGATGTGTGTGCGTGTGTGTGTGTGTTTATGTATCAAACGGTCATGTGATATACACACGTTCACCGAGGCCTTCACGTAAACATCTCATGAGCACACCTCCTCTTATCTGTTTTTACAGAGTTTTATGTCATTGCGTCACTAGTCACTTCATTCACATCTGCTATATGCTGTTGACAGTGACAGAGAGCTGCAGGATGTTTCCAGAAATACTGTGAAATAAGACATTCACACATACAGACTGAACAATAATCATCACATTCACATGATCTGATGACATCACTGTTTCCCACTTCAAGTTAATATTGAAGTTTTAGCAGATTGTGAACATCACAGATGTTTGATGTCTTTACCTCAACAAGTCATTCAGATGACGAAGATTATCTCTGATTCTACTGATTTATGATAAATATCATCATCACATAGAATCTTGTGTGTCATATTATACGAGGGTCTGCCAGAGACAGAGACAGAGACAGAGACAGAGACAGAGACAGAGAGAGAGAGAGAGAGAGAGAGAGAGAGATTGTTTGCCACTTATTGTCATGTGCACCAGGTAGGGTGAAAGTCTTTCTTGAAGGAACAAGACTCAACACACAGACAGCACTGCTCGTTACAAATAATACAGCAAAACATCAAGAGCGCTGAATGATAAAGTGATGTGCGACTCTTCTCGCTGCTCTCAGGTGGTTCAAGATATCGACTGTTTGACATCAGATCTTCATCTGGAGGAGGAGATGATTGACAGCTCGAGGACTGACACATTCAACAGCAGCTCCACCTCCTCCAGCATGGACAGGATGAAAGTGTACCCGGAGGAGATGCTCTTCAGACCCTCGTCTGTGTCCTCTGCCATACTCTCAGTTCTCAAGAGACCCAACCGGCCCCTGCCTGCGCCCCGCACCACCCCGTCCAGAGCTGAGGATCACGGCGACGGCCCGTCCTCGGAGATACAGACCGCGGGTAATGGGCTGCCAACACGGAACGCCGCTTTTGCCCCAAACGTGTCGGGCAGAGACTCGTGTCACGGCCTCAAAAGCACGGTGCTGGCGCCGGCTCCTCAGTCCAGGCACGTGAAGAGCCGCTGTCCTCAGACCACCAGAGAACGAGTCCGCTTCAGCGAGAAGGTCCAGTATCACGGCTACTGTCCCGACTGTGACCTGCAGTACGACGTGCCCGACACAGATTTACACTTCCACACAGACGTGATCGATGTCAAAGTGAGTCCGAGTCATCAGTGTTCATCGTCACCGCCGTCTCGAGGCCTCTTGGAGAACGGCAGCATCATCTCTTTCCCTCTTCAGAAACCACACAAAACCATCCTGCGCAAGTCCACCAGCACCACAGTGTGACTGAAGTTTATCTCCAGAGCTCCATCCGCTTCATCTGAAGATGTTCATCCAGACAGACAGAAGCTGGAGGTGATGAACGGTGAGTGCTTCAAACTGTCTGACGTGATTTAATGCTCCTTTCATTTGAATGTAAGATTGTGATCAACATGAGAAGATGGTCAGAGAGTGTAGATGCTCACATGGGACTTGACTGGTTAAAGAAATCACAAGATATCACTGAACTCTTCTGAATGGTTTTGTTTCTCAACAGATCTCATCATGAGCATCTTCACATGAATCTGATCTGAAGCTGGAAAATCACACTCATGTTCCCACAGCTGCTCCACACACAGATTCATCTTATTCTGTCGTCATCCTGTGAGAGACTCTTAAGTGTGTGTGCGTGTGTGTGTGTGTGTGTGTGTGTGTGTTCCTGTGTAGCTCAGTTGATAGAGCATTGTGTTAACAACGCAAATTAGTGGGTTTGATCCAAGGGAAGACACAATGATAAAAAAATGTGTTTAGACTAAATGCACTGTAAGTCGCTTTGGATAAAAGCATCTTCCAAAAGCATTAATGTGTGTGTGTGTGTCCACTGGTTTGACCTACATTATTAGGACGCACAGTCCTTATAATGCGGTGTGTGTACTCATGTGTTTGGCCACGCCCCCTACATTATGAGGACATCCCGATGTCCAAATAAACATACTAAAAATGTTTTATTGAAAATGTAAAAGTGCAGAAACTTTGGAATGATTCTTAGGGTTATGGGATAGAATATACAGTTTGTGCACTATAACATGCGTTACGTCTATGGAGTGTCTCTGTAACCCACCAATACTAACATGTGTGTGTGATTGTTTTTTTGTGTATGTGAGTGTGTGTGTGTGTGATTTGTGTGTGGTCAGAAGAGCTCTTATAATGCTGCTGCTAATTCTAACATAAAGCAAACATGTTAAGACACATAAACATCAGGACGTGTACTCACTTCACTTCAGCGTGACATTAAATGCAGTGCTGAGCGCTGTCTTCACCTCTCACACATCAAACACTTTGTAAAGACACTCTATGTTTTTCTAAAGAAAACCTTCAACTATATAAAGAGAATATTTTTGATATTTTATCAGATGATTTTAAAGATGTCAACATTTTTGTCAGGACAGAATACAGTGAAAAATGTATTTATGTACCAATTAAAAACAAGTAATGACCTGCAGGCCAACATGTGTGTTTTCTCACCGTCCGGTTGTGTTGTGAATCTGTAAACAGGCTTCAGTTTTTATCTCTGTGTACTAGTGATTGAATATCACACACGCACACATCACTAATCTTCAGATCGGACACAAGATGTGTTCATGAATTCAGAATCTTACAGCTCAAAGTCAAGCCTCAGTGTTACTCCTGCAGTGTCTGCTGTTAGAAATAAAGTTCAGAGCAGATTTCAGTCAACAGTTTTAAAGAATGCTTTGATTCGGATCCTTCACTCTACTGGACTGACATCACATCACATGAGAAGTGAAGATGATTTTGTATCACACACACACACAGGGTTCAGTAATGTGCTGCGTCATGGCTCTGAGAACACTAAAGTGACCCAACTGAGATTTGCAGCTGAAAAACAAAATATTTAACATATTGAGTGTTTTAGAGCAAAGTAAAAGAGTCACTCATGTGCATTACAACCCTTTTGAACAGCTGAAGTCAAACTAACAGTATTTATATGTGTGTATGTACAAGAAATATACAGCATACAGCCACATAAGAAATAATAGACAACTCCAAAAATGTTCTGCTCCTCTGAATTTACTTTTTCTAGTCAGTTTTAAAAAAGTATAATTTTTGTTTCATTCAGTGAACTAATGACATTTCTCCCAAATTCTGAAGGAAAAAAAAGGAAACGAAAGAAAAATAAAATAGTAAAAACTGCTCATAAAGATGTAATTTCTACAGATCATAAATACTGAAAAGGAAATTTTGCCATTTTCTTTATTTGATCAAATCAATTTGTATATTTTTACTGACGTATTTTAGGGCATAAGGGAATCAGTGTTTCAGATCGCTGTTGGGTGACTTCATGTCATTTCTGAGGTTTGTTTGTGATGAAGGTCAACACTGGACTGTAATGGACACAACACACACACCCCTGGACTCATCTTTTCAGTTATTTCATGCCTTTATCTTAATATTTATATAGTGTTTTTCTTCTGTTTAAAGAGACACTTCACCCAAAACTGAGAATTCTGTCATAATTTACTGACTTTCGAGTTCTTCCAAATGTGTCTTCGTTCTGATGAACAGAGAGAAAGATATTTGGAAGAATGCGTATTACCAGACATATCTCAACACCCATTGACTCTCATAGAAGAAAATTACTGTATAAATATTTTTTTTCTGTTGGACACAAAAGAAGATATTTTGAAGAATGTGGGACAGCAAACCATTTTGGGGCACTTTTGACTACCCCTTTTTTTCCACCTGTGGGAGTCGATGGGTGTTGAGATCTGTTTGGTCATAAGCATTCTTCAAAATATCTGTGTTCATCAGAACAAAGACATTTATTCACATTTGGGATCAACTGGAAGGAGAGTAAATGATGACATATTCTGATCTTTGGGTGCAGTATCCCTTTAAGAGTGCAGTGCTGTGAGCAGTAAATGTGTTGTCAGGAAACGGCACATGTATGATTTAAAGCGGTTCAGCTCTCATGTTTTTATAGTGGGAGATTTGAGCTTCTGGTTTTTAAGACGCTGGTCTCCCCGCAGAGTCTCTTCTCATTATTCTGCAGATTAAAGTGTTACACATCTGCATCTCATCCAACACATCAACCTGCTGCTCTTTATATATTCACCAGGAAATACTTTCCGAGCGGTAAAACCCTTTCACTTTGATCTTAACTACACTTCACAAAGCCTCTTGTTTGCTGGATTCACACTTTTTCCAGAGCTGTTGAAACAATCGAGTGTGTTGAACATACTGTGTGTGTGTGTGTGTATGCAAGATGTTCCAAATATGATCCGTCTACATTTTGTTCATTAATTACAAATCAAAGTACAGGTTGTTTATTTGTGTGATGGTTAGATTTAGGTTCAATATCCAGTTTGGACAGTTTAAAAATCATTTGAAAACTGTGTGTGTGTGTGTGTGTGTGTTTCATGATTCTTTTCCCATAATGCACTGCACATGTGTTTCACTACAGGCAACATGAGAGGGCTGATATCACACAGCTTGTGTGTGTCTGGACAGATATGAAAGAATATTCAGTTGAGTTTGATATGATTTCTAAAGCACTTGTATTCTGTGAGGCATCTACACACCCATGATGATGAAGATGATGAGGATGAAGATGATGATGATGATGTAACGTGTAGCAGTAGTGAAGCATTTGCTGATGATGTGCTTCTAGCTGTCGTGCTGTGCTGCAGGAGACTGAAGCACATGTAACACGTCAGGAGATTTTTATTTGAGTTTAATGGGGAAAGTGACCCACAGCTCATAAAGCAAACAGCTGGACATCATGTTCAGACGCTGCTGACACAATCAACTGTTAACTTGCACAACTTTCACCTCAGAAGAAGGTTTCAGACACAGTATTCATATCTTCTATCATCTTCTTCTGAAGATTGTGAAGAAATCCAGCAGAACATTAAGACTGAAGTCATTCATTAATTCAGCTTCAGCGCTATGATACATGTAAACGGCACTCATTGATCAAATGAGCAATGCTCATGAATAAAAGTGTGTGTTCAGTAGATACACATATAAATGTGTAAGTCAATAACAACAGACATCTTCCTCTTACAACACTGAGGATATGCTGCTGCGTGTTTGATATTAAATCATTCATTCACCAATTGGATAATCTTTAATATTTTATTCTGGATGCCATTAATCGTGATTAATTGTGTGACAGCCCTAATTAAGATATATAATATTATATATAAAAAAACAAAAAGTGAAAATATATGTCACATATATATATATTTTCTTAGCCCTTTTTTCTCAGTCTGGAGGTGTAGAGATCTTGGAGATTAGGGTTAGGGGGGATGTGTTAAGTGTTAAAGGCGTCAATTGGCAAAAATATAATATAGTCTAAGCAAAGAGTGAATATTTAAAGTGTTGGGCCTTGTTTTTCATATCCTCTGATTGGTTGGCACGCTGGATAATCACCAAATGTGACTGATGCTGAACCTTTCTTCCCTCACTAGTGCTCTGAAATGATCACGTGATTTGGCCTTCTGCTTGTCCACTCAGTCTCTGAGGATTGACCGCTGCTCCTCTATATGAGATTGACACTTAGGGAGTTGATGTTTTCCGTAATAATTTAAATGCATAATAATCTTCAAACAATGTGAATAAACAGCTTAAGCAGAAAGTTTGCACAAGACAGAATTTATGTGGCTGCCAATAATACATCATTTGTGTCTCTATAAGTGTCTGTTGTGGTTCATGCGTGATAATGATATGAATCGACTTTTGTTTCATATCCATATTAGTGATGAGAAATCCGTCCTTCACGTCGATCTGTTACGTGTAGACATCTGAAGACTTACAAAACACGACATCCGTCGAGAAGAAAAGATGATGTCTGAGCGTCGAGAGTGATATAATATCGCTGTCATCCGTCGAGAACGTTTAAAAGCTCCCAAAGCACCTGAAGCTGCTGCTCCTCCTCAAACACCGTTCAGAGATCACACGAGAAACATCGACGCGCGCGCGTCCCCGTGGAAAGACAGAAGCGCGGCATTTCGCTGCTGGTTGTGTGTGGAATATGGAGAGTTGTGGTCGCTTTCTTCTGCTCTGTTTGTGTATTTGTTGTAGTTTTTTAACAGTTGTCTCTCAGTTAAACGCCGAATCGGAAGGAGACCGTCGCGCGCAACAGGTAGGTGCGCGAGTGCGCACGCGATGGACGCATAACGGACGCGCTTTTCAGTTGCTGAGTCCCGGATCTGAGTTTGTGGCACCGGGACGAACAGAGCCGAAGCTCAGCGGAACCGAACCGAACACGAGCGCGTCAGACGTGATGGTGGGGGACGATCCGTACGACCACTACAAATCCATCCGGAACAATCCATACTACAACTACTATGACTCATACTACAGACACAGAAACACGTTCAGACATCACGGATACGGAACCAGATACTTTCAGCACGGTAAGATGTTTATGAGACTTCTTGAGTGATTCTTTCTTATGAGAAAATAAACACAAACACACGCACGTGTTTCCATCAGGACTCCCGGATCTCGTGCTCGATCCATACATGATCCAGGTGTCCACGTATGTGCAGAGAGTGTCCATGTACAGCCTCAGGTGTGCTGCAGAGGAGAAGTGTCTGTCCAGGTGTGTGCTGACCATCTCATCAAACTCTCACACTGATGAATATTTCTCCAAGACACCATCACACCTGCTTCAGTCTCAGAATAAGAGTCTGAAGGTTTCAGAGGAGAACTGAGCTCAGAGGTCAAGTCTGCAATATGATTGAAGATCCCAATATGAACTCAAACATTTCTCATCGAATTTACTCAAATCCACATTATTTATGTTCATTTCACTCCTCCAGACTCTTCAGGGGTTTCAACAAACACGCTCTCGTTTGATTTCTCCCGTTTTAGGAGAACCATCTGAGACTAGTTGAGACTTAAAGAACTCCATCAAATCTCTGAGCTCTGAAAGAGAAACGTCTGATCAATAAGACCGATCATGTGTGTGGATTCAGAGTGTATGTTGAGTTATATGTTGATGATGTGTGTTGTGTTCTTCAGCTCAGCGGCTCACGCTCATGATTACGACACCAGAGTTTTATTGAGGTTTCCACAGCGGGTGAAGAATCAGGGCACCGCAGACTTTCTGCCCATCAGACCCAGATACACATGGGAATGGCACAACTGTCACCAGTGAGGAGAACATCTGAATAAACAACAGTACACCTCACCACATTTACTACACACACGTCTGCGTTACTTTAAAGTCCAGACACATTATATTAAAGCATCAAAATGTGAGGTGAATGGTGCAAAATAAAGAAAACACTAAAATTTGAAGGTATTTATTTGATCAAACATCAAGATGTTTGTTGTGTTTTTCTCTACAGCAGTCATTCTTCATCTGCGTTATTATTTATTTGTACAATCTGCTTAAATTCTCCTCAAAGCTTAAACACAATACACAGAGAACATCTTTAATGGTGTATTTGAATAAAGAGCTATGACGTCAGACACGCTTAGTGTACAGTAGTGATGCACATGTGAGAATAAAGAACAGCTGATATGATTTTTCTCTGAGAACTGAAGCATCAGCGCAGAACATGTGTGAGATTGTGAAGCAGACGAGTGAATGTTTGTGTGTTTCAGACATTATCACAGTATGGATGAGTTCTGTCATTATGATCTGCTGGATTCAAACACACAGAAGAAAGTGGCAGAGGGTCATAAAGCCAGTTTCTGTCTCGAGGACACGTCATGCGACCCCGGATACTACAGACGATACGCGTGCACGTCACACACGCAGGTACACGCACAACACAACATCATTGATATTAGAGATATTCTGCCGTTTCATGTTGTTGATTGTCGTCTGATGGAGTTTACAGGGTTTGAGTCCCGGATGTTATGACACTTACGGCGCGGATATCGACTGTCAGTGGATCGATATTACTGAAGTTCAGCCTGGAAAATACTTCCTGAAGGTTTGTTCTCATATAAAGTCACATTCATGTGCAGCGATCATCGTTCTCTGTCTCTCATATGTCTAATGTTTCTGTTTCGGTTCAGATTACTGTCAATCCGAGTCAACAGATTTCTGAATCAGACTTCAGTAATAATGTTGTTCGCTGTGACGTTCACTACACCGGGAATCACGCTCACGTGTCAGGCTGCGTCATGTCATCATAGAGCGCTCGAGGAGCTTTGACTTCACCGCTTTACTTCATAATTAAAGTCCTTGCAGGAACATTCAGAGAGCGCACATCACTGCTGTTAAATGTTTGTCAAATGTGTGAATCTTCTGTCGACACAGCAGAGGACCCTAACCCATTCAATGCAAACGTCATCATCATCTGTATTTACTGTATAAACTGATGACGGGTTGTCACTAATGCAGTCTGTGACAAACAGCTACATGTCATTTCTGTATATCAGCTGTATTGAACGTAAACATGAGTCCGGTATTTTACTTGTGTTTGTAAGGGTTTATATACACAGCGAATATTCACTTGTACTGTAACCCTGTCTTTATAAATGTACGATAATAAAACACACAATCGGTGGAATGATTTAACTTGACAATGTATTTTGTTTGTGTGTGTGTGTGACAGAGAGAGAGATTATAATTGGTTGGTTTTTTTGAGAGAGAGAGAATAGGAGGTTCTGTATGTGTGAGTGTGAAAGAGAGAGAGAGAGTGTGTGTGTGAGAGAGAGAGAGAGAGAGAGAGAATAGGAGGTTCTGTGTGTGTGTGTGTGTGTGTGTGTGTATGTGTGTATGTGTGTATGTGAAAGAGAGAGAGAGAGAGAGAATAGGAGGTTCTGTATGTGTTTGTGAAAGAGAGAGAGAGAGAGAGAGAGAGAGAGAGAGAATAAGAGGTTCTGTGTGTGTGTGTGTGTGTGTGTGTGTGTGTGTGTGTATGTGTGTATGTGAAAGAGAGAGAGAATAGGAGGTTCTGTATGTGTGTGTGTGAAAGAGAGAGAGAGAGAGAGAGAGAGAGAATAAGAGGTTCTGTGTGTGTGTGTGTGTGTGTGTGTATGTGTGTATGTGAAAGAGAGAGAGAGAGAGAATAGGATGTTCTGTATGTGTGTGTGAAAGAGAGAGAGAGAGTGTGTGTGTGTGAGAGAGAGAGAGAGAGAGAGAGAGAGAGAGAGAAAAAGAAAGAAAGAGGTTGTGTGTGTGGCCCTCTGCTGGTCAGTTGTGTTAATACATGTAAGGCTATAAAGGCTGACATCATTAAAAAAGCTTTTATTTTTGGCCTACATTTTTGCCTAATAATTTGTATCTAATTACACAATTTTTTTCCTAATATACTGTCAGCCGAACTTTTTGACTCAAAGTAAAATAATTATGCTTTTGATTTGTAATGCAGCAGTGATGGGTTATAAGACAGCTGTATCACCCTGTAGCCCAACACTGGTTACCCACTGAAGCTGAGCAGGGCTCAGTCTGGTCAGTGTCTGGATGGGAGACCTGCTGGTTAAACTAGTTTGCAGCTGTAGGAGGTGCAGGGAGACCAGCACCTTGTGTTCTGTGTGGGTCCTGATGCCCCAGTATGGTGATGGGGACACTAGACTGTAAAACACACAGATGAGACATTAAAGTGAGGTCCTGACTCCCTGTGGTCATTAAACTTGTCATAAGGAGAACAGGTGTAACCCCGCTGTCCAGGCCAGATTCCCTCCGCTGGCCCTTGTCAATCATGGCCTCTCTATCAAGAATCAAAGAAGCTTTATTGGCATAATTAAACAAATGTTACATTGCCAAAGCACAGAAAATTAAATATAAACATGGAATTAAAATGAAGATAAAAATAAAAGTAGAAGTATCTAAATATACACGTCAATATAAAGAGAAAAAGAGAAAAGTACTGATGAGAGTTCAGTGACAGGATCCTGTTATATAGTGTCAGTGTTCGTTGTGTCAGTGTGTTGTGTAGTGTCAGTGTTGTGTTGTGTTGTGTTGTGTTGTGTCAATGTGTTGTGTTGTGTTGTGTCAGTGTTGTGTCAGTGTTGTGTCAGTGTTGTGTTTTGTTGTGTTGTGTCAGTGTTGTGTTGTTTTGTGTTGTGTCAGTGTTGTGTTGTGTTGTGTTGTGTCAGTGTGTTGTCAGTGTTGTGTTGTGTCAGTGTTGTGTGTTGTATCAGTGTTGTGTTGTGTCAGTGTTGTGTTGTGTCAGTGTGTTGTGTCAGTGTTGTGTTGTGTCAGTGTTGTGTTGTGTTGTGTTGTGTTGTGTTGTGTTGTGTTGTGTTAGTGTTGTGTTGTGTTGTGTTGTGTCAGTGTTGTGTTGTGTTGTGTTGTGTCAGTGTTGTTTTGTGTTGTGTTGTGTCAGTGTTGTGTTGTGTCAGTGATGTGTTGTGTCAGTGTTGTGTTGTGTCAGTGTTGTGTTGTGTTGTGTCAGTGTTGTGTCAGTGTTGTGTTGTGTCAGTGTTGTGTTGTGTCAGTGTTGTGTTGTGTCAGTGATGTGTTGTGTCAGTGTTGTGTTGTGTCAGTGTTATGTTGTGTTGTGTTGTGTCAGTGTTGTGTTGTGTTGTGTAGTGTCAGTGTTGTGTTGTGTTGTGTTGTGTCAGTGTTGTGTTGTGTTGTGTAGTGTTGTGTTGTGTTGTGTTGTGTCAGTGTTGTGTTGTGTTGTGTTGTGTCAGTGTTGTTTTGTGTTGTGTCAGTGTTGTGTTGTG